>OX442432.1:0-371032 GCA_949361645.1 Spongilla lacustris | reverse complement strand
CCCACTGGTTAAATCGGTCAACAGTGGGCCGCGCACACTAGTTGAATCGGCCGACAGCGGACAGCACCCCCCCCCCCCCCCCCCCCTTTGTTGAATCGGCCGACAGCGGACAGCACCCCCCCCCACCCCCCCCCCCCCCCCCCTTGTTGAATCGGCCGACAGCGGACAGCACCCCCCCCCCCCCCCCCCCCTTGTTGAATCGGCCGACAGCGGACAGCACCCCCCCCCCCCCCCCCCTCCACACTGGTTGAATCGGCCTTAACTTGGCCCCCCCTACAATAAAATCCTGGCTCCGCCAGTGCACAAAACTAGCTCTTTTTCGCGACAAAATGGTTATTATCTCCAAAACGCAATGCCTCTAAGACCTGAGAGACGAACTCGGCCTATAAACCTCCATGGGCTACATGGTAACGTTGTAGCGATAAAAATTGGCCCAATGGTACGGAAACTAGCCAGCACACAGAGGCGCCACGTGCCAAATAATGATTTCAATCGGAACAAACAAGGTAAAAACTGTACAAAGGACACTGTTGTTACATATCTGAACATATAAAACACACAAAAGCTTAGTACAGCAAGTACAAACCTCTTTAAAGGCTAAAGAAGGCTTAGTTTTGTCTCTTGGTCGGGGTACGAGGCGAAACCAGGATATTAGTGACAAAATTTTATACGTGAGTTCAATGTAGTTGGGCGTGGCCCGCCCTTCGCGTATTGGCGGAAGGTCGGGTTGCAAGCCTATACCTGGATTTGTTCTGCTGCAATGGGGATTGCAGTCCAATCGGATTGCAGCGTTCAAGTGGGTCCCATTATCACCCAATTAGCGGCTGATGTGAGGTAATGATAGGCAGCTGTTCCTTCCATTTAACTTACATGTATATGACAAACATTGCTTTTATTTGCGAATGTGTTACAGAGGCAGCTAAAGAGTTGCGCTGCCCTGCTACTATGAAGCCTGAACAACAATGCGAAGGGTGGGCCATGCCCAACTCATCGACACCGCACCCGAAACAATACATGTGAGCAACTGCTCTGCAGACACATTATCGCCACGTAATCTAACGCTCAATAATCGTGCAATAACATAACGATATTCACAACGATATTACATAACACTCCAGAACAAATCTTGGTATAGGCTTGCAACCCGACCTTCCGCCAATACGCGAAGGGAGGGCCACGCCCAACTAAGTTCAATGCGGGTTTCCAACCATTAATCCTTGGTTCATATCATTGTGGCACGCGCGCGCATATGAAAACATAGTCATTAATGTTCCAGCAGCGCAGCACATGCACATCCATTGGGCTTACAATTAGAAGTTTGGAATAGTATGTTAGCTCGTTTCCTGAGCGAGGCATTTGTGCTCCTTTTAATGCACGTGATGAGCACAAGAAAATTATTTTCCCTACGTTTTAGTACTAATATTCTAAACGCCATTCAAGTTTTTTCACAACGCGGTACGATTTCTGTATAATCTGTACGGCTCATTCGCAGAAACAGAAAGTAAGGTAGTAGAACCAAACCAAAAACCAATGACATGTCTCGTGTCCAGACCATCAATTAATTACCGTTGCGCGCGCCTCGTCTTTAATCAAGACGGTCCCCAGACTACTTCAGTCCGGATAGCTCGGGAAATTCCCTTCGTGGCGCGACAGATGCCGGTCAACAGTGCAACTAAAAGCGAACGTCATTTAAGGGAGCCTTCTCGTGATGCCAAAAGCAACGAAGAAGACTCCGTGAACTCGGAAGATGACTCTTCATCTTGTAAGCTTGACCGCACGCGGGTGATGGGTGCTATTTAGAACCGTGATACTCAATTGTAGACGATGGTGACCTTACAGACAGAAGGAAAGTAGATTGTCTGAACGACTTACAGTTCTTGGAGCAGCAATTTGTCGACCTGAAGGAACTGTGAGCGTGGCAACACAAGTAATACCTCTTTTTATGAAGGCTGTGTGCATTTACTATGTAGCCTTTATCGCGAGAGAATTGTGGAGATTGACCAGAAGATTCAGCAGATACAGGACGGTGGGTTGACGCTGCTGACAGGGTTATTTTGAGCTGCTATTTATTGATTTATTGTTACCAGAAACCGCCCAGGAGTATCTGATTCCCCTAAAAGAACTTGAGGAAGCTTTTCAAAGCAGACTGGAAACTGTTGGTGAGGACATCACGTGTTTGTACGTGTGTTTATTTGGTCTGTCACAGTGTGTGTCTGCATGACGACTATGTTACTATGTTATTGTTATAGTGTTGTGCTCATGTCCATGTGTTAGTGTGGTGCTGTGTGTTAGTGTGGTGCTGTGTGTTAGTGTGGTGTTGTGTGTTAGTGTGGTGCTGTGTGTTAGTGTGGTGCTGTGTGTTAGTGTGTGTTCATGTGTTAGTGTGGTGCCGTGTGTTAGTGTGGTGCTGTGTGTTAGTGTGGTGTTGTGTGTTAGTGTGGTGCTGTGTGTTAGTGTGTGTTCATGTGTTAGTGTGGTGCCGTGTGTTAGTGTGGTGCTGTGTGTTAGTGTGGTGTTGTGTGTTAGTGTGGTGCTGTGTGTTAGTGTGGTGCCGTGTGTTAGTGTGGTGCTGTGTTTTAGTGTGGTGCTGTGTGTTAGTGTGGTGCTGTGTGTTAGTGTGGTGCTGTGTGTTAGTGTGTGTTCATGTGTTAGTGTGGTGCTGTGTGTTAGTGTGGTGTTGTTAGTGTGGTGCAGTGTGTTAGTGGGTGCTGTGTGTTTTATGCTCATGTCTCTGTCTCTCTGTAGATTTACTACACCAATGTAGGGTAGGTCAAAAGTGATAATCTGTTACATGGTGTGAA
The DNA here is from genome assembly GCA_949361645.1 of Spongilla lacustris. Taxonomy (NCBI): domain Eukaryota; kingdom Metazoa; phylum Porifera; class Demospongiae; order Spongillida; family Spongillidae; genus Spongilla; species Spongilla lacustris. The sequence goes on along the minus strand of OX442432.1, from coordinate 368,231 downwards.
TATATTATATTTTCAGTTACAAAACATTACCAACAAATATGAGGAAGAGGTACAAGCGGCAACACAGGACCTAGAGGTGTGTGGAGACGCCCCCTTCTGTGCCAGCTGTGTATTGAGCTTGTTCTATTGATGTAGGAGATGTGCAAAGTAACTCTGCTGAAGATGAGGCAGGAGGCAGAGGAGAGGCTGCGCAGGCTTCAGGAGGACAAGGTCATGGCTGAACTTACAAGTGGTATGCACCTGAGTGTTATGTAATGCTGTGATTAGTGTTGGGTGTGCATTAATTTGGGTGCAATTTGGGCTTGCATTAGTGTTGAATATGTGTAGGGTGTGTGCATTAGTGCTGTGTGTGTTGGTGTAGGGTGTGTGCTGTGTGTTTTGGTGTAGGTGTGTGCATTAGTGCTGGGTGTGCATTTATTTGCACAGAATCTGCATCCCGGAAGCGTAAGTCAAGACCTCCAGAATTTCAGCTACCAGAGAAGAGGAAGAAACCAGTCACAGTGATAGGTAACCTTGTCCTTGTGGTGCCCCGCCCACTTCTGACCTTGTCCTTGTGGTGCCCCGCCCACTTCTGACCTTGTCCTTGTGGTGCCCCGCCCACTTCTGACCTTGTCCTTGTGGTGCCCCGCCCACTTCTGACCTTGTGCACAGGTCCCTGTGTGATCTACATGTTAAGAGATATGGAAATTATGGAAGACCTCAATGACATCCGGAGAGTACGTTTTAATAAGGTGCACCCACTCCCCCTTTCCTCCTGGGTTTATCTTTTGCCACACCTTCATGACCTTCCCTTAAGATCCCACACCCTTCATGACCCTTCTATCCTTCATTACCTTCCCTTAAGATCCCACATCCTTCATGACCCATGACCTTCCCTTAAGATCTCACACCTTCATGACCCTTCTATCCTTCATGACCTTCCCTTAAGATCCCACACCCTTCATGACCCTTCTATCCTTCATTACCTTCCCTTAAGATCCCACACCTTCATGACCCTTCTATCCTTCATTACCTTCCCTTAAGATCCCACACCTTCATGACCCTTCTATCCTTCATTACCTTCCCTTAAGATCCCACACCTTCATGACCCTTCTATCCTTCATTACCTTCCCTTAAGATCCCACACCTTCATGACCCTTCTATCCTTCATTACCTTCCCTTAAGATCCCACACCTTCATGACCCTTCTATCCTTCATTACCTTCCCTTAAGATCCCACACCTTCATGACCCTTCTATCCTTCATTACCTTCCCTTAAGATCCCACACCTTCATGACCCTTCTATCCTTCATTACCTTCCCTTAAGATCCCACACCTTCATGACCCATGACCTTCCCTTAAGATCCCACACCCTTCATGACCCTTCTATCCTTCGTGACCTTCCTTTCTTAAGATCCCATATGCTTCAAGAGTATTTTATGTGACTTACCTAAAAAAAACTAAAATGCATCTTTTTGTGTAGGGAAGAGCCGTGTTGGAAGTCCACAGAAAGGTAGTAGGACTGTAAACCGACAAGGAAATGTAACTGTTTTCATTTTATCACATTCGTTTATAATCTTAGCTGATCTTTCGTCTTTTTCTGTATGCAAAATTTGTCATAATTCTGAACAGCCATGCTACTGCAATTATAATACATGTAAAACGTATAAGTACACAAGTTACATATGATCTCTGCATAAGTACATGCACACGTTCGTTCACAAGAAGGCGTCACACCATTCTTTCAGACAGTTGTAACAGTCTCGTTGCTGCTTTGCGTTGGCCCCACAGGCTTGGTTTAACCAATCTTCGAACAGCTCTTCGTTCTTCTTAAGTACCAAAAATTGGCCCAATACCACGTATGCCTTATCAAATCCCTTTTCGACGAGGCGCCCTCCCAATGCATCACCTATGCCAGCGAGCGCAGTTACTGGTTTGTCGCCAAGAGGTTCCCCTACGAAGTCACGGTGCTTTTGTGAAGTCGTTGACATTTTTACCTGGAGGGTGAAGGTAATGCAGTGCGTTTAGTTTCTTGCCTTGCGGCCACACCTCACCAACTTTTCAAATCTTCGAATCCAATTAACGCCAACTATATGACGTAATCAATAATGTCCAAAGCAACGAAACGAAAGCACGTGACTCGAGAAGTGCTGGAAGATTTCGTTGCTCCCACCGGGGAGCAGACTATAGTGAAAGTATTTTGTGTATGTTTATGTGTGCAATGTTTGTTATTGCGGTACTTGACTCAGGTCGTGTGTGGTAAAGGCAACAATTTGCACGAGGTGGAGACACCATCTGGACAGCGCATGTTGGTTAGTATGCCAACAAAGTTCCGAAGAAATGTTTGGATAAAACGAGGTTCGCCACTTGGCAGTGATTGTTTCAAAATTCACATTTCCTCTACAGGAGACTTCGTAATCGTGGCGCCGATACCTGAAGGTCAAAAGGTCCAGGCAGAGATAGTGCACATCCTGTATCCCAAGCAGATAAAGGACCTGTGTGATCAAAAGCTTTGGTACGATGCTGTTGTATGTCGTCTTCATTTTCATTGTGTGAACTCAAACCCATTTCTTTCACAGGCCATTTGTTTCTGATGAACTCACCCACACAAAGTATGTTTTTAAAAAAATCTTCTTGCTTTGATGTCATTAATAGTGATTATGTACAGGGAGGTGGCCCTCCAGTCAGACAAGGATATGCTTGGAGCATTCAGTGGTGATGAAGAGGATGGCAATTTGTTTGTCAATACCAACCGACAGGCACCCCAAGATGAGGGGTCATCTTCAGGGACAGAAAGTGGAAGTGAAAGAAGCTAACGAGGCTCCTCCCACTTCCTGATGTTTAAGTATGTGTGGTGACTGTGTGTGTGTGTGTATGTGTGTGTGTGTGTGTGTGTGTGTGTGTGTGTGTGTGTGTTGTGTCCAGATTTCTCAAAGGAAGGTTTATTTTAAAATAATGCCTGAGTCATCTGGACTGTGTGTCTATTAACATTGTAATATTCTGTCACCAAACTAGTGGATCATTTCTGATGTATATAACAATTGAGTATGAATTCAGATTGCCAATCATTGTACACAGCATGTACTGTACTAGGCATTTTAACCCTTACATGCACTATAACTGTTGTAAATATATATTGTTGGAACTGTTTCCAAGTAAATGGCAATGGGGCTGCCCACAGGGTTATAATGATTAATCATCTGGAAAGGATGGATGTAGCCGGTGTTTGCCCTAACGGGGCTGAGGCTCAGTCTGCCATAAAGGTTGGAGAGGGCTATTGCCTTGGCCTTCAATGTTGTAGCTGGTTGCTAGGCAAGAGTGATATATTACACTAGTCTGGGGACCAGATCATATGTGAGAATATGGGTCTGGTCGCGTCCCATTAACTCCCATAGAAGATTTTGTGCCAGAGGAAAGTGCCACGATTAACGTTTACAATTGTTCTTCGTGATACTTATTATGGGCATTTCTAAATGACAAGCACAATGGAGTCATGGACTTTCCTTAGTGATTCAAACAAAAACGGATGTACAAAAAAATTAAAACATCGATTTCCCTCAGCCTGTTGGTAGCGACACAAAGGTGTAGTTTCCTGCTGTTATATACTGCATGCTGCTCAGACTAACTCTTACACTGCCATGGGGGGGTACTATTATTGTTACACGTCACGATGTATATTATATGACCAGAAATGCACATCGACAGAGCCCTTGCCGGCCCTTGGTCCGTGAATGCTGCGTGAGCTTCCCTAGTTCAGGGCCGGCGTACTGTACAGTCTGTACTTCAAAGTGGGCGGGCTATATTGCAGGCAAAATGAGACGTGCCCCCTCCCGCGCGAATTTTGAAAAAGTATGGTACATGTAGTTGATTTATGAAACCATAGTTGTAAAACATGTATATGTACATAACATTCATGGCTAGCAGTAGCTGCAAACACAGCTGGGCCGGATGCGTGCAGCCGCTCCGTCAAGTTAAGCGCCCGCCTAGCCTGTGGTATACATGTAATAAAAACATAATTATAAATGCAGCATGTTTTTGTGGTCAGGCTAAGCTAAAGACCTATACAGTCTTACCTCGCACTAGTGGAAAATTAACACCTCGCACTAGTGGAAAATAAGGGCTATTCATTGGAGAGTTGAGCAAACTTGCGGTTTACATAGCGCTACCCAAGTTATGACAGTTTCTTACCTGAAATCAGATTCAATACGTGTTGTGGCCTTGGTACCTGTACACAGAATCTCATTAACGGTAGTATCAAAATTAATTTTACGGACCTGTGTCTCTGCATCAAATACGGTACATGTATCGCCCTGGCAGTGAAATGAGCCCACACATGATTTGTATACAGTGCTCAGTCTCACTTTCTTCCAGATAAACAACAAAAGTTGCTACTAAACAACGTCTCTTTCAGTTCCTGGAATGGTTCACGTGTGCAGCATGTAAGTACATATTTACATGCGGTGAGCGTGCGTTTAGTTGCGTTTATGCATGATGGCAAGTGTGGTTATTCGAACACATGTACACCTCATACCCCAAGTGTTCCATATTATTAGTTTCATTCAGTCCACCATCACCGGAGGCATGGCTAAACATTCTGCAGTACGTGTACACAAACCCCTAAGAGTCAAATACAGTATGCATAAAGTATAATATTGTGCATTGTTCTAATTAGACCTCACCATTCAATTGCAACACGCATACCGTTGGCATTAATCAATGCTAATGCTATTGCTGGATACTCGAATCAACCTCACCTCGATGCTGTTATGTGTTTTTTTTAGTAAGTTACAACCCTTGTACAAACGAGTCGGAGACTTCTGTTTTGAAAAGTATAATTAATCGCATGTGGCCTAGTATGCGAGTATTTGGAGCATGGCGCAAGGGTAGAAAGTGCTAACTTTAAAGGAGAAGTTGGGTGCAATTGACGATGTCAAAGCATGCAGGTAAACCTATTGATGATGTAGCAAAGAAGTTTGGAATTAGTAAAAGTCAGGTTTACAAATTGTACAAAAACAAGAACACACTTTTAAATACGGTTGCAAATGGCGATGGTGTTCCTATGAGTTCAAAATTTACAAAGGACAAAGCGAAGTACCCAGCCATTGATAAGGCCGTATTTGAATGGTTTTGTTCCGTCAGAAAACTTAGAGGTGCAAAAAAACCACTACCCGTAACGCAAGCACTGATTTCAGCACGTTGTTGGAAGCTAGAATAAGGGGTCATGTAGGTTTTAAAGCTTCTAACGGCTGGTTTGATCATTGGCGATGGCGCTACAATGTCAAAAAGTCAGTCCGTTTGCAAGGAGAAGCTGGAGACATTGATATAGCTGCTGTTGAGCAGGACATAGAAATGCTTCGTTGTGCACTCAAGGAATACAGCCCTGGTTCAACATGGATGAAACAGGGCTGTTCTACAGAGCGATTCCAAACCATTAATATCTTATGGCTAATGAAGGAGACCAGCGATAGGAAGGGCGAGGCTGCGTATGTGTGCAACTGGGGCTGGTTTTATGCACGCATATAATACATTTTTTAAATTTCAATGATGCATGTACAATTTACATACTTTTAATTACACGCTGCACACGTGAACCATTCCAGGAACTGAAAGAGACGTTGTTTAGTAGCAACTTTTGTTGTTTATCTGGAAGAAAGTGAGACTGAGCACTGTATACAAATCATGTGTGGGCTCATTTCACTGCATTGTTCTTCAGGGCGATACATGTACCGTATTTGATGAAGAGACACAGGTCCGTAAAATTAATTTTGATACCACCGTTAATGAGATTCTGTGTACAGGTACCAAGGCCACAACACGTATTGAATCTGATTTCAGGTAAGAAACTGTCATAACTTGGGTAGCGCTATGTAAACCGCAAGTTTGCTCAACTCTCCAATGAATAGCCCTTTTTTCCACTAGTGCGAGGTGTTAATTTTCCACTAGTGCGAGGTAAGACTGTACCCGGACCCGTCTGGCCATTTGCGCCGGCCCTGAAATTTTGGGGCGAAGGCCCAGACAATTAACACGTTTACCCTACTACAATTACAAAAAAGCTCCCTCGCTTTTTTTAGCATCACATGACAGTAACACCCACTCATTTGATGCTAAAATGTTACGTAACACTTTAATTCAATCGGCAAAAAAAAAAAAAAAAAAAACGATGTCGGAAGTAGGAACATCGCAGGAAGCAACAGCAGCTTCTCCTAACGTTCCAAACTCACAGCAAATGGCTGAAGTCCAGCCGCCGAAAGCAAACGATGACGGCCCCCCCACTGTGTTAGTGACTGGCGCCTCCGGATACATCGCTACACACATTATCCAGCAACTATTGACGCAGGGAAGATTTAGGGTCCGAGGTACCGTTCGGAGCCTTGCTAATGAAAGCAAGATTCAGCCCCTTCAACGGCTCGTGCCCGACGCCAAGTATCCACTTACGCTTGTGGAGGCAGATCTCGAACAAGCTGATGGTTGGGCGGAAGCTGTGAAAGGGTGCCCATATGTTTTGCACGTAGCGTCGCCATTTCCATCCAAAATACCTCGCGACGAGAACACTGTCATCCAGCCCGCTGTAAACGGGACCCTGAACGTGCTGAGAGCGTGCGCGGAGGCGGGCTGTGTGCGGCGCGTTGTGCTCACTAGCTCCATTGCCGCTGTCTCGTCGGGAATGAACGGAAATGGCAACCCGGAGCAGGTTTACTCCGAAAAAGACTGGTCTGCAGAGGAGAGTTGTCCTCCTTATGAAAAAAGTAAATTGCGCGCGGAAAAGGCGGCTTGGAACTTTGTAAACGGTTTAGAGGAGAGCAAGCGCTTTGAATTTGCAGTGGTGAACCCAGGAGCGGTGATTGGCCCGCTTCTGACCACCACTGGTGGGGACACCTCCATCCAGTCCATCATGCAGCTGTTCACCAAGTCTACAGGAATACCTCACGTCAACTGGCCCACTGTGGACGTGCGAGATGTGGCGGCCGCTCACATTGCAGCAATGGAAAAGGCGGAAGCTGTGGGCAACCGGTGCGTGTTAGTGGGAGAGTGCATCTGGTACATGGACATGGCCAATATAGTGTTCAGGGAGTTTTTCCCTCTTGGTTACAAAACCTGCACAATGGGGCTGCCAGATTTTGCGATGTGGTTTGCTAGGTTGTTCAATGATGGAGCAAAATGGCTGTACCCAGCACTGGGCAAGCATCTTCAGTATAACACAGAGAGGATGAGGGAAGTCTTGGGCATCAGGCCTCGTCCAGTGAAAGAGACCATCATTGATATGTGCTACAGCCTGATTGAGCTGGGCTTAGTAAAGAAGACACCACAGTACATCCAGCATCAGTCTGGACCCCCAGCAGCAGGGGCAGAACCGGGGGCAGAAGGAATACCAAGTACAGGACCAAAGAAGGAAGAGCCATTAGCTGCAGAGGCACCAAAGAAGGAACCATTAGCTGCAGAGGAACCAAAGAAGGAACCATCAGCTGCAGAGGAACCAAAGAAGGAAGAGCCATTAGCTGCAGAGGAACCAAAGAAGGAAGAGCCATTAGCTGCAGAGGAACCAAAGAAGGAAGAGCCATCAGCAGCAGAGGAACCAAAGAAGGAAGAGCCATCAGCAGCAGAGGAACCAAAGAAGGAAGAGCCATTAGCTGCAGAGGAACCAAAGAAGGAACCATCAGCTGCAGAGGAACCAAAGAAGGAGACTGAACCAAAGGAGGAGCCAGCAAACAGGAATGACTAACTGCCACATGTACTATAATGCTAAAAATGCTTGTGTGTGTGTCAAAGGAAGAGTGCACATACATGTATTGAGAGCTGTCCTTTTGTGCGTGTGAATGACCTGTTCTTGTGATCAGGTAGCAGCAGCTGTTACTGTGATTGGCTTCCAGGGGTAAAGGTGGGATTCATGTATGAAAAGGAGAGTGGTAAGCAGTACGCTTTAATAATGGCCTTAATGGCCTCACCTGGCCACAGTACGGACACTCGCCAAATATAGTTTTGAAACTCTGCCTTGAAGTGGGGAGTCCTTTGAGCCACTGTGTAGTGCATGAAGAGTGTTAAGTTGCAACACACAACATCCATATATACTGCACTAATATTTTCACATGTTATTTGTGGCTGGCCCTCTAGGTATCTATTTTAGTAGAGAATAGCCAAAGCTAATTATAACCTCCCTTGATGTCCCACCTCCCACACCCCACCTCCCTTGATGTCCCACACCCACACCCACCTCCCTTGATGTCCCACACCCACCTCCCTTGATGTTCCACCTCCCACACTCACCTCCCACACCCACCTTCCACACACACCTCTCCCTCCATGTCTACCCACCTCTCCCTCCATGTCCACCCACCTCCCTTGATGTCCCACCTCCCACACCCACCTCCCTTGATGTTCCACCTCCCACACTCACCTCCCACACCCACCTTCCACACCCACCTTCCACACCCACCTCTCCCTCACGTCCCACCTCCCACACACACCTCTCCCTCCATGTCTACCCACCTCTCCCTCCATGTCCACCCACCTCCCTTGATGTCCCACCTCCCACACCCACCTCCCTTGATGTTCCACCTCCCACACTCACCTCCCACACCCACCTTCCACACCCACCTCCCACACCCACCTTCCACACCCACCTCTCCCTCACGTCTCACCTCCCACACACACCTCTCCCTCCATGTCCACCCACCTCTCCCTCCATATCCCACCTCTCCCTCCATGTCCACCCACCTCTCCCTCCATGTCCACCCACCTCTCCCTCCATATCCCACCTCTCCCTCCATGTCCACCCACCTCTCCCTCCATATCCCACCTCTCCCTCCACCTCCCACCTCTCCCTCCACCTCTCACCTCTCTTACCTCAAACAGGCAGGCATGGTGGAAGAAGCGGGAGCACAGTGGATTATTGCAGGTGACCTCAGGGGCTGCCCCTTCATAACGGCACATGTAGCATATGCCACACTCCAGACACATAGCCTGAACCTGTAGTGATGAAGGCATCATCACAGCTTTGAACATGCACCCTCACCCTAGCACACCTTCACCATAGCACACCCTCACCATAGCACACCCTCACCATAGCATACCATAGCACACCCTTACCCTAGCACACCATAGCACATCCTCACCATAGCACACCCTCACCATAGCACACCCTCACCATAGCACACCATAGCACACCATCACCCTAGCACACCATAGCACACCCTTACTGTAGCACACCCTTACCATAGCACACCCTCACCATAGCACACCCTTACCATAGCACACCCTCACCATAGCACACCCTCACCATAGCACACCCTCACCCTAGCACACTCACCTCTTCAGACACCTTTGATGGGGATGGAAACTTGAGGCTCAGTAACCTCTCAAGATTATCCAAGACAGTCTGGTTTTCTTCCCTAAATGGTGAAATCAAGAATTTCAAAGATTATTTCCAACAGTTACTGATTATCTAACTGATACAACTGTTGTCACCTACTGATGTGGTCAGGCCTGGGCACCAGTGTGTGCCTCATGAATAAACTTAATGAAGTTTGGGGGGGGGGGGGGGGGGGGGGGGTCACTTAGTAGCAGAAATGTACCCCCACCATACATTACATGTACCCCCCACCATACATTACAACATGTGCCCCCACCATACATTACAACATGTACCCCCACCATACATTACATGTACCCCCACCATACATTACAACATGTACCCCAATGCCTCTTACCATTTGCCCATTTGCTCACTTAGACACATCCTAAGACTGCCAACAGCTTGAAGGTAAAAAGTTTAAATCACCCAAAATGCTACCCGAGCACACACGTACGTACATACACATACATACAAATGCAGGCACCTGTGCAGGTATGTACGTGTGCAGGTTTTTTTATGTGTGCAGGTGTGCATGTGTACAGTGTTCCTTCACTGACTATTACACACATGCACACCTGCACACATGCACACCTGCACACACATACACACATGCACACCTGCACCACATACACACATGCACACACCTGCACACACATACACACATCACACCTGCACACACATGCACACACACATGCACTCACATCATACCATGATCAGGACCAAGGAACCTGCATTGAGGGAACACAGCCGGCCTCAGAGGGTCCACTAGAAGTATTAAGGACACACACTGACCTGTTAAAAGAACCAACAAAATATGAATACTTCTCTAACACCTCTGAACAGACCAATCACAATCCTCCGCTGGGTGTCCCCCCTGCTGGGCCTCTCAGGCTCAAGGACCAGCGTCTCTCTGTCCAGCTGGTCCATCGTGTCCCAGAACCTCTGGTACCTGCACAGCTCCTGCTCAAACTGCCTGACAACATCACATAATGAGGCCTGAGGGGAGAGCACTCCATCAATGCCACACCCACCATATCCATGCCCCACCTACCATTAATGCCCCATCTACCTTGTTATGCCACACCCACCATATCCACCCCACCCACCATTAATGCCACACCCACCTTGTTATGCCACTGTAACTGGAAAGGACGTGGAAGGCTGACATTGCATACAGGAGGAATGATTGGGTGCTAAAGATAGAAGTTACAATAATGATGAACAGGATGCTAAAAATAGAAGCAATAATGATGTAATAGTGATGGTGATGACATTGCATACCTGGATAATTATGACAAAGCTGAAAAATAGTGTTAGCACCTTGGTCATGCAATGTGTTCAGTTGTATGCCCTTGAACCATTAGACCAAGCCATTTAACATGTGAACACATTAGATATGATGACCAAGCCAACATATCTATCTACATGTGGTCACATTAGGGATGAAAGCCAACATATCTACATGTGGTCACATTAGATAAGCCAACATATCTACATGTGAACACATTAGATACGAAAGCCAACATATCTACATGTGAACACATTAGATACGAAAGCCAACATATCTACATGCGAACACATTATATACGAAAGCCAACATATTGGATACGAAAGCCAACATATCTACATGTGAACACATTAGATACGAAAGCCAACATATCTACATGCGAACACATTATATACGAAAGCCAACATATTGGATACGAAAGCCAACATATCTACATGTGAACACATTAGATACGAAAGCCAACATATCTACATGCGAACACATTATATACGAAAGCCAACATATTGGATACGAAAGCCAACATATCTACATGTGAACACATTATATACGAAAGCCAACATATCTACATGTGAACACATTATATACGAAAGCCAACATATTGGATACGAAAGCCAACATATCTACATGTGAACACATTATATACGAAAGCCAACATATCTACATGTGAACACATTAGATACGAAAACCAACATATCTACATGTGCAACACATTGCGTCATGCCGGCCAATGTACCTGTGATGAAAGGTGCAAGGAGAGGACATGCTGACGTCCATGGCTATCACTGTTGACAAGAAGGGGGTGAGGGGTTAAAGACAAGAAGGGGGTGAGGGGTTAAAGGGGGTGAGGGTTAAAGACAATAAGTGGAGCAGGGGAGATCAAAGGGAGAAATAAGGAGGATGTGTTGCTATGGTGATGTTGGCATAGGGACGTTGGCATGAAGTAATGATACAAAGCACGGGCAACTTACGCAATACTGATTTTCCAATCTCGAAAAGATGGGTCAATGTGGGTTACCCTGAGTAATGGAAGGGATGTATCAACCTGCACTATACAGGTGAAGCCAGCTAACCTCTCCCACCCAATGGCATCCATGTCATCAAGGAGTTGTGAGTAGACTGCAGGAGGGGGAGGAGGCTCTTGCAGGGGTATAGGATGACTGCAAAGGACCTGGCTCTGTTGGCAAATGGTTACCATGGTAACAAGGAACAATATATAAAAATATTATATATATATAATTATAATATTATTATTTTTTCAAAAAGCATACCAGGAGACTTTTGAACTCAAGCATAAAGGTGTGCAGGTCTCGGCTCTGTTCAAGTTTCTATGGCAACAAAGTTGTGGTTAAATATTAAAATGCTTATTTACATATATGTATGTGCTGCCCTCTGAACAGCCACTTCGAAGCCACGGAGAGCGTGCTTCAATTTCCAGTCACATTCAATCCTGCCAGTGTTGTATCACAATTATCAGTTAAATGAATTCTGTTATATTACCTTGCGTGCTTGAGTTCTGATGGCTGAGGTACAGTGATGCTAAGTTGATAGTTTTGAGCCTGCATGCAACATGGTTACAGTGTTAATTTACCAGACCAAAAAAAATGATACATACATAAGATTTGGTGACCTGACGCATATACATGTAAGTCTGCCTTGCTATATAATTAATGTTTCCTAAACCCTGTAACATCGCTGTAACATCGCCAGGCTGCAATACGTATCACTAGTACTGGAGTATAACCTCTTGCTGTGAAGAGCAGCACCCGCAACACAACGCGGCCAGTCCACGTTCGTAACAGTCACACTCACTTACTCCTATTGTAATGTAACCTCTATAGGACAGCTTGTCAGAACTGAAAGGCAGTAACAGTGGGCAAGTGCTCTGCAGTTCTGCCATTCCTGCATGTTACGTCACCGGTGGGCATTATTTAGGATGGATTCGCAGTCCCAGCTGGGATCTAATAAACCTCTTTTCCCATCTGTTGCCGGGAACGATATTAAACCCATCCTAGAACCTGAAGGTACACCATAATCACTGCTTTCATATAATAATGCACCTGTTGGGCGTTTTTGCAGGCACAGCCAACACCCGGGACCGCAGTTGGTTGCAGAACGCAAGTTTCAAACCCGATGATTCAGCAAGGCTCCACCTCCAGCATAAACGCACGCCACCAAACAATGGATATGAGGGTAAACAGCTCAAACGTTCTATCGGGGACAAGAAATTGCACGCTGTCAAGAAACGTCACACCTTGAAGGGTAAAAGCGCCCCGGCGGGGGCTGGCACGGCAAATCAGCCACCTCAGACGATCTGGATTGACGATGCTGGGCTCGCCCCCGAGGCTGCTCATCGCATTGACCATAAGCCTGATCCCAACAATGCCCGCTACGACACCTTGTACAGTGGCGACGTGGCCAAGTATCGCAGGAGGTTTGGTAGCCACTGCCTGGGTCTCGGCAGGCAGCAGGGCATCTTGTGGACAGACAACAGATCGAAAGCTCACTTAGCAAAGGGAAAGAACGCTGATCCTAGATACTTTGACAGTGGGCTTTATTTGGAACCTGTCAGTGTTGTTCTTGTGTCATCTGGGCATCAAGGTGGGGCTCCTCCCCCTTCCCTTGAGGAGGCTGGTGACTGCATCCCCATCAAAGTCCCCACACAGTCAGACGTCAAGCCTCCTGTTACCGCCCTCAGTCCAGAGGAATATATCTCACAGCGGACAGCCACCTACAATCGGACACTTGTTGAAAATCCCCACGACGTGAACTTGTGGCTGCAGTTCATTCACTTTCAGGATGAGGCTCAGGTGTGGGGGAAGCATGCCCAAGAGGGGAGCATGGCGGAGGTGAGGAAGATGAACCAGCGGGCCCTGATGGAACGCAAGATAGCGATATTTGAGCGTGCCCTGGAGAGCAACCCCACCTCGGTGGAGCTGATGGTGGGACATATGGAGCTGTGTGGGGAGATGTGGGAGGGGGATAAGGTGTCAAAGAGATGGAAGGACCTTGTCTTCAAGCATCCTAACAGCCCTGAACTATGGCTTGCTTACATCCAGTTCTGTCAGTCTCATTTCTCATCTTTCTCGGTCAGTTCGTTGGGCTCCCTCTACTCAAAGTGCATCTCCACCCTCACCGCCATCCAGGAAGGCACCCTCAAGTCCCACAGGCCACACCCCCACACCCCACACACCCTCTTGGCCATCTTCTACCTTTACTGTTCCATGATGCAGCAGGTTGGCCACAGCGAGAGGGGTGTGGCCTGCTTCCAGGCACTCGTTGAGTTCAACCTGTGCTGCCCCCAGGAGCTAAGTGGGAGGGGCCTCTCCCTTAAGGACCGCCTTGAGTTTTTCGAGACCTTCTGGGACAGCGGTGTGCCGCGCTTTGGAGAGGCAGGGGCACCCGGTTGGAGCAACTGGATGGAGTCCACCCGAGGAAGAAAGCCTCTCTGCAAGCTTGGCCTTGTGGAGACTGCAGTGTACGCAAAGGTGGCGTGTGTGCACCCTGGTGAGGGGGACGAAGACCCTGAACTGAACTTGATAAGGGGCTCCCCCCTTGAGGAGGCATGGCTGAAATTGGAAGACTTCAGGGAGAAAGAGCAGGCATTACCGTGGAGACCAGACCACAGCAAGGGCGAGGGGGATGAAGACTGCACAGACCCAGAGCGTATGGTGCTGTTTGATGACGTCAGTCCGTTCTTGTTCACCATATCTGATCCCCTTCTGCGCGTGGACTTGGTAGCCTCCTTCCTTCACTTCCTCGGGGCCCCAGTCCCATGCCTGGCCATGACCGAGCATTCCCACCGCTACATCTCCATGTGCCTGCAGTGGCCCTGGGAGGTCTACCACAAGCCTTGGCAGGTGACAGTCGACACCCTGACGTACTGCAATCCAGCCTGTTCGTGTTACTGGCAGCTGGGTGTGGGCGGAGGTTATCGGCTGATGGGGGAGTGGGGGCTGGCCACCCTTGCTGAGAGGAGGTACGTCACCTCGGAGCATAAGAGCCAGGTGCTGTGGGACTTTATTTCAAACACATTCAACCAGTCATTGTCAGTGCTCACGTCTTTACAGGACCAGACTGTTCTTGTTCAACTCTGGGTTGAATTTGAACTGCTCATTGTATCAGAGGCAGTTGGCAGCAGTCTTGCTGGAGGGGCGGAGTTGTCAAAAGAAGTGAAACAGAAAGTCAAGGTCATCCAGAGGTTGATCAAGAGGATTCTGAAGCTCGATGCTCACAGAAACAACCTCCATCTCTGGAACTGTTGTGCCGCTCTAGAGCACTCCCTGGGGAGTACGGAAGAGGCTAAGAAGCTGTACACTTCCTTACTGTCACAACTCCCAGCCGACCTCTCCAACAATGGTGTGGTGGTTTTGCTTGTTGGCTACCTGGAATGTCTCCTTGGGTTGTGTCCAATGCTGGGGTCCCCCCATGTTGCTTGCAAGGGTGATGTAGGTCTGGTCCTGCAGGTGTTGGTCACCTTGGCTGAGGGGAAGGTTCAATCTGAGCCTTGCGGTGACCCAGTCTCCCCAGCCAGACTGCTCAGGGCACGGAGTATCTATGATCAGGCATTCTGCAGAGGCCTGGATGCCTGTGGCCTTGATGCGTCAAATTTTCCACATGTGTGCAACATAGCTGTGTGTTATGCCATCTTGGAGTGTGTGGGTCGGTCTGTCAAAGCTGCAGCTGCAGTCATGGACACCATCATCACCACACTGGTAGCACGGCTAGACACCGCCCAAGGTAAGGAGGACGGCTGTTCAGGTGAGGCCGCACAAGTGCAGGCCCTCCTGGCTAAGATGTGCCGCTTCCACGCCTCCCTTGTGATTTGGTATGGGCGTGGTCATCCCCTCCCCCTGGCTGACCTCAGGGGTGCCATAGAGAGAGGCCTGGGCCTCTTCCCCAGCGACACCTTGCTGCTCGGGCTCCTCATAGAGTGTGAGCAGCAGTCCTACATCAGTGGGAGACTCCGGAGGTACTTTGACGTGCATGCACCAAAGGGGAAGACTCCATTGCTGTGGCTGTATGCAATCAGTGCTGAGCTCTGGAGGTACCAGAAGCTGCTCCTGTTGGCACGACCCTTAGCCCCACTGGAGGGCGGAGACTGTATTGATGAGCCAGAGACAGGTGTTGTGCACAGGATCAGGGGACTGTTTCTTAGGGCCACAACGGACCAGAATGGGAGGCACTGCCCATTGCTGTGGAGACTATATATGAAGTTTGAGGTACATGTGTGTGTGTGTGTGTGTGTGTGTGTGTGTGTGTGTGTGTGTGTGTGTGTGCATTGCTTTGTCGATGTTCGCTTATGACAGACACAACTTTTGGTATGTTAGATGGAGCACAATAATGGGGTGCAGGCAAAGGCAGCCTTTTACCAGGGCATTCATCACTGCCCGTGGAGTAAGGTAGGTGGTGTGTGTTCATCAGCAGTTATAAGCTTTCTTCTCTTTTGTTTTACGAGATAATGTATACAATTACATCACAATAACAATTACATCACAATACTATAAAGACATCACCAGCTGTGTGTAGGGTCTTCGGCTAGGCGTGGGTTCCCTAGGTCATGTGGGTCATCATTACATCATTACACTGTGTCCCTCTAGGCCCTCTGCTGTGATGCTGCCTTCTATTTCCCCGCTGAGGCAAGCAAGTTTGTTGAGATAATGGAGGAGAAGCACATACGAGTGAGAGCGCCACTTGAAGAGGTGAAGCTGTGCTTGGATGCCATGGCAACCGGGTCAGACAGGCACTGTGTGGCTGCTACTGGAACTAAAAGTTCAGATTAAGCAATCAGAGGAGGTGATGGGCACATCAGAACTACGCAGTACCCTTGCACCTACTTATGGCAAAGAATGTGCTGATCCATGTCACAAGCCAATGGACAGCTGCTGTCGTGTTTGTAGGGCTGCATATGCAAGTTTATGTATCTAACATGTGAGGCCAAACTTTTCGCTTGTCGTGTGTTTGCTGGGTACCACAGTTGTATAAAGCATTATTGCTGGACCACCTCTGAGGGGTAGAGGGTGGGAAGTGGGATCACTAATCATTATTTGATGGAACAAGCTAGCATTCAAACATGGTTGTTTGTTAAAATCATTACATAAAGCTGTTTGAAATGGCTACACAATTTTAATGTCAATTTGATTGCCTTCCTTAAATATGTGTCTGTCGTCATGAACTTTAACAATTGTGATATAGTTCATGAGGGAGGTAGTTTATGTAGAAGAAAGAAGGCATTATATGGAAATAGTTATGGATAACCTTCTATTGAAGTATATGATTACTGGAACCATATCACACTTATAAGTGGACATTCTATAGGGTATGTGGATTTGTGCTTATTGTTCAACTGAAACACAAGATGTATGGCTGGCCAGGTTAGGTTCTCTTTTCATCAGATGGCTGCAAGCTTTAGGGAGGGCCACAGCTATAATTTAAGATGAGGAGGTGTGGATGTTAAAAGAGTGTACTATATATCCACAGATATTTAAAAAAAAATCTTAACTACATGAAGCAATGTAATGAATAATACCTTTTCGCAACCCCCTCGTCGTTCACTGCTACACGTGCACCTAGTATAATTGAGTAACATTCTCTAGTAGTGCAGACACACTTTTACTACACTACACACTTGTGTCACTTGTGTACGTAATTTATATTGTATCGAGGGACGAGTGCGCATGAGCACAAGCCAGAGGGCGGGCCACTTAACCTCATTCAGCTGCTCGATGGCCTTTTGTGCACCTCATATTAGAGCGCTTACTTGCAGCTGTTACGAATGCAAGGCAGTTCGCGGTGTCAAAGGCGCAGTCTATGTCAGGGACGCCATTTCAAAGCAGAATATACTACTAACCAGATTAAAAAGGGAACTATGTCGTTGAAACACGTAGTGAATCGTACTGTTGCTGGACGTAAGCGACGCCATAGTGAAAGCGAAGACTGCCACTTATCAGACGTCGAATACAGCTGTAGACACAGGTAGAAACTTAGACGACACCCCCATGAAGCCGTTACTGGATCGTACCTTAAATGGATTTGTTAAACCGGCTAACTTGTGTGTTTTCCATTGCTTCTAGTCTGAGTGGCTACCCCTTGCAATGCGACAGCAAGGCACCCAGGTTACTTATGAATCCTTACTTGACAGCTTACTTCAAGCTTTTAGGTACGGGCACTTGTTTTGTTCCCTATCACACACAACAGGGAATTGTATATTGTTTTCTCGTCAGAGGATGACGTTATACAGGACTTCTTATGGGTTGACCTGTGTGCCAAGTTGGCTGACAAGGTAAGGTAATAGGTAACATCCCCAAAGCTTGTTGATGAAACTTGCCTTTTTTGTTCAGTATCTGCTGTCTATGGTCTATGTGTACTTCAGAAGAGCATCCCTACCCATTGAACAGTACAATCGAGTCAACTTCTTTATTGCACTGTGAGTGTGTACAAAGATGTGCATTATGTATCTATGCACACGTGCATACCTCCCCCCCCCTCCGCACTCACCTTAGCTACCTTGCTAACGATATGGAAGAAGATGATGAAGATGAGAAGTACGAAATATTTTCCTGGGCACTGGGAGATGGATGGATGACCAAGTTCCCTTCCTTCTTGGCCAAAAGGGATGAGTTGTGGCAGAAGATGTCTTATCGGGCTTCAGTTAGTAAGAGAACTTGTGATGAGGTGGGTTTGCCAAGTGGCTACACACTATATATTGTCCCAGCACTATTTACTGTGTGTATTGCTGCACACTCCTCTCTACGTGCTGGGGTGGTGCCTCTCTCACCACCGGCATGCCTTGGAAGTATGTTGATTGTGCACTACTCTAAGAAGCTATCGTATTATTAATGACTCGTAGCAGTAAACAGGATGTTTAGGATATTACGATATTGCCATATTTGCCGTCTTTTTGCTTTGGCACCTAACTTGCTGAATATCAAGTTCCTTAGCTTTGCAGTTGTAGTTCTACCAAGCATTCTGTTTGGCTTCTTCTTGAACTATACAGTCGTGCCCCATTACAGGTCCCCAGACCATGGTTGTCATGCATGCCCCACTACAGGTCATGGCAATGTCTCCAGGCCATGAACTATGGCAGCGACAAAGGCTTCCCTTCCATGGAGGAGCGCAGCGTAGCTACCTGAGGTGCTCTGTGCCCCTATACGGCCGAACCTCTCCTGCCTTCTGCAGCCACTGCACTTGGGCAAGGAAGGGACGAGACTTCCATGGTACTTGCATCTCTCATGAGAAAACCCTGATGCAAAAGCTGGATTTGTTAGACCAGATTGATTCTAGTTATGCAGGTTAGAGAATGAATAAGCTATATGGGATCTTAGAACAACAGAAGGTGTGGCTTAATTGTCTGGAAATAACTGTAGCTATATTTAGTAAAGTTGCTGGAATGTTGTGGTTTAAATTTGATGAATACCTGCAGCCCAATGTAATTACATGTCTGTACACTAGCCAATTAGTGCACTCCTCCGTACGTGGGGGATGTTGTTTACACTGCACACAGGTTAAAGGTTCTCTCCACTGCACAGAGATTATGAAGCAGGGTGGTGTCAAGAGATGTCAAGCATTCAGTGAACACCACGAAGAGTGAAAGGACTGTGCCTGTTCTGCTGGGAAAAGATGGTCTGAGACTGCTGCTTGAGTGCGACCAATGGATGTGCTTGTTTGAATGTATGTGTATGTGTGTGTGTGTGTGTGTGTGTGTGCGTGTTTACAATAGCTGCAAATAACATGTAAGCATCAAAGAGAGTTTAATTGTTGATGTCTACATCATATCAGGGGTGTAGCAGTCACATGCAGGGGTGCACACCCACTGTCATGGTGGTATGTTGGGCTAGTCCATACTGTCACTTCAGGACCTTTCTCAGCTGCACCAAAAAGGCTATAAGAGGGATTAGTGACACACAGAGCACAACTGCCAAGTGCACTGTGCCAATGCTACAAGCCAATGTTATTTACCTGTGTGAGGGGGCTGGAAGTGTTTTGGGCGTGAGATGAAGTGCTGACTTCTTGTGTGCACTGCTGGTTCAGCACACTCCTCAGTTGGTGGACTTGCAGAGTAGCCATGTTTCTTCCAAGCAGGCATCACGGTCCAGTGACGATATATCACTTCAATCACATCCTCACACTCCAGGCCAGAGGCTGTACCAATGTGTTCCACCAAGGTCACTACCTGGGTCACACTGGGGAGGAGGACAGTTACAGGGGAGGGAGAGTCACACTGGGGAGGAGGAAGGTTACAGGGGAGGGAGGGTCACACTGGGAAGGAGGAGGGTCACACTGGGGAGGAGGAAGGTTACAGGGGAGGGAGGGTCACACTGGAGAGGAGGAAGGTTACAGGGGAGGGAAGGTCACCCTAACACATTTCTATAATATACCCACATCATCACAATCATGCAGGACACGATCTATACTTATACCATCCAATCATAATTCAGTTCCACACTGGGACCCTGCACCCATACTGGTAAATAGCTCACAACTGCACTATGCTAGTTAATAAACAGGAAACCACATGTTACACTGACAGAGTCTTTCTTGGAATATAAATCCCCTCCTTGTACCCCCCCCCCCCCCCCTGTACCTCCCCTCAGGAAACTTCTCCAGAAGGCAACCAAAGAAGTGACCTCTGTGCACTACTGCATGCACCATGGAGGGAACTATAGGTGACCACCACTGCATGCACCATGGAGGGAACTATAGGTGACCACCACTGCATGCACCATGGAGGGAACTATAGGTGACCACCACTGCATGCACCATGGAGGGAACTATAGGTGACCACCACTGCATGCACCATGGAGGGAACTATAGGTAACCACCACTGCATGCACCATGGAGGGAACTATACATGGAGGGAACTATAGGTGACCACTACTGCATGCACCATGGAGGGAACTATAGGTGACCACCACTGCATGCACCATGGAGGGAACTATAGGTGACCACCACTGCATGCACCATGGAGGGAACTATAGGTGACCACCACTGCAGACCATACTTGGGAAGGTAAGCAACCACAACTCCGGAAGGCTTCAGAATCTGGGCCACTTGAGAGATGACTGCTGTAGGGTCAAGCACATCCAGGGCGACCTGACAGGAATGCGGTAGGTAATAGGTTAAAAAAACATGAGAGGGTAATAGAGACAGTAGGGCTACAGGCAGAGCTATGCAATACTGACATGACCAGCAGTATCACATGAACAGCAGTATCATGTTTTTTTTCCCTCCATGTCGTAAGCAAACACAAAATTAACAAGGCATGACACGAGGCCATAAAGGTGCCGGGCCCAGTCTCAACCAAGGGGACAAGAAGTCATAACTCGCTTGAAAAAAAACACATCTCTAGGACTTGTGGTAATGAGACAACGTCTGTGCGTAGGATGTGCCAGAGATGTATTCACATTAGGAGGTTTGGGGGCTGCTAGCGTATGCACAAGGCAGCCTGTGAAGCATGTGTAGGGTGGAGTGTGGGAGGAGGGTTGTGTGGGAGCAGGGAACATTCTGGAGGGAAGTGAGGTGATTTAATGAGCAGTGTGAGAATGAGGGAGGAGTGGTGGAAGTGGGAGGGGTATGTTAAGAGCAAGTGGAGATGTATTGTGGACTAAGATGGGTGTAGGAGGGACTAGTGGTCAAATTTTGATATGGTGCTGCATGGGATATGAGCTACTCTAAACTTACAGCATCCACATCTTCACGGATGTACTGGGCCACATTGGCCAAGTCATCATTGAAGAACAGCACATTGTCCGACCAGCCACTAGGTCCTTGGGCCTGCTGAGATTTCAACCATCTCTGGTAGTTTCTTTTGGCATGCTCGAGGTGGACATCCTTCACTTCAAAACTGTAAACCTTGCCATTCTGCCCAACTAGCATGAAAAAGAAAAGGGGGTAGACCCTAGTATTTGATATGACTTCCTTCGTCGAGGCAATGTGCACGGATGTGGTACCACTGAGCTAATCATCAGTACTGAACACAGAAACCAGCCAAAAAACATGTGTCACTGTTCCCTTTACCCCCCCCCCCCCCCCCCCAAGTCCCCAACGACAGTGAATCATGTATTAGTCCACTGGTGTCAAATTCCAGGTAATGAATAAATTAAAATCAAAAAGGTCTCCCACCAACCAGCTTTTGATAGATGAAGTGTCATAGCTCCAGACCCTGACCCCGCCTCCACAACCCTCGCGCCAGGGTTGACATCCATCAATCCAATCATTGCGAGAATGTCTTTTGGATAAGTTGGGGTGGGTCCCCTTGCCATCAGAAGGGTGTACTCCTCCAAACTTGGTCTCCTCACCACCAAGTCAGCTGTTCCTAAATGAG
The DNA here is from genome assembly GCA_949361645.1 of Spongilla lacustris. Taxonomy (NCBI): domain Eukaryota; kingdom Metazoa; phylum Porifera; class Demospongiae; order Spongillida; family Spongillidae; genus Spongilla; species Spongilla lacustris. The sequence goes on along the minus strand of OX442432.1, from coordinate 346,296 downwards.
TTTTAAAGCGTTGCCCCGGGCACCCGGTACTAATGGTGCTGTGCAGTAGCCTCCCGCTATTAAGGTGCAACTCTCCGTTCTCTTTCAATTCAAATAGGTATTTTCGTCCCTTTTGGTCAATGGCTAAAACTTGCTCACCATAGGTAAAGCTATGGCTAATGTTACGGCATTGGTGCACAACAGAAGTGCGAAGCCTTAGGCTCAAGAGCAGTCCTCGAAGCTTCATGCATGCGGTCGGGTGAGGTAATTTTGAGGTGCCCGGCATAAATTTAACTCGAATCTCACGTGACAGTATTTGCGCCATATAAGGGTGGTTTAAGCTTTGTGGTATAATAAAGAGAAGTGCACAAGAGCTTTCCATACAAGGTAATTCCTGCAAACCTCGGAGTCATATAAGCATGAGCGAAAACGGAAAGTCACAGTCACGTACAAGCTTCGCGAGTGCGAAGAATAAGCCTACTGCCTCGGCTTCTAAACCCTCACAGAAGTTCAGGTCTGCTGGTCAGCCTGCTGGTCAAACTTCTTCAAGTATGCTCGGAGAAAGATACAGCCCCAACCCTCAAGAGTCAACCACCGACCCTTTTGTCCCTGGAAACCAGTACCTCCCTCACAAGCGTAAGATGGACGATAACGAACGCTCAAGCGTAAGCGACAACGACGACTCGGTACAGTCGAACGACGAAAAGCCAAAGCCCGCCCCCGGCAAGAAAACCCGCGGTCGCGTCAAGATCCAAATGGAATACATCCAGAACAAACTGCGCAGATACACAACCTTTTCGAAGAGAAAATCAGGAATCATGAAGAAGGTACGCGCATTGGTGCGATCGTTTGGAAAGCAACATTTTTAATTATCTTGCTATCGTCTTCCCGTAGGCCTACGAACTCAGTACTCTCACAGGAACACAAGTGATGCTGCTCGTTGCCTCGGAGACGGGTCATGTGTACACCTTTGCAACACCCAAGCTTCAGCCCATGATCACGTCTGATGCTGGCAAGGCGCTCATTCAAACGTGCCTGCACAGCCCTGATCCGCCCACAAGTGTGGTCAACCCCGTGATGGAATACGACATGCGTATGAACGTTTCCGGTTATGAAGAAACCGATCTCGGTTACGCCGTGAACGAGGAAGACTTCAGCAAGGTAAGAGACGATAAAAAAAAATTTAAAAAAGCGCGCGCACTGTTGCAGTTGCCGCAAAACGGTTCGTGACGATATTTTCCTTTTCAGCACGGTATGGCCTCCGTGTGCACATCTGGCGCCATGCCCATCATGAGCCAAGGAATCGTGACCATCCCTCAGGGCTTGATGCAGATGCCATTCTCTGGTCACGACACAATGACAACCCACGCCATCATGGCTCAGGCTCACCACCCCATGCACGTCCAGACCTTGGCCTCGGCATCCCAGAACCTGTCCCCTCACGCCTCACCACCACCTAGCTACTCACCGCCACGGACATACACTGCCACGCCCTCCCCCTACCCGGGGAGCCCTGGACCAGTCTACTCTCAGGCTTCCCAGCTGCCCCACCAGTCCGTGATGATAGATGACCTCGGTTCACCGAACCACATGGGAGGCAGCCCCCATCTGGGTCAGATGGAGCACTATGACAGGAGCCCAAGCCACAGCCCCATTCAGAGCAGATACAGTCCTCATGGGTACTCCACTAGTAGTCCCATGACTGGACACTCTCCTATGAGACACATGTAACTGCTTTCTCCTTGTTTTCCTTCAAGAGCTCTTCCTACCCACCACACCTTCACTGTGTTTTCTTGTTCCAAAGGCCTAAGACTTTGTGTCTGAGCGTTTGTATGCCTCGAGCTGGCCTCGCAGGACTTTGCTGTGCGTTCTGTTTTGTACTGTTCACTGCTTCCACACAGTTTGTTGCAAACATTTAATGTATTTGTTTTCATGTATAACCCTCCCCCGCCCCCCACACAACCCTCTCCCTCCTCCTCGTTGTAGGTCCATCTGGCAGCTGGTCTGCTAACGTTTTTAAAATTAAATTCCTCTTTAAAAAGGTTGTCAATTGGGTGGCTAATGGATAAGTGTGCGAAGGGGTACGAGTGGAATGATGGTTGGTAACAACACTACTTACGCTGGTGCTCATCGCAGCACATTCCTTGCACAACGCATGCCCCGGCCCCCCTCCGCAGAAGGATGCGCGTAGATCCCATGAGATAGAACGTCATATTAACACATTCACGGTCCTTCAAACGCTCTGCGTGCGATTTCACCTCATTGCACAATATTAAACAGTATTCATCACCTCACTCGCAAGTAAATTCAGGCACTGAAGATACTTTTGTTTTTCTCGACCTTCCTTGGAAACGTATTGCGTCTTCACAATGTATAACAGGTGAAAAGGGGCCAGGGGGAGCAGTGAAACAGATCACTACTACACTTAACAATAAATAGATACAAGTACTGTAGCGGCTAATAACAAAAAAAGCTCCCCACACATACTGCTACAGTTACATTAGAGCTGAGGGTTCATTTGCCACCAATAACATCATCAATTAGCTATTTCATAAACGACTAGCAAAGCATAGCAACAGCGCTATAGCGTCAAAGTGCAATTAGAGTCTGTACCGTAGAAAGGTGACATTCTTTTCCTAGTACTTGCACACACAATTCAATGATATAAAACTTATGTCATCAAAAGTGTGCTAACAGCAAGCCTTGACACATCAAGCTCAGAAGATTTAAAGTCCGCACGTGCTGTGAAGTCACGCACTATAAGGATCACTTGGTACTCCATGTTCTTCAATTTAAAGCCCACTTGCTATTTTAGGTGCATTGATTTAAAGCCTAGTTGCAACTCTAGATGCTTCAAGCCCGCTAGGTGCTTTTGTTATCCTAGATATTTCAGTCCTTAATCTTAGGTGCCTCACTCCAAAGCTCATTTGCTGCTTCATGCTTAGGAAATAACACATTGAACAAAGTTAAAACAATACCATGAATGCCTCTCTAAAGGCTGAAGTACTCGTGTAGGAAGACCATCATAATTTTCTTAAAATTTTCCACAGTGGTCCTGTCAATTGCTGAGGCATCGTCAGAGAGCTCGTGCCACACTGGAGGGAAGGGGTTGGCTATGAAGTGAAGGATAGGGACACCTGAGGGGAGGAGTGATGGTCATTATGTGCCACACCCACAACACAGCTGCAGCAACAAATCATTCCTCTCACTATGCTGCCCCAGACCATCAAAGGAACAGTCTACATCCATCCGAAAAACAAAAAACAGGGCCATATCCCCCAGGAAATAGCTAATCTGTACACACATGACACACATTCCATTGTATCACTAATGACCATGTACGCCTCTCCTCAATACTGTGAAGTAATCAAGAACTTGACAAACAAAATGATACATCTAGAGTCGTGCACCTACCCACAAGCCCCCTTTTCCTCCATGCCATCCTCCTCCCCAGTACGTGCATGTGTGTAGCAGGTGATATGGACTGGTCTTAGGTGTTAATTCCTCTGGCGCCAGTATTGTATACACAGCTATAAGAAGTTCTACCTTCACAGTCATTTCAGTTGTGTAGACAACGAAAAATAAACAAATGAAGTACTTTCTTGATGAAATGAAAGGTCACCTCTTTAAAGGAGGGTCACTTTCACCTCTAAGGTCAGTCATTTTTGCATAGACTTTGTAATTCTAGGGACTCACGGTGCTATCTGACACCACTTGCCTCTCATGGTGCTATCTGACACCACTTGCCTCTCATGGTACTATCTGACACCACTTGCCTCTCATGGTGCTATCTGACACCACTTGCCTCTCATGGTGCTATCTGACACTACTTACCTCTTTGGAGGAAAGGTTTGTGGTCATCTTCAATGCCACCACCATACAGTGCTGATTCCGAAAAGAAACTTTGATAATTAGAACTTAAATAGTTCTCTTGTAGAAGACGCTTCTCTGATGAGGAAAGGGAGGGGGAAGAGGGAATGGAGGAGGATAGGAGGGGGTGTGAGGAGGGAATGAAGGAGAGGGAAACATGATGTAATGGGGAGAGGGATACATGATGTAATGGGGAGAGGGATACATGATGTAATGCTTACCTATTTTGGAGAATCTTTGGAAGAGATCTGATGTTGCGGGGTACATGTTATAAAACTTTGGGTTGTTGTACCCAATCAGGTCAAGCAGAATGAATGCATCCTAGATGAAATAAAGGCATTGCCTAATAGCAATCATACCAACCCCCACACACCACACCAGCCCCACACACCACACCAGCCCCACACACCACACCAGCCCCCCACACCACACCAGCCCCCCACACCACACCAGCCCCACACACCACACCAGCCCCACACACCACACCAGCCCCCCACACCACACCAGCCCCACACACCACACCAGCCCCACACACCACACCAGCCCCACACACCACACCAGCCCCCCACACCACACCAGCCCCACACACCACACCAGCCCCCCACACCACACCAGCCCCACACACCACACCAGCCCCACACACCACACCAGCCCCACACACCACACCAGCCCCACACACCACACCAGCCCCACACACCACACCAGCCCCACACACCACACCAGCCCCACACACCACACCAGCCCCACACACCACACCAGCCCCACACACCACACCAGCCCCACACACCACACCAGCCCCACACACCACACCAACCCCACACACCACACCAACCCCACACACCATTGCCTCTATTGCAGTCTTGCCAGCAACACTTAACATTCCATTGCTTTTCCCCATCTCTGCTGCCAAATGCCGGGACCCATAAAGAGAGTCGCTTTCTGTCCACGAAACCAACGCTTCTTCACCGTCAAAGAAGATGACTTGCAGAGAATACTCTGATAACTGTTCGGGTGGAGGGATGGGAGTGAAGGTGGAGGGTGGGGATGGGGTAGGGGTGGAGGTGTGGGGTAGGGGATGGTCCCACACATGTCACGTGACCTCCTTACCCCGCGCTTCTGAAGCTTGTCATCCAATGATATGATGAGGTCAAGCAGCAGGGCCACAGGTAGGGCTGAGTCAGTGGCCCCAAGGAACTGTTTCCCTCGAACAGGAGTAAGTAACTTTGAATCGTAATGAGCCGCAATCACCAGGCGTCTGTCCACAGCTGGGTCCAGGGTGGCCACTATGTTGGTGAAAGGTTTTACACCAAGAGGGGTGTGGTCACTGAAGCTATCAAGTGTGATGTTCCATCGCGTGCAAGACAGCTGATTCAGACGTGATATGATGTACTGCAAAGGGGGACAAAGGGAGGGGCATGTAGGGGAGGGGCATGTGGGGGAGGGGCATGTAGGGGAGGGGCATGTAGGGAGGGGCATGTAGGGGAGGGGCATGTAGGGGAGGGGCATGTAGGGGAGGGGCATGTGGGGGAGGGGCATGTAGGGGAGGGGCATGTAGGGGAGGGGCATGTGGGGGAGGGGCATGTAGGGGAGGGGCATGTAGAGGAGGCTGTTTCTATCCTGTGACCCTTTCACCTGCAATACAGTGACTCTTCCACCCTCTATGGTTTATTTTTCACTTTCAACAAACACAGCCAGCACCCCTTTTCTATCCTTGGTAAGTTGACAGCTTTGGGGGTGTGGCAGGTGGTGACAGTGATGGACCACCTCCCCCAAAGCTGTGGACTACTGCCTGCTGCTATGAATATCATTACACTGTATAGTATTCACACACACCACACCTTGTTCACAGGGCTGCCCCAATACCAGCGATAATCATGACCGTCATATGTCACAGTTACAAAACATTCACACCTAGTGCACTCCAATCCATCTACCCACACCCCCTTCCCATCCACCCTCACCATCCACCCACACATCACTCAGCATCCACTCCTCTGTTAGTGGATTTGAGCATTGATATTAAAGCAGCATCACACACCAATAAACACACACACACAGCTAGGATACTCCCAGTCACCACATACATACACACACACACACACACACACACACACACACACACCACACAAACACCAGGTCTATTGGCAGAAGTAAACATATGAAATACATCTAACTTGTGTGCATGTATGTAGAAGTACATGTGCAGTACACATGTGTGCATATTTGAGTGAGGAGGTGTGTGGTTGCCATGGTGGCACAATAGAAGGTGTGTGGTTGCCATGGTGGCACAATAGGAGGGTCCCACACTCATGTGCCAATGATATGAATAACTATGGAACAATATAAAATTCTTCCCAGCCAAGCGCCTCACAAGTCTCACCATCATTACCATGGCAACTGAGTCTTTTAGCATTTACCATCCATGGCTCAACTGGATGGAGGCCATGGTATGGAAGAGGACTGGGGACCATGGGCTGGAAGAGGACTGGGGACCATGGGCTGGAAGAGGACTGGGGACCATGGGCTGGAAGAGGACTGGAGACCATGGGCTGGAAGAGGACTGGAGACTATGGGCTGGAAGAGGACTGGAGACCATGGGCTGGAGGCCATAACTGGAGGCCATATTTGAGCCCAGTCATCCACAATTGGATTTTAGAACTATGGGATAGGCAGTTCTGAACAGCTAAAAATAATTGACTAGGGTCAATATTGAACCATCAAGGGACATTGTAAACTATTGATGTGGTCAACACAGGATGTGGTCACCTGATCACCCCAGAGGATGTGGTCACCTGATCACTACATGTACAGAGGATGTGTGGTAACTTGGTCACCTGGTACATATTGGTTAATGGTAATACTGGTTAATACTGGTGTTACATTAAGGAATAAAATTTACAACAAGTGATCCACATGTTTCCCTTACAACATAGGCCCCTCAGCCACACCCACACGCCTCAGCCACACCCACACACCTTAGCCACACCCACCCATATTCTTGCTTCAACTTAATGGTTAGGTTGTGGATATCAACAAAACATGGCGACATCTGTGCTTAAAAGCTGATATATCGGGTACGGGTACGGGTATGGGTACGGGTACGGGTACGGGTATGGGTACGGGTACGGGTATGGGTACGGGTACGGGTATGGGTACGGGTACGGGTATGGGTACGGGTACGGGTATGGGTACGGGTACGGGTATGGGTACGGGTACGGGTACGGGTACAGGTACAGGTACAGGTACATTTGAAGCTGTCCTATAAAACATCCACAAGTGCATACTAAGTGCCACATGAGGCACACCAACCACAGCACCCAATGGACCCTCTACAGCTTAGAGATGAGGCACACCCACAGCCATGCTATGATGGTTTCCCAAGGATATCAGTTCACATTCCTAATCATGTATGAGAAGGTCTATTCTCACAGGTCAAAGTATAAAGTTTAGATATGATTGTGATTAATTAGGACATCAATGGTGGATGACATCACTATGCCCTCCTGTTCTGTAGGGTACTCACCCTTTTAGTTAGGCATGTAGTCATCTGCCAACACAGGTGACCGTATAAAAGACAGTACCTACAATGTTACCATATAAGGAATAAAGGGTCACTACCATATAAGGAATAGGACCAACATCTACACCTTTACCATAAAGGGTCACTACCATATAAGGAATAGGACCAACATCTACACCTTTACCATAAAGGGTCACTACCATATAAGGAATAGGACCAACATCTACACCTTTACCATAAAGGGTCACTACCATATAAGGAATAGGACCAACATCTACACCTTTACCATATTAGGCTTAAACCTTTCTGAGTTGGTAAACTCTTCGTGATATCGAATGCCGTGTCAAGCTCTTCATTACAAAATAGCTTACCTTAAAGGCACAAACCTTTACAGCAAGTAACCTTTGCAATAAAGGTTGCTGGAGGTACCCCCCCCCCCCCCCCCCCCCCGTCCATATATCCCCATCCATGGCTCCATCCATATGTCCCAATCCATGGTTCCACCCATTGTTCCCATCCATGGCTCCACCCATGTCCCCATCCATGGCTCCACCCATTGTCCCCATCCATGGCTCCACCCATGTCCCCATCCATGGCTCCACCCATTGTCCCCATCCATGGCTCCACCCATGTCTCCATCCATGGCTCCATCACTATTACACTAATACATGTAATTCTAACGAGGGTTGCCACAGCCATTGATGAACACACACACATATGCACACACATGCACACACACATGCACACATGTACACACATGCGCACACATGCGCACACACATGTACACACACATGCACACACATACACACATACACACTTACTTCTTTAACTTCCTCATGGCTTTGAGTACCAGGCACGCGAGGCTTCAGCACACCTGGCAGGTCATATTGGAAGAGAAGGTCCACTGTGCTGCATTGCATCACAGACTTGAGTCTCTTGCTGGTTAGTACCTTGAACTGGTGCTGCAAGCAGTAAGGGGTTAAGTCCTTAAAACATATGTGGGGCAGTAAGGGGTTAAGTCCTTAATAACATATGTGGGGCAGTAAGGGGTTAAGTCCTTAATAACATACGTGTGGGCAGTAAGGGGTTAAGTCCTTAATAGCATGTGTGGGACAGTAAGGGGCTAAGTCCTTAATAGCATGTGTTTGGGGCAGTAAGTGGTTATGTCCTTAATAGCATGTGTGTGGGACAGTAAGTGGTTATGGCATATGTGAGTGTGAGGAGGAAGATCTGCCCCTCCCCCAAGCCTCCATGGTCCCATTAAGAGAACCTGACATGATTACGAATGGAGCTTGAATACCGTGACCACATGTATCAAGAGCAGATCTTGAATACCGTGACCACATGTATCAAGAGCAGACCTTGAACACGGTTGTTCTGCATTGGCAATAGGTTTGATATTTAGAACAACCAATAAAATTTGCGGTACTTGCTCCAAAATGGCGGCTTCAGAGCTCATTAACTTTCAAGCACAAACCTTCCACATCTGGCACATACAGTGCAGACAAACAGGCCATCGGTAGTTAGGTAAACGTATCTACTATCTTCAATATATTAAACGCATGTGTACGCTGTTACAACGTCGATGCACTACGCGTTGCGCAACCGAAGGCTTTTATTGGGCACGATCGGTTGTATTGTTATCTGGCTTTCGTTCTCCGATTCCTCCCTTATAAGTGCCCTTCGAAATAATACAGGAAAGAGAGCATTCACTGGTAAGTCGAAATATTCTTTTATCTTTAGGTGCCATATTTTCCACATGTGAGGATGGCACGAACAACGTACCACACCAAGTCATGAATAATGCTCATTCATGCCATATTACGTACAGTGTAAAGATGGTCGATTTATTCCGGTATGTGGGTGCAGGCTACAAAAAGCTCTTAAAGCTAAGGGCAAAACAGGGCAACGAACTCCACAAATATTCGTCCGCTCCTATCTTCGATATTGACGTTGCAAGTGATGCTGTTGAGATCCGCCCCCAGATGTTTTGCATTAATTGTCATTGTTAGGGCAAAGGGGTGTCAAACCCCATACAAGTGCAGACACACATACTGGATACGTGTAAAGTATGTTTATAACTCTCCAATATATGTACATGTGCCAAAATAAGTAGGTGTTCAAGCCTTTCTGTACACTTAGATGGCAAGGCACTTTTAAGCCTGAATGGCCAAAATGCTACACTAGCTGATTACTTTGATTGTAGCCCTAGCATCCCCACCAGTTGTAAAGCAAGGCATCCATGCATACCCAGCCTTGGCACATGTATAAGTAATATTGACATCTGTGATGAACATGCATGCTGATGTATCCAATTTGTATAGCTGTACTGCAGCAGCCAAACCAGCTGCCATGTCACATGTGTATGTAAGCAGTGCATCTCAGCACATAACCAAGTGCCCCTGTTGTTATGACTTGGCCTGTCTACAGAACAGTGCAGTGAAACTACCTACAGATATGGTAAACACACTTCTTGGGGATGTCATGGTGTGCTGTACATTGTGTGGGCAAGGTATCGGAGCTGGTGACTATTAGTCAGTTCAGCAAACTACAACAACCATATGGTTGATTGGATTCACTACCACAATGTGGTTGTGGATTGATGGTGAACACTTTACAGGGTCAATTCACTCCAAGTTTAACAACCTAAAATTAAATCAATACATGACCCAGTTGAAAGGAACATTACCTCTCTATATCACACAAAAATCCATTGTGCCACCCCACCACAGAAGAAACGTAAAGAAACTAAGCAGACTATAAAAAATAAAAATTAAAAAAAAAAACTTGATTTCCTATAGATTGTTTATCTATAAAATGGCGTCAACTGCGCATTATAAAGCGAATATTCAGAAGGCAAATGCTTAAAGTAGAAAATATGGCACCCGTTAAACTAACAAAGAAACGTTCCAAAAACTTACGTCTGTTGTTGGTTTCAAATTTCAGGTGACTTTATCAGGGCGGAATCGTCAAAAAACGGTCACTTCTCGTCCCTAGTCACAAAACACGCACCGACAACTCGCGCTTGGATATAACGTTCTGTACGACGGCACAACACATGCTTTATATCGTTGATACCACCATTTCTCCTATATTTCATGGTGAAATAATCGAGGCTCAACGTCTACAGGAGCTGCTCCAAATGACCCTTTTTGTGGACATGTTTTAGTTGCTATGGGCGTAATGAGTTCCGTTGCTAGGTACTTATTATTCATACGGTGAGGGCCTATTGTCCAATTTTGTACGTATTGTAACAACCGTGTGAATACCGTACCACATGTATCGAGAGTAGATCTTGAATACTTTGACCACATGTATCAAGAGCAGACCTTGAATACCGTGACCATATGTATCAAGAGCAGACCTTGAATACCGTGACCACTGTATCAAGAGCAGACCTTGAATACCGTGACCACATGTATCAAGAGCAGACCTTGAATACCGTGACCACATGTATCAAGAGCAGACCTTGAATACTTTGACATGTAGCAGATTTTGAATACCGTGACCACATGTATCAAGAGCAGATCTTGAATACCATGACCACATGTATCAAGAGCAGATCTTGAATGCCGTGACCACATGTATCAAGAGCAGATCTTGAATACCGTGACCACATGTATCAAGAGCAGATCTTGAATACCGTGACCACATGTATCAAGAGCAGATCTTGAATACCGTGACCACATGTATCAAGAGCAGATCTTGAATACCGTGACCACATGTATCAAGAGCAGATCTTGAATACCGTGACCACATGTACAAGAGCAGATCTTGAATACTTTGACCACATGTATCAAGAGCAGATCTTGACCACATGTTCAAGAGCAGATCTTGAATACTTTGACCACATGTTCAAGAGCAGATCTTGAATACCGTGACCACATGTATCAAGAGCAGATCTTGAATACTTTGACCACATGTATCAAGAGCAGATCTTGAATACCGTGACCACATGTATCAAGAGCAGACCTTGAATACCGTGACCATAGTTTCAAGGGGCGATGGAAATAAAATTCATATTTTGGTCTCACACAGCTGCAGGGCGACCTTTGGGTATGCATAGTAGCAGCTCAACCTCATTGGTTAAATGCATACATGAGCATTCGATCTATAGTCGATTGCACGCGGTACATGCGATACTTTGGTACTGGAGCAACGGTGTGCATTCCAATGAAAGCCTGTACTGAAAGCCTGTACTGAAAGCCTGCACTGTAGTAAATGAAAGCCTGCACTGAAAGCCTGCACTGAAAGTTTCTACTGTAGTAAATGAAAGCCTGCACTGTAGTAAATGAAAGCCTGCACTGAAAGTTTGTACAACAATGGTCAAAGCCTGCACTGTAGTAAGAATAACTCTTACAAACCCTTCTACAGTGTTTATTTGTCTATTTATTTAATGTCCGCAGCAAAATGATTCTTATGACAATGACCTTCGATCACAGAATTATAACGTTACAGGATAGATGAACATACACAACATTATTAATAATCTATCTATTATGTTTAGTTAATGGTCTTGGAATCCTCTGTTAAGGATTGCCCTGACATTTGCCCTAACAAGGGTCAGGTTCAGCCTCCCATATAAAGCTGCAATGGCTATGGACTTTGGGCAGTGGTCAATCTGAAAGCAAGCTGAGATAACGCCCACTTAGCCTCTGTACCGGGCCGACAACCATATGTCCACTTCAAGTGGGATGGATACCCAACCCACAGAGTTATAAGGAATATTTTATTAGCCTTGTTTACTTAGACCCACCGTTGGTCGTTCTCCACGCAAACACCCTTTAGAAAGTTTAATTCCTAATATATTATATCACTAACATCGTTCTTTCCTGCGTTAGTTCGGCCGACAAAATCAACTTGAAAACTATCGCAAAGTGCCAACATATGGTGTGTTGGATGCATGCAGCGGCGGTTACCTGCACAGATGATGGATTTCGTACCATTCGTGAGAGCTACATTGTACCTCAAATTTGTCTTACCCTTATATAAATGGGAACGTAACACGATTGCAGTATTAGTAACATAATTTCACTCACTGATGTTCTCTGGGCCATGGCTCCATCCAACAAAACACACGAAAGTAGTACCATGCACAGCCGCCACATCACAACGGTTTGTTGCTCTCGCAGGTGCTGGTGACGCGATTTTATTTATATATTACAAGTCTTTAAAAAAAAATTATCCGACAAATAGATAGAACAATGATAATCATTGGTGGATACAAACTGGCTCTTATAAGCTCAGCATACACTAATTCTGAATTTCAGGCATAGAAAGGGCGCGCATTCCCTTGTTTGTTTGTAGAGTTATCTTAAAAACATGGCATTGGCCAACTGCCATTGTTCAATACCGGGCGGGGTATTCGATACTGCGACAACACGCAATTCATTGATGGGGAACGAGGATCATTGGTGGGAACGAGGTGGTACGAAGTTACCAGAATAGGTGTACCGAGACAGGAATGGGTTATCGTCTCTTGAATACTAACATGCTTGTGGGCCGTGGCCGTGCGGAGAAGCTATTTCTTAGCAGAACATCGCAAAACTTATATGTTGGGTAATATAATTATATAACAGCTTGGTCTCACAGCAAGATGCAGTCAGTGTTAAGTCTCTCCTCTCACTGCCAGTCTCACAGAAATCTCTTTCTAGTAAGCTAAATGACCATGACTTCAGCTTACTGCTAAACTCATCTTCTGTAGTGGACAACTGTCAAGACACGTCTTTTGTCAGTTTCTTTGCTCCATGCTGCATCCTGGCTTTCCCGCTGTGCACTGGGGCTTCACATGGATCCCCCAGTTTTCCATCAAATGGTGGCTTGGCTTGGATACATCAGAGGGCTCCCAATGTGCCCTGTGCCCTGGCAGTTCACTTGATCACCTTGGCCACCATGCAGTCACCTGCAAGTATGGTGGGGATGTGGTTGGCTGCCATGATAGGATTAGGGACATCCTGGTGGAGACCTGTCGTCAGGCACACATAAGGGTTAAGGTGGAGGCTGGGAACAACTTAAGTGGAGACCACAGCAAGACCCATCCAGCTGACATCTTACTTCCCAACTGGGTCTTGGACAGAACTGCAGCATGAGATGTGTCCATCACCTCACTGTTAAACCCTATCATTGTGTTGGAAGTGGGAGTGTCGGCCATAGCTGCTGCCCAGGCCACTGAGTAGGAAGCACCAAGCCAGTGACCCAAATGCTCAGATCTAGGATGGGTGTGTGTGTCCCCCCCCCCCCATGGTTGTTGAAACCTATGGGGCTTGGGGACCAGAAGCCACTGCCCCATCATCTCCTCAGTAGCCTCCAGACTTGCCACCTCCCTGTGCCGGCCAAAATCCATCATACTCAATGAGATCTATGGCCAGTTGAGCCTCAACCTTGTCTGTGCCAATGCTACAGCATAGGATAGCTCCTCCACCATAGAGCTATTTATGTGCTATAATTGTCATGTGTATATAAATGTGAATCATAATAAAAAATTAATAATATTAAAATGAAATACAGAAATACAAATACTAAAAATGTGGTAATGATTAATTCCCTCAGGATACACTTGCATGAGCAATCTATACAACAGAGCAGAGAGGTGCCATCCTCAAGTCCACTCCTTCACGTCACTCATGAACCGCTCAAACACAAATTGGATGCCATTATGATGGCAAAGGTTAGTTGGGCCCTAGTGTATCCATACATTTGGGAATATGGCTTTCCCCATATGTGAGCCAGGTTGGCTGCTATTCTCTTTAGGAAGTGTTCGGCCTCTCTGTGTAGCAAACCATCCACTGACAGCACTATTGGTGTAAAGTTACCCCTCCGCTCAACTACAGCATGCTCATATATCCTCTTCTTCTGTTTAGCTCCAGACTTCAAGACAGCTTCAGGTGAACGGGTGCAATGAGATGGAGCATCAGTGTCAATAACTTTGATATCCACCCCCTGAGGTTGCCACGCCCTCAGCCCACCATCTCCATCGTTAGCATCAGCCTCTCTGACAACTGGCTCCTTGATGGCATACCTGTGATGCTCATATGCAGTCTCTTGACAAGTCCTCCTTTCTTGAAATTAAGGGAGTGTTAAGGTGGTACCACAAACATCACATCTGGGAGGTAGACAGCCCCTGACAGGGAGGGTCCCTGTAAATAATGGATGGCTAGGCCATCTCTGAACCACAATGGTGACAGTTCAAAATGATAGTTCTGTAGTGGAAATGCAGTGAGCCATGCAGTGAGCCATGCAGTGAGCTATGCAGTGAGCCATGCAGTGAGCTATGCAGTGAGCCATGCAGCGAGCCATGCAGTGAGCCATGCAGCGAGCCATGCAGTGAGCCATGCAGTGAGCCATGCAGTGAGCCATGCAGTGAGCCATGCAGTGAGCCATGCAGTGAGCCATGCAGTGAGCCATGCAGTGAGCCATGCAGTGAGCCATGCAGTGAGCCATGCAGTGAGCCATGCAGTGAGCCATGCAGTGAGCCATGCAGTGAGCCATGCAGTGAGCCATGCAGTGAGCCATGCAGTGAGCCATGCAGTGAGCCATGCAGTGAGCCATGCAGTGAGCCATGCAGTGAGCCATGCAGTGAGCCATGCAGTGAGCCATGCAGTGAGCCATGCAGTGAGCCATGCAGCGAGCCATGTTGATGTCTTTCCTTTCAGTGCTCTCTATCGATCAGGGCTACAGGAAGGTGTGATACTCTCAAATTTCAGTATGTAGTCATCTTCCCTAGCCTTGGTCCTCACCTTCCCTAGCCTTGGCCCTCATCTTCCCTAGCCTTGGCCCTCATCTTCCCTAGCCTTAGCCCCATCTTCCCTAGCCTTGGCCCTCATCTTCCCTAGCCTTGGCCCTCATCTTCCCTAGCCTTGGCCCTCATCTTCCCTAGCCTTGGCCCTCATCTTCCCTAGCCTTGGCCCTCATCTTCCCTAGCCTTGGTCCTCATCTTCCCTAGCCTTGGCCCTCATCTTCCCTAGCCTTGGCCCTCATCTTCCCTAGCCTTGGCCCTCATCTTCCCTAGCCTTGGCCCTCATCTTCCCTAGCCTTGACCCTCATCTTCCCTAGCCTTGGCCCTCATCTTCCCTAGCCTTGGCCCTCATCTTCCCTAGCCTTGGCCCCCATCTTCCCTAGCCTTGGCCCTCATCTTCCCTAGCCTTGGCCCTCATCCTCATCTTCCCTAGCCTTGGCCCTCATCCTCATCTTCCCATGTAGTATATGTGCAGAAACATATGTAATGAAGCAAATGGAGCAGTGAAAAAGCAGTGTCCAACATTTGGTACATGTACACACACACACACACACACACACACACACACACACACACACACACACACACACACACACACACTCACACACACAGAGTAGATGCCTTAGGAATCCAATCAGGGAGATATTCAGCCACCCAAACATGTCACTGATCACCCTGATTTAGGAAGAGCCAATGGCTAGGTGTGGCCAGTAGAGCAAAGGTTCTCTTCACCTCCTCACCCTAGTTGCATTATATTTCTACTGCTAGAGCACACACACCCAGCCTATGCAGTGTTCGTTGGCTGTATGCTTTCTCCTTTCTGCGGATTCAGCAGCAGCACCCCCCCTCATACCTGCCTCAGCCAAAATAGCGGGTAAGTGTAGACGTGACAGTGATGTCAAAGGCAGCTGGCGTGTCTTGTGCCCAGTCCTCACCATGGCACATAGCCAATAAAAAGAAGCGATTTGTCTTTATTAAAAAAAAAATTAAATCACGTATACGTGGGTATGGCCCACCGTCCGATGTCGCCGCTCGAGCCGTCGCGCAAACTCAAACTGTCGTCGTTTGACCAACAGCCGCCATTAAGCGGTCCTGTGTGGGCGAACGAAGAGGAGGCGAAGGATGCTGAGAAAACATTACAACGAATGGCCGAGGCATACAGCACTCTTATCGAGTGTGTGAGCGACGGGAATCCGGCAAGAGATGGGTTGAAGAAGACACCCCTAAGGGCAGCTAAAGCTCTTTGCTTCTTTACCAAAGGCTACGAGGAAGATGTTGCCAGTGAGTGGAGCGTTGTAGCCCCCATTACCCGGACCTCCTTTCAGTGTGTTTGCGGTGTCAGGTATCGTACGTGATGCTGTGTTCGAGGAGAACCAAGATGAAATGGTGATTGTACGAGACATCGAGATGTTTTCGTTGTGCGAACACCACCTGGTACCATTCTACGGTAGTGTAAGCGTCGGCTACCTTCCGAGAAATGGTAAAGTGCTAGGTTTGAGCAAAATTGCCCGGTACGTACACATAACGGTAGTGGACGGAGAGCCGTAAGCATTTACTTCTGCAGGATTGTTGAGATGATAAGCCGTCGGCTGCAAGGTAAATTTTGCTTGTCATGATGGACGCACGTGACCGCTATCGGATACACCACAGTGCAAGAACGTCTTACAAAGCAGATAGCGGTGGCTCTCCTAGATGCAGTGAAGCCTGCTGGGGTGGGAGTAATAGTAGAAGCCACGTAAGACGGAGCCCAAGCATTGGACAACTGATTAATATGTCATGTATCCCCAGGCACATGTGCATGGCTATGAGAGGTGTGAGCAAGGCACAGAGTAAGACCATCACAAGCACCATGTTGGGTGTGTTACGTGATGACCCCAAATCAAGAGAGGAGTTCTTGACACTTGTAAGATCGAAGTAGAAGCTATAGCACATTATATTTCTCACTGATGACATGCACATTGTGAGGGCCAGTCTGTAACTGGAGGGAGGGGCACCAATACCATAGCAACTGAGCACACAGGAAGCATCAGTTGGAGTGGGGGTGGGGCCTTCTTGAAGTTATCTAAGTGGAGCTGGCACAAGTCACCAACTGTATGTAATATATGTTATGACTGACTTTGGAGTAGGCACTAAATAGATATGACGTGCAGTGAAGCATTGAGGTGGTGGAGTAAGGTGCACTGGGGACTGGGGCTATCAGTGAATATATAGTTTGCATTTGCAAACCATTCTTTGGAAAACGAAGTAACTGCCGAAGCTGAGAGATGTAGGCTTGATGATGATTAGTGTCTTGACTATATGATGGCAGACTCCTTAATTATGCTAACAGGCAACCAACCACCACATGCATACTTCTGTACAGCATAACTCCAGATGACATGAGCTTAATAAGATGAACACAAGAGATTAGCTGAAATTGGATGGCAAGGTTTTGGTTTGTTGTTTTATTAAAATCTTGATTATGGTGCCCCCACAATCACAACAATACAATGAACGGTTCCAGCCGACAAATCACAGAAAGCTTATACAGGATGATGATCATAGCAATTTACAACTATCCTCCTCCTCCAATGGGGACCGGAGCTACATGTCACATGAGGAATCTAGGGGGTGGGGGGGAAAGGGAACATGAGTACATGAGGACACACAGCAGAGGTGGGCTTGCCTTCCTCCAAAGCCTGCTCGGTAACACGCTTGCACAGATCGTCCATGTACTTGTCATTGACTTCTGATGAGCGAGGAGGGATGGGTGGGGGCAGAGAGGAAGGGTAGGATCCATTTGCAGAGGGCAAGAGCGAGACGGGAGTGAAGGGTTTAGAATTTGGGTTCATTTGAGATGGGAAACTGGAGGTGGACTTTGGGCGAATAACAGGTGGGGGAGGGGAGGGTGCTGACTAATGGTCCATGGGTGTGTGAGTGCAGGAGTGTTGGTGCGTGTGTGTATGGGGGGGGGGGGGGGGCAAAAAGGACAGGAAATGAAGTAAAGGAAATGCACACAAGCCAACAGGCCTTGTACTTACTTGAGGAAACTGATTAGGACTGATGTGAGGCATTGTGCTACTAGACCTGGGCTGATTGGGTAGGGCCATCCCCTTGGCTGGTGACCCTATGCGTGCTGCTGGCCTAAGAGCATTCCTCGCCTTGGGGACCCTCAGGTTCATACCAGGGGTGAAGGTCTGTGAGCAGCCTGGTGTCCAGCTGCAGGGGCAAGCACTGGCGTGACCACTACTTAAAGCTGAGAGGAATTAACCCCTTATATATCAGAGGAATTAACCCCTTTATGATAACCCCTTATGATATCAGAGGAATTAACCCCTTATGATATCAGAGGGATTAACCCCTTATAATATCAAAGGAATTAACCCCTTATGATAGAGGAATTAATCCCTTATGATAGAGGAATTAATCCCTTATGATAGAGGAATTAATCCCTTATGATAGAGGAATTAATCCCTTATGATAGAGGAATTAATCCCTTATGATATCAGAGGAATTAATCCTATATGATATTAGAGGAATTAACCCCTTATGATATGATATCAGCCAATGACACCGTGCACATCCACGAGAGCATAGGGAAGGGACCTTCTTAGCATGGTGGTGTTAATGGTCTGGTTACACTAACACTTGCATGTTGCCCTTCTCAAACAGTGGTTTGATAGTTACACACATGCACCCCCCCCCCCCCCCATACACACCCCCCCCCTTTCCCCAGATGGTATGCATTCCTGTGGGCACCAGCAGAAGCCAACCCCTCACCTCTTTCCTTTGGGGGACTTCCTCGGTGAGACCATCCGCAGTGCCTGCTGGCAGTGGTGCTGCCAGTCCTGGAAATGCTTCTTATGATCATCAGAGAAGGCCTGGGGAGGAGGTCAGAAAGGAAGAGGGGAGGAAAATGATGCAAGAAAGGAGTAAGGAAGGGAGGGAGGGAGGAAGGGAGAGAGAAGAAATAACAGTTAAGTTGTCTGTGACATAACGATTTGCCGGCCCACACAATAAAATAATGAGACATGCACACAAGATGAAGATCCACAATCGAGCCCACATTGGACATTGGTGGACATGATGCTGTGGGCCCATTGGTGGACATTGTAGTGTGGGCCAAAAAGCTTGTACACTGAGCTGTCCAAGTAGAGTGTGGTGTAATGCCAAATGGTGGCTAACTTAATAAAACAGGAGGAAAGCCACTCCTCTGGTTCCCAAGGTGATGAAATGTAAGGACTGGGGACATCAATCAAACAAACACAATGGTCAACACCTGCCAACATATCCTCCCCCTGTGTACCACTAATTGTAAATGGGAAAGGCCCTATGGTTGCCATAGTGAGAGCCTCCATTGGCAGGTGGTTTATAGAAATCAGTAATAGCGCATATCACCTCACATTCTACACCCAGTTCACTACCCACCTCATGAGATATAATGGCTTCTGTCAACTTGATGAATGCTGTGAGAGTATTCTCGTCTGTATCCTCCTCAACCTTCATGAGTTGATGGAAAACTGGGGACCAGAGCTCCAGTAATTTCATGTCCCACCACTCAAACAAGGTGTCAACAACCTCCCCCATATTCAAAAACTATTCTCAGACCTTCCCCTCTTACCTCTTCCCTCCCTCTTACCTCTTCCCTCCCTCTCTTACCTCTTCCCTTCCTCTTACCTCTCCCTTCCCTATCTTACCCTTTCCTGATGTTCTTGTGATTAGACCTGGAAGATCGTCATTGGAACACTCCTTTACCAACAGCTCTTCCAAGTCTGATCCTACAGAGTGGGACGGGGAGGGGCTACTGCAGTGACTGTCAGAGCTTAGCTCCTCCTCCCCCTCTCTTCCCCCTCCAGGACTGCCCTCTTCCTTCTCCTCAGATGGCTCAAGCTGTAGAGTGATCTTGGATTTTGGAGAGGAGTCCACTTCTCTGCCAGCAGAGGAGGCATTGGGGATTATTGGTGTCAGCAGCATTTGCTGGAGCTCTTCTATGCAGTGGCCGAGGCGGCCATGTTTTTCCATTTCCTATTGCATTAAATGGACACAAATAATGGGGGTGGGCAGTTCCTCCCTTCTCCTACATCCCTTCCCTTCCCCCTCCCTCCAGTCTCCTTTATTTCTGCTGTAAGCAAACATGTCACCCCATGCTGTAATCAGACAACATTAACCAGCCCCCCCCCCCCCCTCAAACCTACAACCCCTTCCTTCCCTCAAACCTCCTACAACCCTTTCCTCCCCTCAAACCCCCTACAACCCCTCCCCCCCCCCTCAAACCTCCTACAACCCCTTCCTCCCCTTAAACCTCCTACAAACCCTTCCTCCCCTCAAACCTCCTACAACCCCTTCCTCCCCTCAAACCTCCTACAACCCCTTCCTCCCCTCAAAGCTCCTTCAACCCCCCAACAATAAAATACCTGTTCAAGTTCAGCAAGAGTTCCCGGCCTCCTCACCAGCTTGTTCACACTCAGGATGATCTTATTGCACGCTCCCTTGGTCACACCCTAATGACAGGCACAACATGTGTAACTGCTGAGTCCCCTCCCTCCCCTCCTCCTCCCCAAGCCAAGACTATCCCAAAAGGTGTGTACACTAATTTCCAAACAAGGAACCTCAACACTAACCTTCTGCTTCAGAAATGCTTCGCTCATTTGCAGCATCTCACTGTACGTAAGCTCAGCAAAGAGATGTTGGTATTTATGAAGACGAAGGGACTTGAGCCACGATGGAACATCTGCGCTCACACACATATGAGGAAATGTAGCATAAGAGCAGCATTGAGGCACAAGACAAGCATCACCACTTAATGTCACCCACAAATGTACACACAACTCACACACACTCACACCACATAGTCTTCCTGTCAGGCTAATGTGGGATGGTATGCACAAGGTGTGGTCATGGCATATGCCAAAATTAGCAGACAATGGTCCACTTGTGGCTACTGTAATCTGTACAGATAAAGCTAGCGTCTTGTAGTAGGTCTTTGTTCAGGGAATTGTAGACAGGAGTGCATTTCACAAAACCACAACACCAGTGGGATGGGTTTCATCTAGGAGGACTTGTCACACAATCCCACCCCACCTGTCACATGACTGCACCCCCACCTGTCACATGACTGCACCCCCACCTGTCACATGACTGCACCCCCACCTGTCACATGATCACACCCCCAACCTGTCACCCACTGCATATGGTAGAGGGATTTCAATGATTAACACCCCCACTCTTAATACAGTAAATGACTTAACCTTTTAAAGTCAAACAGTTTATAAAGTAAACAGCTTATGTAGATCAGTATGGTGTGAATGCAGGTATATGAAAGCCACAAACCCACACACAAGCCACACTCATGCACACACACTCCCTCACACCAACCTTTCATCCCAGCCTTCCACTCAATCTGGTTGGGCAGCTCATCGCAGTGCCCAGGCCTGGCAGGCAGCGTGTTGCACCTCGCCTGCCTAGAAGAGTACTCATCTCCAGTGGGCGGGGCCCCATAGTGGTGACCCAAGGTACTGGCTCTCTCCCTGTTGTAAGGTGTCTCGTCGTCCCCCCCCTCAAACATGTCAGGATCCACAGGGAAGCCATTACACAAGCTGTCACTCTGCCCGGCCCAGCCACTGCTGGTCTTGATGTAGATGCGACCAGAGTCCAGTGATGATGGTCCTCCCATGCGGCTACTTCCACCACCTTCCTCAGTTTTGCTGGGTATCTGGTATATGCGTCTAGGAGGAATAGGTGGGGGAACAGCAGAAAGATGGCCGTTCATGCTATGCTTCCTGTCTGTTATGTTCTTTTGCTTCTCATCAAGCCGGGCGAGCCAGTAGCTGAGGGCTTCCCTGTTGTCCAGAGGGAAGGCGGGGTGCACGAGGGCCAAAGACAGCAGCTGTCGACACTGCTCCAAGTACTCCAAGTCCTCGCTGGAGCCTAGCAGCACCTTGGGCATCAGCTTCATGTAGTGCTCCCGGGCTTCCGTGTTGCCCGGGTTGAGCAGAGGTAGGTGCGTTAGGAGCTGTGCCAGCGCGGGCCCGTCGGGTTGACTGTAGAGGGCGGCTAGAAACGCTAGGGCAGAAAGAAACAATATCACGTGTAACAACGTCACTATCATCACAGGGGGCCACGCTGCACACAAAAATGCGGTAACTACCTCCACTGTTGGCTTGTTTCTCGAGCCTGCTGAGTTCCTGCGAGTCATGGCCGTTCTTCAAGGAATTTTCCAGAACGAGGAATAGAAAACGCGCCTGCGTCGCGCTGACTTTAGTCAGCAACGAGTACAGAGCGATCGTTTGCTCGCAACTATTCCAGTTCTGAAACCATTCTCCTATCTGTTTCACGCGATCTCCGAACGCAGCTTGCTTCATATCCGCGTTGCTACGTGACTCAAAATAGAAGTGGGGACTGATTCCTTACGCTCGCCAATCGTCTAACTCGGCATGTCAACACTCCGAAACGTACTACAGCTAACAAAGTCTGACGCTTAACTATAAGTCAAGAGAACAACATAAAGTTATACTCAAATAGTTGACCGTACATGGAAGTCAAAATAATTAATTAGTTACGTTAGTTTTAGAGCGCATGCGTAGGCACGTGGAATTAAATGGAACTGAATATGGCGACACATAGACCAGGCCCATTGAAGCAACAGAATAAGTCCCACAAGCATGGTAAACACAAAAGCAAAGGCGAAACAAAGACTGACGCTAAAGGTGGGGCGAATGTTCTTTTTTGTGGACGAGCTATAGGTGTTTAATGGCGCAATGAATATCACTTAAGTAATTTTTTTTATATTTGTTGCAGGCAGGGTTAGCATAAAGGTTGCAACGAAGGCAGCAAAACGAGGGATGCGGAAAGCAGATCGGCGTAACCACGTACGTTTGTGATGTATACACTTCTATACCTGTATGTTGTTTACAGTGGCACACAACAACAGATGAATCAGATTCGAGCCAGGAAGAGGGAGGAGGTCACAGCAGCTAAGAGAGCGATAGGATGTGAGGGCAGCCCGCCTCATTTGGTGGTATGTCCAACCACTTCAGTAGCCTTCTGTGTGGTGCAAAAAGGGGCTAATGAACACACCAGGTGGTGATCTGCCTCAGTGCAGATGTGAGTGCTGACACGATACATGGCTTGCTGTCAGCTGCCTGCGGAGAGGCTACACTTTATGAGGCGGTCAACACGGCAGTTTGCTCTGCACTCAAGCAGCGGTTCACATTTGTGTACCCTTCCACTTCTGATCTGTATGCTGTGCTGGACGTGGCCAAGGTGAGAGGAACTTATGCTTTCATAGAACTGGACCACATGTGAGGACTGGTCACAAAGAGTGCTCTTGATGCCTTGAAGACAAGTGTCTTTGCATTAAATGCTGAGGAGATATGGTAAAAGCTGTGACTTGCATTATCTGCACACACACAAAGGCCGCAGACACTTTGATGTTCGTGTACAAAGCGGGTGTGGTCATGGACGAGTACGCCCAGCTGTGTTTGGAGAGCTGCTGTGGTCAGGGCCTGCCAGCAACCATGCACGTGGTCCAGGTGAGCTTTGTCATTGGGGGGGGGGGGGGGGGGGGGGGGGGGGGGGGCAGTCATGCTCCTTCAATATGTACACATGCCTAAAAACACACACACACACACCACACACAAACATACACACTTGAACTTAATGAGATAGGTATGTTGTGCATTTTAAGGGGGGAGGGTGGGTTTTTCCCTACATGGTGCAAGCCCATGTTCTAATGCATTATCCTGCCATCAGGGTCTGCCTGCACATACTTCCAAGAAAGGAGCAGACATGCTCTTATGGTACAAGACAGTTGAAAAGAGGTGGGTGTAGAAAGAGCTATTGTAAGAGACCAAAGTAATTATAGGTTGGTCTAGACAACAAGGCTTTGAATTATATCACTCTTGTACTTCATTGCTGACCAGGCCTCTTGTTTATCAATTTCTGTGCACCAACAATATTGGTAGTGCTGTTCACACCCCTAATGGTGGGGTGCTCTGTAGATAATGCCAATGGCACCACACCCAGTCAGTGCTGAATGAAAAGCATTTGCTGTGCACAAGTATTCTGTATATAATAATAATAGTAGCTAGGCAACCAATATCAATTATGTATTGTCGTAGTTTGTTTTATTAGCGCTCACATCTTATTTTTCCATAATAGTAATAGTAATGTGTGTATGATATTAGCTGCACAATCCAAGCACTACAAAGATGCTGTGTATCCAGGCACACCTGATGTGGTATAGAGCTCTGCTCTCCACAAGAACAACTTGGTGGTGCCCCAGTGTGAATTTCTTTTCTAGATAATAAATTTTAATAACTGGTATTGTCTTTAATTTAATTTTTTTCTCTCACTTTTCCTGATGTATTGGCTTTATCTGATTAAGCAGTTCCTCTGTTTGAACTTGTGTGCTTCAACCATAACTATTATTGAGACATGAAATAATTCGCGTTTAAGTCTTCAGTACTAATATAATGACGATATAAGTGTTTCTTTTATAATCTATTTAGACTGCATAATCAGAAGCTACATCGCTTGGAGACTACCCAGGTATTGCTGTTGTGTCTTCATTGTGTGTGCCCCCCCCCCCCTTTCCCCCCCTTTAGACTCCATCTTACTCCCCCTTAAGACTAACTCCCCTTAAGGCATTCTCTCTCTCTGAAGTACATTCCCTCTAAAATGTTCTCTCTATTAGCAATACATTCCCCTTAAAAACTCTTCTTGCATTACCACACACACACTCACTCCTTTCATTCACTCCTTTACCACACCTTCCCAGGATGCATACAATGTACTTAGACAGCTGAGTTCCCAGAAGCGGAAGGCTTTGATTTGTCGTGACAACAGGCCACACCTTCTTGTGGATTGTATGGAGTTTTCAGGTCAGGAGCACGGTGTGTTGAAGGTCTCGGGATACGTGAGGGGAAAGCCCCTGTCTGTCAACAGTCTGGTCCATATACCAGGAGTGGGCAATTGTCAGATGGCACAGGTAGAGCTAAAATAGCTCCTTTAGTTGGCAATTAATGTGTGTACCTTGCCTATGGCGGTGTGCGCGTCATCGTGTCATTTTAGATTGACGCCCCCAAGGATCCATATCCACTGAAGGGAAGAAAGAATGGTTGTCATGACGACGACATGTGCACAGTTAGATGCATTGTCCACCTTTGGGTAGTTAGTTACAACTGTTCCTTTCTGACAACCCTTTGAATAAGGATATTTCTGAGGAGCAAATGGAAGAGACTGTGAAAGTACTTGGTGTAGCAGATCAAAGCAAACAGGTTTGTATTCTGTAGTGCCCCCACAGAAGTGCACACATGAGAATGTGTTTGTGTGTGCATTGTTTGTGAGGGCAGCAGTCACTTGTTAGTGAGGTTGCTGTGGACCCAATGGAGGGGGAGCAGACATGGCCGACAGAGGAGGAGTTGGCTGCAGCGGAAGGTATGTTCCCCTCACTACCACCCACACCACCTCATACCCCACCCCCCATTGCCCCCTTCACACATGACCCCCCCCCACCCCTACACCATCCCATTGCTGGTGTGTATCACTCCCTTTCAGTAGCTCATGGAGAGAGAAGGATAAGGCTTGTCCCGAAAGGTACCTCTGAATACCAGGCTGCCTGGATTATGGACAACGGCTCTGAGGTGTGTGTCTGTGGGGAATAGAAAGGTGTCTGTAGGGTTAGTGTGCTAGTATCATATATGCAGTGGTGTGTAATAGAGGAGTGTACCAGAGAGGGTGTGTACCAGGTGTGTACCAGGGTTGGATGGTACCAGTACCAGAGAGGGTATGCATCAGGTGTGTACCAGAGAGGGTGTGTACCAGGTGTGTACCAGGGTTGGATGGTACCAGTACCAGAGAGGGTATGCATCAGGTGTGTACCAGAGAGGGTGTGTACCAGGTGTGTACCAGGGTTGGATGGTACCGGTACCAGAGAGGGTGTGAATGGTACTAGTACCAGAGAGGGTGTTTGATTGTCCTACCTCCAGTGCAGTGATCTTGATGACGATGATCTACCTGGAGAGGCTGCTGCTGCTCCTGTGGCACACTCAGACAGTGATCCAGAAGAACACGCCGACTTGAAGGACACAGCTAGTGAAATGAATACTGAAACAGTTAGTGGGGTGCATTTTTGTATGCATCCGTTAGTGGGATGCATTTTGTATGCATCCGTTAGTGGGATGCATTTTGTATGCATCTGTTGTGGTGCATGTCTTACAAAGAGTTGTACAAAGGTTACAACCTATGTGTGTATCTGTGCTTGCTTGTAGCTCAGTGTGATGGGAGGAGATCTTGACAAGTACGATGATGAACATATAGATGTTGAAGCTGAGCGACATCAGTGAGTTACCGCTTAGTGGCTGGTGGGAGATCAGTGGGTTCAAAGTTGGACGTGTTTGTAGATATGTGCCTTGCATGATTGCCGGAAGCTGTCTGTGGTTGTCATGCCAGCATTCAATAAATGAAGTCAGTGTATCGTATTTGAAAATAATCTACGAAAACAAACAAACAAGGGGTGGGGGGGTGGTGGGGGCTTTAAAAGTTTGCTAAGCTGTCCCTTTGTCATTCTGCTCTAGGCTTGAACTGATCAAAGCTGAGAGAGGGGACCAGCTGTACCCGGATGAGGTGGATACCCCGCTGGACATACCTGCACGCGAGCGCTTCTCAAGGCAAGATTGTGTGTAGGATATATATTTACATATTTAGATTTAGATTGTGTGTTTTGCGTGGCAATCCATTAGGTATCGAGGTCTTCAGAGTTTTCGTCTCTCTCCATGGGACCCTTCTGAGAACTTGCCAAAAGACTATGCCAGGTAGATGTAACCTGAGTGTGGTGTGTGTTGATATGAGATTTACATGACTGGTGTGTGGTGTCTGTGTGTTTGGTAACATACATTGTATTTGCAGGATTTTTCAGTTTGAGAACTTTAAGCGTACCAGAAACCGTCTCCTGCGTTCAGACGACGTTGACGGTGCCATGGTAATTAGTGTGTGTCTGCTTCCCAGTGATGTCATCTTCCTCTATTGGCAGCCTGGCTGGTATGTCACCTTGCACATAAAAGGCGTTCCAAGGGAGTATGCTGCAGGTGTGGACCCCCACTCCCACCCACTCATCATTACCAGTCTCCTTGACCATGAAAACAAGGTATGGCGGTGTCTCTGACTTGGCCCTTCTGCCCTCTTCAATATACTCTGGTTAGATGTCTGTGTTGCATTGTGTTCTGAAGAGGACTGGGGAGTACAAGCTTCCCATCAGGTCCAAGGCAAGCCATCTGATTGGAGCGTGTGCTTTTGGTTATGCAGCTGCTTCTCCTTCTGTAGGAGAGACTTATATTCCATACAGGGGTGCACAGGTTTTCAACATGCCCAATATTTTCGCAGCATACTACTGGAGATAAGCACAAGGTAGTAGCCACACCCATCAATAGTAGCCACACCCATCAAGAATACTTGCGTGTGTGTGCACACACACACTGACAGTATGAAAGGTTTCTCAGAGACGATGAGATGTGTGTGGCATCCATGTATGCCCCTATATTGTTCCCGCCCTCTCCTGTGCTGGTGTTCAAAGCACTTGAAGGTAAGTTTATGTCTTGATAAACATTGCTGCATAGGGCTGGGTAGCTACATTTCTATGGCTGTGTTTATCTTATTATGTTATGACCCCACAGTCAGTTAAAATCCAATTACGTGTACCAATTAAACCCTATAAGCGGTTGCTAAATCAGCTATTTTCGCTTGCAGATCGTCACGTGCTGGTTGCCACAGGCTGTGTGCTAAGTGTAGACCCACGCAGAACTATTTGCAAGAAAATTGTTTTAAGCGGTCACCCTTTCAAAGTTCATGGCAGAGCAGCTGTGGTTAGGTATATGTTCTTCAACAGAGGTAATCCAGCTGTCTCTTTGTGGTGATAAGGTATTGTGTATCTGATTGGCAATGCCCACACAGAGGACATACTGTGGTTTAAACCAGTGGAACTACACACTAAGCTTGGCAGACGTGGGCATATCAAAGAACCTTTAGGTAGGTGGGAGGAAGAAAAAGTAGGCTTCACCCATTCTAGGACAATTATAATTCAATTGCTGCTGTGGCTTTGTTGTGTACAGGCACCCATGGACACATGAAATGCCTATTTGACAAGCCAATCAGATCCCATGACACAGTACTGATGAGCCTGTACAAGAGAGTTTATCCCAAGTGGACTTACGCACAGAACGTGCCACACCCCTCCAAATGGAGCATTAGCAGTCATGAACAAGAACAGGCAGAGATGGTGTAATAATCATTGCTGCTTTGTTTGTGCGGGATGATGTAATGCATGCTTTGTGTTGTGTACATGCACCAAATGAAGTGGTCTAGACTAGTAATGGCATTACGTATTTATACATTCTTTTTTTTTTGCCACATTTCATGCCATTTTAGAGCTTACACAAAGGGCAACTCCACAAACGACAAGGGATAGTCCTAAATAGGTCCATCTGGATTGGGCTGGCTCCCCAAGCAATCTCCCGACTACAGTAGAGGTTATAAAGGTTAGAGAATTAGTGATGGGAACGGCTAAAGATATGTCCGCCTTTGCTATGGTGAAGTAGTAGATCACGGAGCCAGACTGGTTCAAAACAAATGGGATTGCGTACCGCCAGTTGAAAATGAGAAACTTCAGTTCGGCGATAAATTGAAGTATTTGGTTTTGCTTTCTCACTTTCTCAATTCCCGAGCCGCCTTTCTTGAGAAACGGATTAGTGGCTCCCCAGATGATAGCCACGAGTAAGAACCAAAATGCGGAAGCGACTTCATCTTTCAGCATGGTGCGCGTTATGCAGAACTGTTCACTGTAGGTGTAAAAGCGCGCGCTTCAATATTTGCTTAGTATTTTGCTTAGGGCATGTCTGCAGGTAGCTTCTTTATATATTTCCAGCATTAGTATTAGCTATAATACCATTATTACTCTGCTCACAGGAAGGTCTTTTGGCAAGGGGAAAAGACGTTTTGCACCCCAGGGTGCTTGGCGGTCTGGTTCTTCTGGCGAAGATGCGGATCCTGTTGTTTGGCTGCCTCCCGACCAACATGGTGAACGCCCACCTATACCATCCGCAGAGGCTGCAACGTCGATGCTAACAGCCGCCAAGAAGCCTAAGCACAAGAACCAGTTGTACTTGGCTGAGGTTTGTTGC
This sequence comes from Spongilla lacustris, assembly GCA_949361645.1. Taxonomy (NCBI): domain Eukaryota; kingdom Metazoa; phylum Porifera; class Demospongiae; order Spongillida; family Spongillidae; genus Spongilla; species Spongilla lacustris. The sequence goes on along the minus strand of OX442432.1, from coordinate 317,039 downwards.
CTTCTGTGGTAGTGAGGCTGGGAACACTCATCGTATTCTCCACGGCAGCTGGCTATGAAATTCTGGGGACCCCAAGTCCCGCCAGAACAGAGGACTTTTAAAGCACAGCTGGTAGAAGATGTATATCGAACACTTACAGCAACCAAGTATGGCGCACTCAAACTGAATTACTTTAAATACGTGGTCCCCACCTTCCTAGCTTTGCAAGCAGGCCTATCATGGCGCTGGAATACAGCCAATACCTTGAAAATTGTCTTTGGCCTAATTTTGAACCAACAAAGGTAAATCTTATGACCCTGAACACCAACCAAATGACCTTCTCCTTAAGATCACTCCAGCATACTTGATGTCGATTGTTCTAATGGTGAACGAGAAGTTCAAGGAACGTGTTCCAGCGTGGGAGGTATAGCAAGTTGGTGTGTGGTACATATCTTGTGGTAGAGGGTACACCTCCTTACCAGCTGGTGTGCATATTGGAGGGAGGTACACCTCAGCTGGTGTGCATATTGGAGGGAAGTACACCTCCATACCAGCTGGTGTGCATATTGGAGGGAAGTACACCTCAGCTGGTGTGCATATTGGAGGGAAGTACACCTCAGCTGGTGTGCATATTGGAGGGAAGTACACCTCAGCTGGTGTGCATATTGGAGGGAAGTACACCTCAGCTGGTGTGCATATTGGAGGGAAGTACACCTCCATACCAGCTGGTGTGCATATTGGAGGGAAGTACACCTCCATACCAGCTGGTGTGCATATTGGAGGGAAGTACACCTCCATACCAGCTGGTGTGCATATTGGAGGGAAGTACACCTCCATACCAGCTGGTGTGCATATGACTATGGTAAACAACATGGCCATCCCTCCAGGCATTTGAGGCGGCCCCTGAACACTTTCCAGCATTTTTTCGGCTAGTAACAACTGCCTGCATCTCAGACCTGAAGGTTAGTAGTCACCTTCAGAGTTCAGACCTGCTCATATATGTCCACTCCAGAGTGCTGCTTACTCGATGAAAGAGAAGACCTTGTTGATTGTCTTCCTCGTACACTGCTTCAACAGCCTGGTAACGTTGACAGTAGTGCTCGCTCACACACTCTCTACTTCATACTCTTATTCCTCTCTCCCTCCCCTTTATGGCCTCCTCCCATTCCCCTCCCCCTTTATGACCTTATGGCCCCTCCCCCTCTCCCTCCCCTTTATGGCCCCTCTCCCTCCCCTTTATGGCCCTCCCCCTCTCCCTCCCCTTTATGGCCCCTCCCATTCCCCTCCCCCTTTATGCCCCCTCCCCTCTCCCTCCCCTTTATGACCCCTCCTCCTCTCCCACCCCTTTATGACCCCTCCCCCTCTCCCACCCCTTTATGGCCCCTCCCACTCTCCCTCCCCTTTATGGCCTCTTCTTCTGTCTCTATCAGGAAGTAGATATTGTCCGTGAAGAGCTCCAGCAGCTGGTCTCTCTATCCACCTGGCACAACCTCATAGAAGTACTGCTGGTTTTAGAGGCTATTGTGGTTGCATTGTTCATGTCCCGTTCATCCAGTCACGGTTACAGCTGGAGCTGGCCTGCGCACCCAAGTTAAGCAAATACTGGGCTGCAATCCAGAAGAAAGAAAAGCAGCTGGACGCTGCTGGAAAGGAAAAGTAAGCATTCAGGGATGCAAGGCCTTTGGATGACATCATCTTGATGACATCATCTTGACGTTTTGATTCCAGAGCAGAGCACAATAGAATGCTGTTGTGGAGGATGATGCATCAGTTTTTGGAGGTCCTGGAGGCCATTCCAGGGGAAGGTAGTGTGCATGATTGATGGAGTCCCGGGGGAGGGTGGGAAAAGGGAGAGGGGAGGGGGTGGTGGGAGAAGGGAGGGAAGAGAAGGGTGAGAAAAGGGAGAGGGGAGGGAATAGTGGGAGATAGGAGGGAAGAGAAAGAAGGGTGGGAGAGAGAACGGGAGGGTGAGAAAGGGAGAGGGGAGGGGATGGTGGATAAGGGAGGGAAGAGAGAAGGGTGGGAGAGGGAGGGTGGGAAAAGGGAGGGAAGAGAGAAAGGTTGGAGAGGGAGGGGACGGTGGGAAAGGGAGCTCAGGAAAAAAAATCATTTTGCGGTTTGAACTACTTGTTAGCAGGAATTTAATAACCTCACCATTAATAACCTCATCACATGCACACACACATATGATCGGTATTGGACTCAGGTGATGTTGATGAGAATGCCGTGAGCTACTGTGAGCGTTTTCTTGAGCTCCTGACCGACCTCGAGGCCCAGCTGCCAACCCGGAGGTTCTTCAACACACTACTGGATGCCGCTCATGTTTTGGTAGGTCTACTCCTGGTCACGTGACATAGTGATGTACGCCCCATGTCTCCCATGTCTCTCTCTGCAGGTGCGATGTGAGCTCTCCAAAATCATTCATCGGGAACCTGAGGGGCATCTATGCAAACAGGTGAGATAGTCGGGCTTTGATCACCAAGGTTACTGTACCTTTGATCACCAAGCTTACTGTACATACATGTACCTTTGATCACCAAGCTTACTGTACATACATGTACCTTTGATCACCAAGCTTACTGTACATACATGTACCTTTGATCACCAAGCTTACTGTACATACATGTACCTTTGATCACCAAGCTTACTGTACATACATGTACCTTTGATCACCAAGCTGACATACATTTGTACATGTGTACCTTTGATTGCCCAACTTACATACATGTACTTCTCGTCAGCTGGTTGAGCGTCTCAAGTTCTATGCTGGCTTTGAGATAAATGACCAGACTGGTACGGCCCTGACAGATCATGAGATGACCGAACATCACTACGATAAGATAATCTCCTTACAAGTAAGGCAACAACATATCAGGAGATTTGTGTATTGTCCACCTCTGCCCCTCTTACCTCCTCTTCCCCCTCCTCTTACCTCCTCTTCCCCCTCCTCTTACCTCCTCTTCCCCCTCCTCTTACCTCCTCTTCCCCCTCCCTCTCTTACCTCCTCTTCCCCTCCTCTTACCTCCTCTTCCCCCTCCTCTTACCTCCTCTTCCCCCTCCCTCTCTTACCTCCTCTTCCCCTCCTCTTACCTCCTCTTCCCCTCCTCTTACCTCCTCTTCCCCCTCCCTCTCTTACCTCCTCTTCCCCCTCCCTCTCTTACCTCCTCTTCCCCTCCTCTTACCTCCTCTTCCCCCTCCTCTTACCTCCTCTTCCCCCTCCTCTTACCTCCTCTTCCCCCTCCTCTTACCTCCTCTTCCCCCTCCTCTTACCTCCTCTTCCCCCTCCCTCTCTTACCTCCTCTTCCCCTCCTCTTACCTCCTCTTCCCCTCCTCTTACCTTCTCTTCCCCTCCTTCCCCCTCCCTTTCTTACCTCCTCTTCCCCCTCCCTCTCTTACCTCCTCTTCCCCTCCTCTTACCTCCTCTTCCCCTCCTCTTACCTCCTCTTCCCCTCCTCTTACCTCCTCTTCCCCTCCTCTTACCTCCTCTTCCCCTCCTCTTACCTCCTCTTCCCCCTCCCTCTCTTACCTCCTCTTCCCCCTCCTTCCCCCTCCCTCTCTTACCTCCTCTTCCCCCTCCTTCCCCCTCCCTCTCTTACCTCCTCTTCCCCCTCCTTCCCCCTCCCTCTCTTACCTCCTCTTCCCCCTCCTTCCCCCTCCCTCTCTTACCTCCTCTTCCCCCTCCTTCCCCCTCCCTCTCTTACCTCCTCTTCCCCCTCCCTCTCTTACCTCCTCTTCCCCCTCCCTCTCTTACCTCCTCTTCCCCCTCCTCCCCCTCCCTATCTTACCTCCTCTTCCCTTCTCTTTTCTCTTCATTTCTCAGAAAGCGGCTTTCAAACTCTTTCCACAACTGAAGCCATTCTCTCTCAGCAATGTAGCCAGTGTGGACACAAGAGAAGCACTGAGGAGACATTTTGGAGCTCTTGAGTAAGCCCCTGTCTTTGCAGAACCTTCATGAGTTTGTGCTCCTCAGCAATGAAACTCTCCACAAAATTGCTGCCCACCTGAGTTTGGCCCCTGCTCCCTCACTGAACGGACCTTGCTTCACTTCTGCAGTTCTCCTTGAACTTCTGATTTGTCATCACGAAAGGCGGCCCTCACAGCTGGAGGCCATTAACAGTATGCCACTGTACCCCACGGAGGACATCCTTTGGGATGAGAACGTAGTGCCTTCTGAATTCTACAATGGAGAAAGTAAGCCAATGCAATTGCAGCTGCTTGCCAATACACTCCCACGGCTGCTTTCATTCATTAGTGTCTCCCTCCTCTCTCCTCCCTCCTCCCTCCTAGCTTGTCTAGCACTTCCTAAACTGAATTTACAGTTCCTCACTCTTCACGACTATCTACTTCGCAACCTCCTCCTCTTTAGACTGGAGTCTACATGTGAGTTACCCTTGCCTGTTGTGTGCATGTGATAGAAGGTGGGGCTCACATTTTCTGGGGTTGACAACTTCTTGGGGGTCACATTTTCTGGGGTTGACAACTTCTTGGGGGTCACATTTTCTGGGGTTGACAACTTCTTGGGGGTCACATTTTCTGGGGTTGACAACTTCTTGGGGGTCACATTTTCTGGGGTTGACAACTTCTTGGGGGTCACATTTTCTGGGGTTGACAACTTCTTGGGGGTCACATTTTCTGGGGTTGACAACTTCTTGGGGGTCACATTTTCTGGGGTTGACAACTTCTTGGGGGTCACATTTTCTGGGGTTGACAACTTCTTGGGGGTCACATTTTCTGGGGTTGACAACTTCTGGGGGGGTCACATTTTCTGGGGTTGACAACTTCTGGGGGGGTCACATTTTCTGGGGTTGACAACATCTGGGGGTCACATTTTCTGGGGTTGACATTTTCTGGGGATCACATTTTCTGGGGTTGACAACTTCTGGGGGTCACATTTTCTGGGGTTGACAACTTGTGGGGACAGTCTCCATGCAAGACTAACTGTGTTACATACTATATACATGCAAGGCTTCAATAATGGGTGGGGCATCTTATAAAGCTCTCTCCTGGTAGAATATTTGGTACTGTATGGTACATTGAGCTAATGTGTATCCGCACAGATGAAATCAGAGAGGACATTGAAGACGCTCTTAGCAGAATGAAGCCTTGGTGGGTTACATGACCACCACCTCTTCATGACCTGTCACCATCATCACACTACCTCATGACCTGTCACCATCATCACACCACCTCCTCATGACCTGTCACCGTCATCACCTCCTCATGACCTGTCACCATCATCACACCACCTCCTCATGACCTGTCACCATCATCACATCACCTCCTCAGGACCTGTCACCAGCATCACACCACCTCCTCATGACCTGTCACCATCATCACACCACCTCCTCATGACCTGTCACCATCATCACACCACCTCCTCATGACCTGTCACCATCATCACACCACCTCCTCATAACCTGCCACCATCATCACACCCCTTCACATGACCTGTCACCATCATCATACCACCTCCTCATGACCTGTCACCATCATCACACCCCTGTCACCATCATCACACCACGTCCATCCCCAAATTATCCTTGTGACTATTGGCCATCATTCTCTCTTTCTCAGGATCACCACAGAAGGGAATACTGAGTTTGCAGGATGGGCACGAATGGCTCTGCCCATCTCTACGTTTGCTGTTATCGAGGTACTTGTAAACCAGCTATTGATGGTCAATTTAAAAGTAGCTTTGTGTGTGTGTGTGTGTGTGTGTGTGTGTGTGGTGTGTGGTGTGTGTGGTGTGTGTGTATGTGTGTGTGTGGTGTGTGTGTGTGTGTGTGTGTGTGTGTGTAGGTGGGAAGACCAAATGTTGGCGAGAACAGGCCTTCTCGGGTTAGGGCAGATGTGCGTATAAACTTGAGAGTTGGAGATTCTGTCAAGCACGAGTGGGAAAGTAAGCTTGTCTGGGCAAGTGGGCCTACCTCATCCTTCAGGTCCTGAGCTTGTATCCACTCCTCCCCAGACCTTCGGAAGCATGATGTGTGCTTTCTGATAACGGTGCGTGCTCAAATGGACCTGAATCAAGCCTTTGACTGGTCCAAACCCTTTGTTCCACAAGTGGGGTTGGTGTATGTGAGGGGCTGTGAGGTGGAAGGGATGCTGGATGACCAGGGCAAGCTGATTGAAGAAGGTAACCTAACTACACCCCCCCTTGTGTGTGGTGCACTCCAAGTCACCGTCCCCCAACATATACACACTCCTTGCTTCATATACATATAATGGCTCTCACACACTCCTTGCTTCATATAATGGCTCTCACACACTCCTTGCTTCATATAATGGCTTTCACACACTCCTTGCTTCATATAATAGCTCTCTCTCCCTCAGGTCCTGGGCCCAAACCAACCTTAACTAAAGAGGAGAGGACATTTCGTGTGTGGCTTGATACTAATCAGTACCAGAAGGACATGGAGTTGGTAGTGAAAGGGAATGAGGTAAGCTACCATCATCACCCACCTCCTTCACAGAACACCGCACCCACCTCCACCTTAACACCACCCACCTAACACCTTTAGGATGTCTACAACACATTTAACATTTTTATGAGACGGAAGCCAAAAGAGAACAATTTTAAGGTTTGTTCCCTCTCATTGGGAGTAGTGCTTTTATGAGGTGTTGCCATGGTGATAGGCTGTGTTGGAGTCTATCAGAGCTTTGATGAACACGGAGTGTGTTGTGCCGACTTGGCTGCATGACATCTTTCTTGGATATGGTGATCCAGCTGCTGCACACTACAAGAGGTGAATTGAACTAACTGCCGACCTTTTATGGTGTTGCCAATCTTTTATGGCATTACTGACCTTTATGTTTTCTAGGATGCCCAATCAGCTTCGCTGTTTGGATTTCAAGGACACTTTTCTTTCCTTTGAGCATGTGAAGGCTTCGTTCCCTATGTATGAAACACAGGTGTGATTCTGTGGCCTTTCAAGTAGCCATAGTGATAACCATCTCTCTCTCTCTCTCTCTCTCTCTCTCTCTCTCTCTCTCTCTCTCTCTCTCTCTCTCTCTCTCTCTCTCTCTCTCTCTCTCTCTCTCTCTCTCTCTCTCTCCCTCCCCTCTCCCTCTCCCTCCCCTCCCCTCCCCTCCTGTTCTGCAGTGCACCACTGAAGACACATCCAAGCAGGTACCTCCGTTCAGGGTCATCTTCCCCGAAGAGAGGTCAGGAGTCAAGAGGAAGCATCCTGAGTCTTCCTCTGACCCCATTCCAAACACCACTGAGCCTGGGCACCAGAAGGCTACCCTCATCATCGAACCTTATGTCATCCCAAGTCGTGGTCCCTATCCGTACAACCAACCTAAGAGGTGTGGTCTCCTTTTGCCTTCCTCAGATTGTGCCCTCTGTGAGGCAGTGGTACACTGTATGCTCTGCTCCCCCCCTTCATAGAAATACTGTCCCTCCCCCCCCCCCCTATAGAAATGCTGTGTCCTCCTCCCCATAGAAATAATGTCCCCCCAAAGAAATGCTGTCCCCCCCATTGGAATGCTGTCCCATCCATTGGAATGCTGTCCCCTTCTGTCCCCCCCCCCCCCCTCCCATTGGAATGCTGTCCCATCCTCCCATTGGAATGCTGTCCCCTTCTGTCCCCCCCCCCCTCCCATTGGAATGCTGTCCCCCCCTCCCATTGGAATGCTGTCCCCTCCTCCCATTGGAATGCTGTCCCCTTCTGTCCCCCCCCCCTCCCATTGGAATGCTGTCCCCTCCTCCCATTGGAATGCTGTCCCCCCCTCCCATTGGAATGCTGTCCCCTCCTCCCATTGGAATGCTGTCCCCTCCTCCCATTGGAATGCTGTCCCCATCTGTCCCCCTCGTAGGAATGCTGTTCCCTTCACTCCCACACAAGTAGAGGCTATTCGCTCTGGGATGCAGCCAGGCCTTACTATGGTTGTGGGTCCACCAGGTACAGGGAAGACCGATGTGGCAGTACAGATCATATCCAACCTCTACCACAACTTCCCTGAGGAGCGCATCCTTCTGGTCACACACTCCAACCAGGCCCTCAACCAGCTGTTTGAGAAGATCATGGCTTTGGACATTGAGGAAAGACATCTGCTACGTTTAGGGCATGGGGAGGAGGAACTACAGACTGAGAAGGACTTCAGCAGGTAGTGAAGGAAGGGATGGGTACCAGGGAGTGGGATGGGTGGGATGGGTACCAGGGAGTGGGATGGGTGGGATGGGTACCAGGGAGTGGGATGGGTGGGATGGGTGCCAGGAAGTGGGATGGGTACCAGTGAAGAGAAAAGGATATATTTATCAGGTCATTCAGGTTTAGGACTTCGTCATAGCTTTCATGAGGGGGATGGTGTGTGTGAAATTATCATGTCTGCTCATGTCATGCATTCTGCTTAAATATGTATTCAGAGCAGCCACAATACACAAGTAAGTGGTCGGGACCAGGTAATATGAACTACAACTATCCGGTCTGGGGATGAGGTGACATTGGTAATTGGCCTGGGAACCAGGTGATACGTAGCTGGTCTGGGGGCCAGGTGAAAAGTAGCTGGTCTGGGGACCAGGTGAAAAGTAGCTGGTCTGGGGACCAGGTGAAAAGTAGCTGGTCTGGGGACCAGATAATATGGACCATAAGTGCCTGGCCTGGGACCATGGGATATGGCTGCCTGGGGACCAGGTGTTGTTTGGACCATATATAGCAGTCACACACGTTCTCTCACGTGGGATGGTGTTACAGGTATGGACGAGTCAACTTCATTCTTGCCATGCGTCTAGAGCTGCTCAAGGAAGTGGAGAGACTGAAGGTTCTGGACTGCAGTTGCCATGGAGTGGTTATTGAGTGTCTTGGTCCCATAGGAGAGCTTTGGTGTGGCCGGAGATGTCGCATACACCTGTGAGACTGCTGGGCATTTCTATCTTTACCAGGTGCTCTCCAGATGGGAGCAGTTTGTCTCTAAGGTCAAGCCTCTTGCTGGCAAGGTACATTGTGTGTGTGTAGTGTGATGAGGGTATTTGTATTTTTGCATGAGTGTAGAGATGTGAATTGTGCAGGGGTGTAGATGTGGGTGTATATGTGAGTGTATATGTGAGTGTAGATGTGAGTGTAGATGTGAGTGTAGATGTGAGTGTAGATGTGAGTGTAGATGTGAGTGTAGATGTGGGTGTAGATGTGGGTGTAGATGTGGGTGTAGATGTGGGGCTAGGGTATGGATGTGTTGGTGCAGGAGTGTAGAGGGTATGGATGTGTTGGTGCAGGAGTGTAGATTTGGGATTAGGGTATGGATGTGTTTTGACTATATATTTCCCCCTGCTTAGCCCGAAGGGGTTAAAAGCATACAAGATAGCTTTCCTTTTCGGGAGTATTTCTCAACTGCTCCACAGCCTCTGTTTAAAGGAGCTAGCTTTGAACAAGACTGGGACATTGCAGAGGTAAGTGATACATGGGAGGGGGGGTGGGGGAAGGCATCATGGTAGTAGGAAAGGGGTGGTGGAGGAAGTGAGGGGGTGGGGAAATTATTATCAACACACCACACCACCTACTTGCAGCACTTGTGTAGTCTAGAGAGATTGTTTACACCTGCAATTGGCACCTGCACACATTCATATAATCATCCTTGTGTGACAGGGGTGCTGGAGACATATCAAAAGGATATTCAAACACTTGGAGGTGCGTTTCATTACAAGGATGCAGGTGCTTTTCATTGTTTTACTTTGCTCCTGGTTTTGTAGGAGTTTAGGGCCTTTGAGCTGCTCCGCACCGGCAGGGACCGCATCCACTTCCTGATGACCAAGGAGGCTAAAATCATTGCCTTGACCTGTACCCATGCAGCTTTGAAAAGGAAAGACATGGTGGACCTAATGTTTAAGGTATGGGAGGGAGAGAGGGAGGGAAGGGAAAGAAAGAAAGGGAGGGAAGGGAGAGAAGGAGGGAGGGAAGGGAGAGAAGGAGGGAGGGAAGGGAGAGAAGGAGGGAGGGAAGGGAGAGAAGGAGGGAGGGAAGGGAGAGAAGGAGGGAGGGAAGGGAGAGAAGGAGGGAGGGAAGGGAGAGAAGGAGGGAGGGAAGGGAGAGAAGGAGGGAGGGAAGGGAGAGAAGGAAGGAGGGAAGGGAGAGAAGGAAGGAGGAGGGCATGGTGGACCTAATATTTAAGGTATGGGAGGGAGAGAGGGAGGGAAGGGAGAGAAGGAGGGAGGAGACTAAGAGGAGGGCATGGTGGACCTAATGTTTAAGGTATGGGAGGGAGGAGGGCATGGTGGACCTAATGTTTAAGGTATGGGAGGGAGGAGGGCATGGTGGACCTAATGTTTAAGGTATGGGAGGGAGGAGGGCATGGTGGACCTAATGTTTAAGGTATGGGAGGGAGGAGGGCATGGTGGACCTAATGTTTAAGGTATGGGAGGGAGGAGGGCATGGTGGACCTAATGTTTAAGGTATGGGAGGGAGGAGGGCATGGTGGACCTAATGTTTAAGGTATGGGAGGGAGGAGGGCATGGTGGACCTAATGTTTAAGGTATGGGAGGGAGGAGGGCATGGTGGACCTAATGTTTAAGGTATGGGAGGGAGGAGGGCATGGTGGACCTAATGTTTAAGGTATGGGAGGGAGGAGGGCATGGTGGACCTAATGTTTAAGGTATGGGAGGGAGGAGGGCATGGCCATAGTGTTAGTGAGGTGTGGCTATGACATGACAATTGCGTTCATTTTGTAGTATGACAGTGTGTTAATGGAGGAAGCAGCCCAAATCCTAGAGGTGGAGACCTTCATACCTCTAATGCTGCAGGTGTGTGTGTGCTGTGTTACATTGTTCACAGCTAATGGTTAAGCCACACCCACATACACACACATGCACACACACATGCATACACACATGCACACACATGCACACACATGCAAACACATGCACACACACATGCACACACACATGCACACACACATGCACATACACATGCACACACATGCACACACAACACACACATACACATACACACATACAACATGCACACAACATACACACACAAACACACAACATGCACACAGAATCCTCAAGACAGGTCCACTCGACTGAAGAGGGTGGTTTTAATTGGAGACCATCACCAGGTGAGAATACATGCCTCTCATTTCAGTCCTTTGTTGTGTTACACCGGCTTCCACGACACACAGCTACCCCCCGTTATCAAGAACATGTCTTTCCAGAAGTACTCAAACATGGAACAGTCACTTTTTGCCCGCTTTGTGCGGCTGGGTGTTCCCCCAGTGCAGCTTGATGCCCAGGGCAGAGCCAGGCCCAGTCTGTGCGAACTGTATAACTGGCGGTACAAGATGCTAGGCAACCTGCCCCATGTTCTGACATCACCAGAGTACCAGTATGCTAACCCTGGCTTTTGTTATGATTACCAGCTGATTAATGTGGAAGACCTCAATGGTATTGGGGAGTCTGAGCCTACCCCACATTTCTACCAGGTACAAGACCAATCACATCCCTTCACTGATCACATCCCTCATACCTCCACCCTTCCCTTCCCTCATACCTCCACCCTTCTCTCCCCTCATACCTCCACCCTTCTCTCCCCTTATACCTCCACCCTTCTCTCCCTTCATACCTCCACCCTTCTCTCCCCTCATACCTCCACCCTTCTCTCCCTTCATACCTCCACCCTTCTCTCCCTTCATACCTCCACCCTTCTCTCCCCTCATACCTCCACCCTTCTCTCCCCCCCATACCTCCACAGAACCTTGCTGAAGCTGAGTATGCTGTTTCCATCTTCATGCTCATGAGGCTGCAGGGCTACCCACCAGATAAGATTGCCATTCTCACCACCTACAATGGCCAGAAGCATTTGATCCGCGATGTTCTTGCCAAACGATGTGCCAGGAACCCCGTGTTTGGATTGCCAGAGAAGGTAGGTGGGGGTGTATGAGTGAGCAGGTGGGGTGGGTAGGTAGGGTGTATGAGTGAGCAAGTGGGGGATGTATGAGTCAGCAGGTGGGGGTGGGTAGGTAGGATGTATGAGTGAGCAGGTGGGGTGGGTAGGTAGGGTGTATGAGTGAGCAGGTGGGGTGTATGAGTGAGCAGGTAGGTTTGAGCAGGTGGGGGATGTATGAGTGAGCAGGTGGGGGTGGGTAGGTAGGATGTATGAGTCAGCAGGTGGGGGTGGGTAGGGGGATGTATGAGTGAGCAGGTGGGGTGTATGAGTGAGCAGGTAGGGGATGTATGAGTGAGCAGGTAGGTTTGAGCAGGTGGGGGTGTATGAGTGAGCAGGTAGGGGATGTATGAGTGAGCAGGTAGGTTTGAGCAGGTGGGGTGTATGAGTGAGCAGGTAGGGTTGAGCAGGTGGGGATGTATGAGTGAGCAGGTAGGGGATGTATGAGTGAGCAGGTGGAGGATGTATGAGTGAGCAGGTGGGGATGTATGAGTGAGCAGGTGGGGATGGGCATGTGGGATGTATGAGTGAGCAGGTGGGGATGTATGAGTGAGCAGGTAGGGTTGAGCAGGTGGGGGATGTATGAGTGAGCAGGTGGGGGTGGGTAGGTAGGATGTATGAGTCAGCAGGTGGGGGTGGGTAGGGGGATGTATGAGTCAGCAGGTGGTGTGTATTCACTTTACACTGAGAGGTTTGGGGACTGTTGTTAATTAGTTCAAACTGCAAATCCAATTGTCAGCATTGCTACAGTAGAAATGAGTTGTTGTTTTTTTAATCCCCCAATGCCCCTATGGCAAATGACTAACCAGTTTAGCATTTTTTAAAAGTGGGATATCACTTGTTTGGCTGATATCTTCTTATGCCTATTTCATATGATAGCTAGATGCTTGCTAGGTGGGGTTTTCTGTTCATGATTAGATAAACCAACACAGGTCAAAGTTCAAGTGGATAAAATGGTGCACTGGCAAACTGTGTTGAAGTAGTTGGATGTATCACAAAACCCCCTCCACAAAAAGCAAGGAAAGGTGACTGGCGTTGGTCCCAAAGACGATTACACGTCAAATGGAGCGATGGCATGCGAACAGAAGAGATGGAATGGGGGGGGGGTAGTGATACCTGGTTCTGCCAAGGCTAAGCGAGGGGGGGAGGAAGCATAAGGGATTAGCTATGGGGGAGGAAGCAAAAGAGATGAGCTACGGGGGAGGAAGCAAAAGAGATGAGCTTGATTAGATTCCATAGCTAGCGAATGTGAGGAAGTTGATGACAATGATGAGGGAAATCAGGAAGAAGGATAATAGGGCGATACACGGCCTAACTGGTCAGGTTTAACATGCATAACAGGTTAGGCAGCTTGCCGCCGGGGGGGGGGGGGGGGGGGGGGGGGGAAGTGTATGAGTGAGCAGGTGGGGATGGGCATGTGGGGTGAATGAGTGAGCAGGTGGGGATGGGCATGTGGGATGTATGGTGTGTATTCACTTTACACTGAGAGGTTTGGGGACTGCTGTTAATTAGATTCAAACTGCAAATCCAATTGTCAGCTGTCAGCTTAGAGTTTAAATGGTGCTTGCTAACGATGCTATGTGGAACTTGGTTACCAATTTGCACTAGCGTTTGAACATATGGTACTTAATGTTCAAAGCACCGCATAGTTCACAGCTGTTTATGCATTAACCCTTAAATGGCACATGCAACATAGTTGTAACTCATATGGTCATTACATGAGTACACTAACATGGCATGCACAGCAGGAACCAGATGTGTGTGGGAGCCTGCTGCGTGGTTCCTGCCTAACATTCTTACATCCATGCGATGACTTGCCCTTTGCACAGGTGACAACAGTGGATCGTTACCAAGGACAGCAGAATGATTACATCATCCTCTCCTTGGTGAGGACCAAACACATTGGTCACCTCAGAGACGTCAGGCGTCTGGTGGTTGCCATGTCTCGAGCCAGGTTGGGTCTCTATATCTTAGCCCGCGTTGCTCTTTTTCATGGATGTACTGAACTGGACCCAACCTTTAAGTTGGTAAGGAACATAAGGAACATGAAAACACACACACACACACACACACACACACACACACACACACACACACACACACACACACACACACACACACACACACACACACACACATGGAAAAAGCTGATTCTTTTTCGTACATTCTTGTTTGCCCAGCTCATGCAGAGACCACTTCAGCTCCATCTGGTCCCTGAGGAGTTATACCCTCCCTCTCGTCCGGTATGTACACTTCAGCACACGCACGCACACACACACACATGCACAGATACAGTATTATGGGCATGGGCATAAGGAGGTCATGTGATCTCATGTATCGTCACGGTGATCTCTCATACCTTGCAGTATCTCAATCCACCAAGTGGTGAGGTGTTTGTTGTGGGCAGCATGCCCCAGCTAGCTGAGTATGTGTACCAGGACTACACATGCAGAGTCAGCGCCCTCAAGGCCAGGCAGCTGGCTCTGCAAGAGGAACGAAGGATACAGGAGGAAGAGGAACGAAGGGTACAGGAGGAAGAGGAACGAAAGGTACAGGAGGAACGAAGGGTACAGGAGGAAGAGGAACGAAGGGTACAGGAGGAACAAAGGGTACAGGAGGAAGAGGAACGAAGGGTACAAGAGGAAGAGGAACGAAGGGTACAGGAGAAAGAGGAGGATGAACAAGGTGTAAAAGAAGAGGGAGATCGAGAAGAGGCAGAGCATTGTGTAAGTTACAGGTGTACTGTGAGGACTTATATATGTGCATGTTTATATATATGTATGTATTATTCTTTAAAGGAAGAGGTGTCTAAACAAGAGGGAGTGGTCAACGTGGAACAGCACATGAGCAGTGACAGTGATGATGATGGGAGATCACCAGAAGAAGACCGACCACAGGCTGTACAGGCTGGTGAGAATGAAGAACGAAGCACGGACGACGCTGAGGAAGAAAATCACATGGAAACCGTTACTTAACTTGAATTATGTGGGCGCTCCGTAATTTTTTGAATGTTGCATTGTCTTGGCACGTGACTGTACCAGTGGTGGTCTGCAAAAGGATTAGGTAGTGCGTTCGCGTTGGTAGTTGTTTTGTCCAGAGCACTGCTGCAGAATTGCTGCAGAATGGCGCTGGAAGAGCTCGTAATGGTACTCGTTGTAGCGGTGGTGGTGGTTGTTATAGTGGCGACCCTGATACTTGGTCTCTGGTTGTATTTCGGTCGCGAAATAACTTACGAAGAAGCAATGGCATCGAAAATGACGCAGGTGGAGGCTAAAGAAAAGATCACTACAGCTATAAAACCCAAGAAAAGGAAGCAGGGGAAGAAAAAAAGCGATTCAGAAAGCACCCCAGAGGATGAGGAGAAGAGCGCTCAGCAACATAAGCCGATACTGAAAGCAGTTGTAGAAAAGGCGGGGGTTTCGAAAGTTGTAGAGTTTGATGTCCAAACTCCACCACCCAAGAAAACGGAGCGACCTCCATTGAGTCCGCCTACACCTCATCCAACGGCCATGGATCCCGCTCGCTATGCAAGTTTGCTGGGAACTACCGAAGATGACGAAGTCGCGCCCGCAAACGGTATAGACACAGAAAGGGCCGGAGAGCATGCCTCTGAGAGCTTGCCGCTGAAGGAGTCCATTACTGTAAGCGTTCAGTTACCCTCTCTCAAGAGCGTTGCTACTCCTGCACCAGCGAAGAAGGCGAAGGCAAAAAAGCGGTTGACAGCTGACTACGGTAGGGCCTACGGCTGTTTGCACTGTGTGGTGACCTTTGTATATGGCGCGCAGTCGATTCGTCTATTGCTGAGTCTGTGGTGTCTGTTAAGCGCATTGGAGAGGCGATAACGGCGAGCCCCCTATCGGATGAGGACATTGAATCACTGGTCCTGCAACTTGTTCAGAAAAAGGAAGAAAACTCTGAATGGCAAGGGGTGGGTCACCTTTGTGTACTAATGGGGGGAGGGGGGGGGGGGTTCCAATTTAAAAATTCTCCCCTTTCAGACTGCACCTGGTCAGGAGAATGCTCAGAGCTTGAAGAAGCAGCATCAAACGCTTCTGGCACAGCATGCTGAATGTTGGTTACGTGTATTAACCATTCTTGGCAGCTTGTAACCTAAACATGTCCATTCTGTAGCGGAGAAGACACTGTTGTCCCATGGTAACAAGATAAAGGAATTAAGGTTACAGCTTGTGGTCTGAGCCTGTGGTGGTTGTATTGTGAAGTTTTGTTGTGTTGTTGGGCGGGGTATGAAGCTGTTGGATATACACTGAGTGCACATTCCACCCCCAGAGCAGAGATTACAGCTGAAAAGGAACGGCACAACGCACAAGAAAGGGGTCTGCAAGCCAAAATCACGCAGCAGGTTTGTACAACTGGCTTTTAATGTAACCCATGGAAACTGTTATCCTATGATATCCAGAACCTTGCCCTTGAGAATGCAAGGATTAAAATATCAGGTTTTGAGGAGCAGATCCAACATCTAAATGTTTCTTCAAGCAATCATCAGCTGGAGAGTGTAAGTAGTCTTCTTCCCTTCCTCTTTCTTTCCTCCCTCCCCTTCCTTCCTCCACTTTCACACCTTTACATCTGTTCTGCAGGACAAAGCACTTCTGCAAGAACAGGTTGCTACATTGTGAGTTGATCCTTAAGGGCCTTATGCTCAATAGAAGTCCATCTCTTTTTTGTCGCAGGTCCACACGTAATGCTGCACTGACTAGTCAGGTGACTAAGCTCACTAGCGAGGTGACCACACTTGAAAAAGAGGTGTTGGCTCTGAAAGAGAACCTGAAGAAGAAAGCAAAGGAGAATACCAAGACACCCCAACCTGAGGCTCATCCCCAGACCATCAACAACAGTGTTGAGATTGAGCAGCTGAAAACAAATCTCCGGGTGTTGATGGAGGAGAATGCTGCCCGTGTTGAGGCACTGCTAAAGGAGAGGGCTGAGGTGACCCGGCAGAGGGACACTCTGGACCAAGAACTGAAGCGTGCCACTGGAGAGCTGAACAAGCAACTGCAGGCTGCCCGGTCTGAAACCCATGCTGTCCAGTCTGAGTCCCAGAAGCAGCTCCAGGCACATGTCAGCCACATAGGCCAGCTGGAGAGCATCAAGAAGGACCTGGAGAAGAAGGTGGAGGAACTGTCTGCTGCACACAGCATCCAGGGAGGGAGCAGCACAGTCACTGTTGTCAATGAACGGTAGGTGGAGCTTTTTATTGTGGGTGTGGCAGGTGTCACGCCACCTTCAGTCCGCAGGGGGAGGGGGCCACAGTCAGTGCAGAACAGCTGGCCAAGGCTACCAGTGAGAAGGAAGAGTTGCATCAACAGCTGACCCAGCTGGAACAGAAACTATCTGACTTAAAAGAGAAGAACAATGTGTGTGTGTGTGTGTGTGTGTGTGTGTGTGTGTGTGTGTGTGTGTGTGTGTGTGTGTGTGTGTGTGTGTGTGTGATGGAGATTGGGAGACTGTGATGGGAACAGCTGCCTCTCGCAGGTTCTGAGGGACAGCTGCTGGAAAGCTCGTGATGAAGCAGCTGCAGCTGAAAAGGCCTCACAGGAGAAGTTGTCCAAGTTGACTGCAGATGCAGAGGTAAACGTTGCTATGGAAATTTTGGTAGACTAAGTGTGTGTGTATTGTACAGAAGTGGCGCAAGGTGGCAAAGAGTGAGGGTATTACTGAAGCGCAGGAGGCCCACAAGGTTGGGGTGCATCACACATCATAGCACTGGATATTAATGTGTGTGTCTGTGTCTGTGTGTGTGTGTGTGTATGTATGTGTGTGTGTGTGTGTGAGTAGTCGATGTTGCAGAGACTGTTCTCTGATGTCAGTTCAGACAAAGTGGATCTCAGTCGCTGGTTGGACGATGTGGAGTCGACAGTGAAGGGGCAGCTGGATCACCAGCGGCAGGAGGTTTGTGTGCTGATGTCTGCACACATACTCACACCCACTGCACACATCTACACACATCTACACATACACTCACACATCTACACATACACCCACTGCACACATCTACACATACACCCACTGCACACATCTACACATACACCCACTGCACATCTACACATACACCCACTGCACATCTACACATACACTCACTGCACATCTACACATACACTCACTGCACATCTACATACACCCACTGCACATCTACATATACACTACACACATCTACACATACACTCACACATCTACACATACACACACATCTACACATACACTGCACACATCTACACATACACTCACACATCTACACATACACACACATCTACACATACACTGCACACATCTACACATACTCACACATACTCACACCCACTGCAGCTATCGTTTCTTCGAGGACATGTTGAGGAGCTGGAAGGCAATGAGAGAAGGATGATCAGTGAAGCACAGCACCTGAGGGACACACTCAAGAACTCGGTACACAGATGTGTATGCCTTATATGGAGGGAGGGGTTGCCATAGATACCCATTTCCTACATTGTGTTGTTCTTCAAGTGTCAGTTTTTCACTTCTCAATGAGTGTAGCCATGTCCTCAACAAAATGGTTACCACCAAACCTTCCATCACAGCCTTGGAATATTACATTTCAATGCAAACGTTTGCTTGTCCTGTAAAGTTATTAATAAACCAGTTTTGTATGCACAGGTTAAATGATTGTACTGCTACCTAAGTAAACAAAAGCTTCATAGGATGATGATATTGATATACATGTATTAGTTGCTGGCTGTGGTCCAGAAGGTATAGCCCCACCACCTCACATGTGTAAAATACCTGATTGGTAATTATGCACACCTCTAGCCACTAACTCAATTAATACCCACCAAATCAATACAAATTTGAAGTTTCCCCACAATCATAGCTGTTCATAACCATTTTTAATAATTGGGGCTATACCTTCATTTTTGTTGTCTTCATGGAAACCATGTTCATACTAGTTAACTTTCCATGGTGTTTATTAAAATTAGTAATTTTTAAATTATTATTTTGGGTGTTTTATTTTGGGTGTTAAATATAAGTTTATTCACCAACTACTTGTTACCTAAACACTTTACACACTTATTTCAAGGAACCTGTGTATAAGTTATTTTTAAACAACAAAACAACTTTTTTTAAAGTATGAAAACTGCTTAAAAAATTGCAACAGCATAGGCAAGAGGTTAAAAGATACATTTACAATTCAATTAGATAACTGGTTTTCATGACCAGAGATGTTATATTTCACACTGCACTTATAGTACCCTGTACATTAAGTACTGAGAACAGTAACTGCAGACAGCTGCTGGCCACCATTTTGCAGTGCCTTGCATAAACTGTAGTATGTAGGAGAGAATTACAAACAAAGTGTTTTTTTTTTTGGGGGGGGGGGGGGGGGGGGGGTTGTCAGAGTTGTTGAATAAGTTATGCAGCTGTGTAGTTCCTGAAGACAACGTGGTGACCCCTTTTTTTTTTTTGGTTGGTTCAGATGGAGGTGATGGAGAGAGTGAAGGCTAAGGTGGACATAGCCTCACAGAGCCAGCATAAGGAGCTCCAGGAGGTATGGGCTGGGGAGGAGCTAGTCCATTAACTGCTCATCCACCTACCTTTCAGGAGAAGCTAAAGAACAGGGAGCTAGGGGAGCTGGTGGAAACTGAACAATCTGTTGCTAAGCAGCTCAAAGAACAGCTGGAACAGAAAGAGGCATCCCTGAAGGAGGTGGAGCTTCAATACCAAGCGGTAGGGGGAGGAGGTTGTAGGGTGCATTACTACAAGTCACCTGTTGTGTGGTCTGAGCAGGAGAAGGAAAAGCTAGAGGGCATCCTGAGTCATAGCACTGATGCCACACAGAAGCAACTCAGCGAGGTAATGATGGGCTGGGGAGGAGGTACAGCAGTGCTCACACTGCCTACTTTAAAAGGCTTTGGGAGGGGGTGTACAATGGAGATAAGTGGGCTGGGGAAGAGATCAGTGGACTGGGGAGGAGATAAGAGTGGGGAATGGAGTGAAACATAGGACTATGAAAAGAACACAGTGAGATGAAGGGAAAGTAAGTACTCATATCTTCATACACTCCACCCAATAGCTATCAGCAGAGGTAGCTAGGCTGAAGGCTGAAGAAGAAAAACATCGCCAGTCACACCTAGAGCTGGCAGACTCCAGTCAGAAACATGTCGAAGAGGTATTTGGTTGATGTGATATGTGTGTGCAAGTGTGGAGTGTGCCATTCTGTAGCTCACTAAGAAGAATCAGGACCTTGAACACAAGCTTTCTGTTGAAGATGCTGCCAAGAATGAGTTGAGCAAGAAGAATGACCAGGTATGCTGTGCAAGGGTGCATTGTCAACTTTATTTGATGCACACCACCAACAGCTATCGGCAGAGGTTGAAAGGTTGAAGGCAGCAGAAGAGAAGCAACAGCAATCTCTTTCGGAGGTGAAGGAATCAAGTCAGAAGCATGCTGAAGAGGTAGCCAGTCAGTGTGATTATGTGGGTAATTGCACGAGCTCTTATTTCCTTAGCTCTCTAAAAAGAGTCATGAACTGGAGCAGAGACTTGCCACAGCTGAAGCAACCAAGAATGATCTGAGCAAGAAGATCGAACAGGTAACCTCAATGTGTGTGTACCTTGGAGCTGTCGATTTATACACACCACCAACAGCTGTCTGCAGAGCTTGAAAGGTTGAAGGCAGCAGAAGTGAAGCAACAGCAATCTCTTTCAGAGGTGAAGGAATCAAGTCAGAAGCATGTTGAAGAGGTATCTTCTGATATACAACTCTATGGGTATTAAGTTGTTTTGTCATTCTGTAGCTCACTAAGAAGAATCATGACCTCGAAATCAAGCTTTCTGTTGAAGATGCTGCCAAGAATGAGTTGAGCAAGAAGAATGACCAGGTATGCTGTGCAAGAGTGCATTGTTAACTTTATTTGATGCACACCACCAACAGCTATCAGCAGAGGTACAGAAATTGAGTACCAGTCTTGCGGCAGTGGAAGAGAAGAAACATCGCTCTCTTACACAGCTGGAAGCTAACCAGAAACATCTTGAAGAGGTAGTGGTTGGTATTGCTCTATGAGGGAGATATGGTCACTCCTTTTCATAGCTCACTAAGAAGAATCATGACCTCGAACACAAGCTTTCTGTTGAAGATGCTGCCAAGAATGAGTTGAGCAAGAAAAATGACCAGGTATGCTGTGCAAGGGTGCATTGTCAACTTTATTTGATGCACACCACCAACAGCTATCGGCAGAGGTTGAAAGGTTGAAGGCAGCAGAAGAGAAGCAACGGCAATCTCTTTCGGAGGTGAAGGAATCAAGTCAGAAGCATGTTGAAGAGGTAGCCAGTCAGTGTGATTATGTGGGTAATTGCACGAGCTCTTATTTCCTTAGCTCTCTAAAAAGAGTCATGAACTGGAGCAGAGACTTGTCACAGCTGAAGCAACCAAGAATGATCTGAGCAAGAAGAATGAACAGGTATGTTTGAGGCGGGGAGAACATTAGACAACTGCAGGTCACTTTATGTTGCAGTTTGCAATATGGGATAGGATATCCTAAGGAGTGAGATAGGATATTTAAAATTAGTTAATCGACAAATAGCTAATAATGTTGAAGTGACAATGTCAATAACTCACTACCAAAGTTGGGAACTTGATGTTTTCCTGAATACTGATATCTTGTGCTACTTGTTGTGCTGCAGCTGCTGATATCAGTTTTCAATCATTTCATGTATAGTGCACTTCCGTGCAATAAAATGTGCACATGAATACTATTGCTATGCCAGTGGGGTTCTTCTGGAGCACAGGTCTGTGTGTCTCGTAAAATGGCTGGAGACACATGGCAGTACATGTGCAGTCAGAGGGGCACATCATGACACCAGCATATGGGAAGGCCACCAGCTTATGGGAAGGCCACCAGCTTATGGGAAGGCCACCAGCTTATGGGAAGGCCACCAGCTTATGGGAAGGCCACCAGCTTATGGGAAGGCCACCAGCTTATGGGAAGGCCACCAGCTTATGGGAAGGCCACCAGCTTATGGGAAGGCCACCAGCTTATGGGAAGGCCACCAGTGTAATGCAAGACAAGTCTGGAAATTTAAGGGGAACTTGCAGATGTTCATGTTCCAAAATGGTGGACATGATTCTTACATGTCAGGCTGCCAAGGTTGTTCTGTGGAAAAGGATGATGGCAAGTCACGACATCTTGTGGCCCTAGACATGGAAGGCAGTGTGCAAGTGCCCATGTAGAAGAAACATGCCTTCTTTGTAGCATTGGGACCCAGGTAGAAGAAACATGCCTTCTTTGTAGCATTGGGACCCAGGTAGAAGAAACATGCCTTCTTTGTAGCATTGGGACCCAGGTAGAAGAAACATGCCTTCTTTGTAGCATGGGGACCCAGGTAGAAGAAACATGCCTTCTTTGTAGCATGGGGACCCAGGTAGAAGAAACATGCCTTCTTTGTAACATGGAGACCCAGGTAGAAGAAACATGCCTTCTTTGTAGCATGGAGACCCAGGTAGAAGAAACATGCCTTCTTTGTAACATGGGGACCCAGGTAGAAGAAACATGCCTTCTTTGTAACATGGAGACCCAGGTAGAAGAAACATGCCTTCTTTGTAGCATGGAGACCCAGGTAGAAGAAACATGCCTTCTTTGTAGCATGGGGACCTTCAGTGCAGTGGTTGGATGTTTGGTGGCTTCTGTGTTTTTGTTTGTGCTTTTCTTGCAATGCAAGCGATTCAGAGGAAATCAATTAAAAATAGTGAGTACATATTGAGTTTTGTCTTTTTACATCTTACCCAAAAAAAGGTAAGCCAGTATGTTACGAGTCGTGGCCTGGTACTGAATGCTTAGCAGACAATTACAATTATAACCTCCAAAAACCTCAAGAGGGGAGGGATAAACCCATTCTGGACTGCATTGCATTGCATTTTCGTATGACTAATGTATATAAATGAAATCAAATTTCAATCCTAGAGCCTGTGTATCTGATATGTCTTTGAGTGCAAGTCCGTCACCTGTCATACACTCCACCCAATAGCTATCAGCAGAGGTAGCTAGGCTGAAGGCTGAAGAAGAAAAACATCGCCAGTCACACCTAGCGCTGGCAGACTCCAGTCAGAAACATGTCGAGGAGGTATTTGGTTGATGTGATATGTGTGTGCAAGTGTGGAGTGTGCCATTCTGTAGCTCACTAAGAAGAATCATGACCTTGAACACAAGCTTTCTGTTGAAGATGCTGCCAAGAATGAGTTGAGCAAGAAGAATGACAAGGTATGCTGTGCAAGAGTGCATTGTTAACTTTATTTGATGCACACCACCTACAGCTATCGGCAGAAGTACAGAAATTGAGTACCAGTCTTGCAGCAGTGGAAGAGAAGGAACATCGCTCTCTTACACAGCTGGAAGCTAAACAGAAACATCTTGAAGAGGTAGTGGTTGGTATTGCTCTATGAGGGAGATATGGTCACTCCTTTTCATAGCTCACTAAGAAGAATCATGACCTCGAACACAAGCTTTCTGTTGAAGATGCTGCCAAGAATGAGTTGAGCAAGAAGAATGACCAGGTATGCTGTGCAAGGGTGCATTGTCAACTTTATTTGATGCACACCACCAACAGCTATCAGCAGAGGTTGAAAGGTTGAAGGCAGCAGAAGAGAAGCAACAGCAATCTCTTTCGGAGGTGAAGGAATCAAATCAGAAGCACGTTGAAGAGGTAGCCAGTCAGTGTGATTTTGTGGGTAATTGCACGAGTTCTTATTTCCTTAGCTCTCTAAAAAGAGTCATGAACTGGAGCAGAGACTTGCCACAGCTGAAGCAACCAAGAATGATCTGAGCAAGAAGAATGAACAGGTATGTTTGAGGAGGGAGGGAAATTGTCCAGTCAGGCCTATCACCACTCTCCACAACCAGTTGGCAGGTGAACTGAATCACTTGTCAACCACCTTAAACAATGTGAGAGAGACGAATCGTGAATTGAATGCAAAACTGGTGCGTGTTGTGTGTTGTCTTGTGTCTGTTTGACATTCTTAACTTCACTTGGCAGTCTGACCTGATGCCTCACAACAGCACCAGCAGCGAAGTATAGGAAACTGTAGCATGTAGCCTCTGTTCTCAATTGCTCATGATTATATCTGTGTGATATGTGAATTAGATTTAAAACATTCATTAAAACATGTCAAATATCACCAGACAAGAGAATATATGTACACAAAATACAGGAAAATGACAAGCCAACAGCTGTTGGATGAATCTACTGCTCAACAGTGGTGGGTGAGGTCCTTGCTGGGGAAGATGACTCTCCAGAAATGGAAGTGATTGTACTGGCTGTTGAGGCCTCTCGCTGTGGCCTGCAGCTGCCCATCAAGTGAGCAGCTGGGGAGATGGGGGTCACCGGGGGGGAGTGGTCTGTAGAGACAGGTCTTTTGGACACGTGCATCTCAGTGTCAAGATTCAGCAGGCGTTTGTGACCCTGAGGAGAATATTCACAGGAACACAAAAGAGTCTATATATCACCCACTACCTACCAGTCTATATATATCACCCACTACCTACCTACCAGTAAGGCAGTAGCACTTGGTGGTGGCATGGCGGTCTTGGCAGCTGGTACTTCACTCATCAGTTTGGCCGCTTTCTTAATGACATCTTGATCCTACAGTAACCCTTGCAGTGATAAGATGGCAAAGCAAAGGGGGGGGCCCTTCACTTACCTGCAGCCATGGGTGTTCTAGTGCCTGGCTCGTAGTGATGCGTTCCTTGGGATTCACAACCAGGAGTCTCTTGATCAGGTCCACGGCTACAAACATTTAAACCATCACTAACCTTCTCCTCCCACTGCACCCCCTAGGAGACCACACACCCTTACCATCTGAGGTCACATCACTCCAATACTTCTCTGGAAACGAGTATCTTCCTTTACAAATCTGGTCCCTCAGAGTGTATTCTTTTATTTCATCCGAGAATGGAGGATAGCCACCTAACCTGTGGCCAACAAGTGACACACACCAATGGAGGATAGCAACCTAACCTGTGGCCAACAAGCGACACACACCAATATGGAATCTAACCCCCAACATAACAAGAGCTATTATCATAATTACCTGTGTACTGTTACTATTATCATAATTACCTGTGTGCTGTTACTATTATCATAATTACCTGTGTGCTGTTACTATTATCATAATTACCTGTGTACTGTTACTATTATCATAATTACCTGTGTGCTGTTACTATTATCATAATTACCTGTGTGCTGTTACTATTATCATAATTACCTGTGTGCTGTTACTATTATCATAATTACCTGTGTACTGTTACTATTATCATAATTACCTGTGTACTGTTACTATTATCATAATTACCTGTGTACTGTTACTATTATCATAATTACCTGTGTGCTGTTACATAATTACCTGTGTACTGTTACTTTTACTGACTGTTCTTGAATATTATTTTGCAACGCTGCATGTATGTCCAACAGTTCAGTGGAGGCTACTAACATCATTGTATGCAACACTGTTTCTGTTTATGGGCACACAATAACTACTCCACTATGAAAATCAATCTACTGTTGTCCAGTCTTACTTCAAAATCCTTTACCGTTTAAGGTGATCAAGGGGTGTGGTCAAGGGCATTACAAAGATGGTTAGTGATAATTCTTCATGTCATGACTTTTTTCACCTATAACCATTATTTTGTAACTGGTAATTAAATGTGGTTAATTATGATTTATTAAAACATATCCCGTGTTCAGTTAGCTAATGTGTTGTATTCATGTATCACAAACTCCACATCAGATTACTGACAACTCCACATTAGATTACTGACAACTCCACATTAGATTACTGACAACTCCACATTAGATTACTGACAGTCACACAGTTGTCTTTTCCTAAGGTCGTTGAACAGCCCCTTGATAACTGGCTGGTGTCATCTTGCTCTGGACATGTGCTTATCTTTGCTAACCCTTCAATACAGGTCACATACAAAAGGTGGCTTCAAAGATTGTCCCTTGCGCAAGACATTTGTCCTTACAGGCGACTAGGAATTAAGTTAGTTTAACACAAAACTATTGTGTAAATACCTCATACCTCATACACTATCAGGAATGCTAACAAATAGACATTAAAACCGGTTATGTAACACAAGAGAAAGAAACTGATTTGTCCTAATGTTCCTTATCACCAGCCAACACACATACATGAAGTGGGTGTGGTTGGGTTCACATGATGTACACAAAGTGGGTGTGGCTGAGCTCACATGATGTACAGGATGACACCTAAGCTCCAGCAGTCTACAGCTTTGTCATAACCTCCAGTTCCAGCTGTCTTGAGTACCTCGGGGGCCAGGTAGCTCGGAGTACCACACAGAGTCTTCATCAGAGAGTTTTCTCCAACAAACTTGGACAGTCCAAAGTCTGTCACTTTAACCAGAGTCTCCTTCTCCTCCGAGGCAAGAAGAATGTTCTCAGGCTAAGAGGACATAAAGAATGCGCTGGAATGGGGTGGAGCCTTGCACCCATCTACACACACCTTGAGGTCCCTGTGTGTGATTCCCTGGTCATGTAGGTACTGAGATGGTTACAAGTATGGTGATCACCACTGCCATAAGCCTGGGGACCTCACCTTCACAGCAACCAACATCTCATAGAACAACAGCTTTGCAATGGGTTCAGGGAACCTTCCCACTGCAATGACCCTCTCAAATAGCTCTCCCCCCTCCACCCTTTGTGTCAAGAGACCACACCCCTAACCACGTGAGCCTACACAAGCCGTGTAACATACAGTTCAAGTATGATGTAGAGTGTGTCTGATGTCTCATAGACGTCCTCTATAGAGATGATACAAGGCTACAGAGCAGAGTGAAGGACAAAAGTGAGCAGCCAACCACAGGGGGAGGGATGGAAGGAAGGATTGGGAGGGAGGGAGGGAGAGAGAGAGGGAGGGATGGATGGAGGGAAAGGGTAGGAGGGAGGGATGGAAGCAAATTGGAGATTGGAGAAGGGATGATAGGTGGAAGGAAATGGATGAAAGTAAAAGATTCGGTCACAACAGTTCGTGATGATGTCGTGCATCAACTTGCATGTTGAAGAGCCTTCAGTATTTTGACTTCTTCAAGGGCAGCTCTGTTGAACAATGGCTGAATGGGAAGATGATCCATACCAACATGTCCTCCTTACCACTCCATACCAACATGTCCTCCTTACCACTCCATACCAACATGTCCTCCTTACCCCCCCATACCAACATGTCCTCCTTACCCCCCCCCCATACCAACATGTCCTCCTTACCACCCCATACCAACATGTCCTCCTTACCACCCCATACCAACATGTCCTCCTTACCACCCCATACCAACATGTCCTCCTTACCACCCCATACCAACATGTCCTCCTTACCCCCACTGAGAAGGTCTTCTTGCTGATGACTTTCACTGCAAACTTCTTACAAGTTCCCTTCTCAAAGGCGAGCTTCACAGTCCCACATGCCCCCCTACAGTGGACAGCAGCCATGAAACATCACACCTCAACACACACACACACACACACACACACACACACACACACATACACACACACACCTTCCTAGCTCCTTAGACAGAGTGTAACGTTGTTTGAATGCCTAAAGATGCAGGAGGTCAAGGATGAATGCTCCTGGTTATTACTGGTTATTACCTCAGGAAGTTGGGTCAGTTCAGATGTGCCATTATCATGAAATATAAAAACTGTTGGAAAAAATACACATACATTTATGTATGTATGTGTGTGTGTGTGTGTGGTGTGTGTGTGGTTGGTTATGTTACCTTTGTTCTTCTTCAGGGACAGAGCTATTTCATCATTGTTATTTAACACCTGCTTATTGTTCTTCCCTGTGTGGAATCACGTGTCAGCCACACCCTCAGCTCCTCCCACACAGCCCCACCCACCTATTCGTTCTCCATTTATAAATGTTCCATTGGAGCTGCACACAAAAACAGTGGACAAATGAGGTACCACCTGAAGCACCACCTCCCTCCTCACACCTCCCTCTCAAGCACCATCTCCCCTCAGGCACCACCATCTCCCCCCTCAGGCACCATCTCCCCTCAGGCACCATCATCTCCCCTCAGGCATGGCCCACCTCTTGTCTTGAACAAAAGCTGTGTACTTGTGTTGATTTGCCTTATCCCTCTCCTGTGGAGACAGTAACATTTACTTTCTGGTTCCAGGACACTCTCTCACCAGATACAGTCTGAAGTGAACTTTGCTGAAGGTTGAAAAGTGTGGGTTTACTTTTCCGTCTGTCTGAGCGAAGACATGGTCACACTCCTCGCCTCTTCCAAACGTATACTCGTCCTTCACAAGATCTGGCACAGTTCCGAAGGGCAGTAGCGGTACAATGGGCTAAACGTGTATTGCGCAACCCACCACAAGCCGCGAAGCCCTGAGCCAGAGGAAGCAGCCTTCCCCAGACCTCTGGAGCTTTTCTGATCTCCTCTTCCTCCTCTTCTTCTTCGCAAGCACCGTCTACAACTTCTTGAGTGGGCCCGTAGTCAGCCATTTCCCGTGCATGCACCACGGGTAAGCGTAAATTCTAAATAATGCACCTTTTTCAGAAGTGAATTCATATGTACCGCGTTGACGTTACATGTACATGTGTACATTCATGTGCGTGTGCTTATTAATTTCGTGATTAAATAATTGATTTTATAGACCGGGCCGGGCCGTACAACTATAATAAGGCAACGCGGAACACTATTGACGTTGTCGGATCCAAAAGCAAATTATGTCTCAGGCCTTTTTAATAGTGCTGTAAAATACAGCTCTGGGCTCGTTTTTGGTAGATACACCCAACGTACGTTCGATTCTGTTGTTTTAACTTCCGGCCGCGCGCCGCTAATCCCTATATAATATAGCTATATTATGGACCATGGAGCACCACTTCTGTGTGTTGCCGATTTCGAGCGACATGCTGGCTCTGTTCTTGGTAAGAATGCCTGGGACTATTACTCTTCAGGTGCAAACCAACAACAAACTCTAAAAGATAACGTCGATGCCTTCAAAAGGTTAGTTAATACTATGGGCTAGTAATCATTACTGCATTCGTGTTCATCTCCACACAACACACACATAAGCTATCGTATTCGTCCACGAATGCTAAGGGATGTATCACGTTTGGACACATCTCTGAAGATCTTAGGAGAAGAAATAGCATTTCCTATCTGTGTAGCGCCTACAGCCTTGCAATGCATGGCTCACCCCGACGGAGAAAAGGCTACCGCAAGAGGTACGTATATCGCCTTCCTCTGAGAAGCGATTTGCAATTCGTCCCTCACACCTCTGCAGCCTGTGCTAAGGTCAAGACTTGTATGACACTGAGCTCGTGGTCCACAACAAGTCTCGAGGACGTTGCCAATAGCAGCGGAAACGGTCTCAGATGGTTCCAACTGTATATATATCGTGACAAGGAATTGACCAAACGTTTGGTAGCGCGTGCGCAGGAAGCGGGCTACAAGGCTATTGTTATCACTGTTGATACGCCCATTCTGGGAAGGAGACTGGCTGATACGAGGAACAGGTTCAGCATCCCACCCCACATGTCCTTGGCCAACTTCAAGCAGGCTGAAGAGGCTGCAAGGCTGGTCACACGGAAACAGGAGTCTGGCCTGTTTCAGTACACTGCCTCCCTCATTGACCCCTCCCTTACCTGGGAGAGTATTAAATGGGTGCAAGCCCTCACCTCCCTACCCATCGTGGTAAAAGGCATTCTGACAGCTGAAGATGCTCTTGAAGCCATCAAGTGTGGTGTTCAGGGTATTATTGTATCCAACCATGGTGCTCGCCAGCTGGATGGTGTAGCACCTAGTGTAAGTGTAGCCACCTAGTGTAAGTGTAGCACCTAGTGTAAGTGTAGCACCTAGTGTAAGTGTAGCACCTAGTGTATGTGTAGCACCTAGTGTAAGTGTAGCCACCTAGTGTAAGTGTAGCCACCTAGTGTAAGTGTAGCACCTAGTGTAAGTGTAGCCACCTAGTGTAAGTGTAGCCACCTAGTGTAAGTGTAGCACCTAGTGTAAGTGTAGCACCTAGTGTATGTGTAGCACCTAGTGTAAGTGTAGCCACCTAGTGTAAGTGTAGCCACCTAGTGTAAGTGTAGCACCTAGTGTAAGTGTAGCCACCTAGTGTAAGTGTAGCCACCTAGTGTAAGTATAGCACCTAGTGTAAGTGTAGCCACCTAGTGTAAGTGTAGCCTATAGAGTGGAATGCAAAGCTACATGTACTCTCATTTGATTGGTTCCTTCTCATAATACAGTTGTATGCTCTGCCTGAGGTTGTGGCAGCTGTGAATGGACAGGCTGAAGTTTATCTTGATGGAGGGATACGAGAGGGAACAGACGTTCTGAAAGCTCTTGCCTTAGGAGCAAGAATGGTACTTGTGGGAAGGCCAGTCCTATGGGGTCTGGCGCACAACGTAAGGCCCCTCCCCTCTTGGGATTGAGGTACACGTGATGGTTTCTACTGCAGGGTAGTGAAGGGGTGGAAGCTGTTCTGGGTTTATTGCAGGGGGAGCTTCGTCTGGCCATGATGCTGTCAGGTAATGATGCCATATGGCATGGCGGTCCATTGAGAATGTGATTACCCGCTCCAGGCTGCCCAAGGTTGTCAGATATAACTCCTAACCTGGTTATTCATGAATCGCACTACAGAATGGTCAGAGCAAATTTGTGAGAGTGTGTAACTGTACTAAAATATGACAACTTTATTGTGATATATGTGCTGGCTTTTGACTTTCTAAGTTGTCCAGACTGTCCAGGTTCTGTTGCCTCAATGCTTCCTCTTCAAGTGCTCTCTCCTCTTCCTCCTATTTAGGGGGGAGGGGGGGAGATCTAGGTGCATGGGTAGCTGCTAGTCATACAAGAGGGAACTCTGACCTCCTTCTTCATATCCTCATATATGTCAATAGCATATTGCCAATCTGGTCTCGTGATGCCTAGCCCGTTTGCTAGGAAACCTCCAGCACTGTACAAAACTATCCAATTGTATTCACAGTATAACTTTAACCATTGCAATCAACTTGACGACCTTACATCCATAGGTTATTGTAGCTACGTGTTTAATCAAAAGCCAGCTCTGTCCGACCCATGTTGACTGAGACTGAGGAGAAAGGTTTAATTGCAATACAACTTCAGAAACGTACCGAAGCCTCTGGCTTCACTTCCATGTTTACAAGTGCGCTTGCATTAGAATTTTTTTTTTGCGCATCTATAATGGTAGGCAGGTGCGCTCATATTAAAAAACATGGACAAGACGTTCGTACGCTTTCCAGTAGACTCGGTAATATTATGCGCCGAATCAGTTGGTATTCAACCTTCCCAAGAGGTGGCATGCGGAATGGTGGAAGATGTGAGCTTCAGGATAAGGCAGCTTACTGACGTAAGTTTAACCACATTCCGCTTCGCACAAACGATTGACGTACTCGGTCGCCATGTCAGACTGCAAGTCAATTTATGCGACATTCCAAGAGGCGGAAGCTTATTGGAGATGATATTGACAAAGCGATGAAGTGGAGTGGATTGGAGGCAAGTACTAGTCACCTCCAATATTTGACATTAATAAACAGCACACACACACACACTGTTTATAGCCATTGTATGGTCACAGTTCAGACCAGTCACCTTCCTTCCACTCCATTCATGCCAGCGGGCTGTATTCAGTACCAGATCCTGAAGTGAAACTAGCAGACATAGCGTGTTCCACATCATTTGTCAACATACTTCCCCTCCCCAAGCCACCAACTATTAAAGGTAAGCATTTGCCACACTTGTTAAGCAATCCAGTCACAGTTATTGTTTGGGATGTGCAGCAAGTTGGTTGGCTTTAGAAGGAACAGTGTTATCTAGTGGCATACCAGGCTCCTCCTATGCTGGCTTGCCACATGGTGTCATAGAGCTCAGAAGGTCACCACAGGAAGTGAGGGGGATAAGGGGCTTCTCATGGTGGTGTTATGACTGCATCACATTTAGTCACAACAGCGATACTTGTCTTTACTATTGGAGGCTGCAACCGGAGAGAATGAGGATCTTAGAAGGGTATGTGTACATGTGTAGGATCTGAGAAGGGTGTTTGTATGTGTGTGTGCAGGTGTAGGAAGGGGTTTGTGTGTGTGCAGGTGTAGGAAGGGGTTTGTGTGTGTGCAGGTGTAGGAAGGGGTTTGTGTGTGTGCAGGTGTAGGAAGGGGTTTGTGTGTGTGCAGGTGTAGGAAGGGGTTTGTGTGTGTGCAGGTGTAGGAAGGGGTTTGTGTGTGTGCAGGTGTAGGAAGGGGTTTGTGTGTGTGCAGGTGTAGGAAGGGGTTTGTGTGTGTGCAGGTGTAGGAAGGGGTTTGTGTGTGTGCAGGTGTAGGAAGGGGTTTGTGTGTGTGCAGGTGTAGGAAGGGGTTTGTGTGTGTGCAGGTGTAGGAAGGGGTTTGTGTGTGTGCAGGTGTAGGAAGGGGTTTGTGTGTGTGCAGGTGTAGGAAGGGGTTTGTGTGTGTGCAGGTGTAGGAAGGGGTTTGTGTGTGTGCAGGTGTAGGAAGGGGTTTGTGTGTGTGCAGGTGTAGGAAGGGGTTTGTGTGTGTGCATGTGATTGTTCACTATCTTCTACCTCCTGCCACCTCCCCCACATGCACACTTCTTAAGGTGGCATTAGCTGATATACAGAGTAACCCTTCGTTCGCAAATGTCCTTCCTGACGTTGCTCAGTACATGAGTGAGGCTGTAAGCTGATATAAGCAGTGCATGCATGGCCTCATATCCTGTACACATACATACACATACACACACACACACACATACACACACATGCACGCACACACACACGCACGCACACACACACACACACACACACACACACACACACACACACACACACACACACAGCTAACTATGTGGCTAAGCTACTTGCCCTACCAAGTAGTAAGGTTGCTGAAACTGGTGACAGTCATTTTCAAGAATACATATCTTTTTCTTGATCCTTACGTATGTCGGCTTGTATAGCTGCACAGCATGGTACCAATGTGTGCTTTCAGGTGCAGTTGGTGTTCCCATTGGTCAAATCTATATTATTCAACACCTCTTATCTGCACATTGGAGGCAGCTACAGTCATTGGCAAGTAAGAGAAGCAGCTGCAGTCTGCTTAGCTGTGATGGACTTGTAAGTCTGTGCCCTTCTCACACAAACACACACACACACACATACATACACACATGCACATGCACACACATACATACATGCACACACATACATACATGCACATGCACACACACATACATGCACACACACACACATACATACATGCACACACACATACATACATGCACACACACATGCACACACATGCACATGCACACACACACACACACACACATGCTCACACTCACAGACTGTCACTTGATTGTGTATATTTAGGAGGTGTGGCTGCACACTGAATGTTGAGATTAGGGAAGACCTGCTTCTGGCATTCAGGCAAGCACTGGCATCTGCAGATGTACCACTTCATGTGCTGTGTGGAATACTTCTCACGCTTTGCCACTTGGGAACCAAGGTAACGTAATATACAAGGCCTCACATGTGGCTAAGGAATCCAAAAGTTGAGGAAAGATGTATGTGTGTGTGTGTGTGTGTGTGTGTGTGTACATCCTGTTTTATTAAGGCTTCATTATCCCCCACACAGTCTGATATAATCCTTATATTTCCTGCCCTACTCCCTCTCACCCCCTACTTCCCAGAGCCTGACAAGTGTCCTCCTCCCACACTTGGACGCAGTCAATAGCAGGGTGCAGGCTCTCCTCACTCCAAATGCCTCACAGCGGGAAAGTGCTCTCCACGTGTGTAATGCACTGCTGGTGAGTAGGCTGCAGTCTTCCCTGTGCCGACATGCAGGCATGCATCTGTAGCTTGCAGCCCAGGTACTCCTCACCTTGGACCCTGGCAGGGGAGGACAGGTAC
The DNA here is from genome assembly GCA_949361645.1 of Spongilla lacustris. Taxonomy (NCBI): domain Eukaryota; kingdom Metazoa; phylum Porifera; class Demospongiae; order Spongillida; family Spongillidae; genus Spongilla; species Spongilla lacustris. The sequence continues at coordinate 283,258 of OX442432.1, read as the reverse complement.
CTCCCCTCACACCGGATGAAGTTAAGAGTCACTCACTCTTGTATGGGTACCTGGAGGACATGTTTGGTGAGAAGCTGACTCTCAGGCTCTGTGCACAGGCCAGCTATGCACCACTGATGGCTGCCAAGGAGAGCGTTGTGGGGCCAGGACCTCTTCCTGGAAGGGGTGCACCTAGTGATGACACACTGCTCAAGTTCCTTAACCAGGAGGGGTTCAAGTCCACACGCCCTCAACCCCCAATTACACAACTGAGGCAGAGGGGACCAGGGAGGCTGTTTGGTGGGCGGGAACTATTCAGGATTACTGTCAGATGGAACAAGGTTCCATACCAGGGCAATGTGTTGGAGAACGAGGGAAGTGGTGGCAGGAGAGGAGTGGGTGTGGCCGAGAGGGGCGCAGCACAGTCGCTCAACTGTAGGGCTAAGATGATAAGAACAGTGGTACTTGGTGCGAATTCGTGTTGGTTGTAAAGTTGTAAATAGGCGAGCCTCCCCGTCAAATTTTTTGTCCGTCACGGATATTTGAACAAGCGTGGAGGGTGCCCTTATATACACCATGAATGACAAACATTCATCACTTTGATATAAATTTACAAATACCATTTCGACAATACCGTCGATTCGCAGAGACGAAAAGCTCTGAAGTAAGCAACCATTTTTTGTTGACGTTGTAGTTATTTTTTGACACTTATACCTCCTGTGTATTCTCTATGCAACGAGCGGGTCCCAGTTTAAACACTGTTATGTGGGTGGGGAACATTTGGCAAGCAAATTTTGGCTAGTGAATGCGCGGGAAAGTGACACAGTTTTAATTACTGTATGTCTACTCTCTCCCTTTCTAACGGTCGTTGTCCATGGAGGAATGGCAATCGATGGCACCGCTGCAGCTTTTATTGGCGCCTCGGTGACACTCGTCCTGGTCATTATCTTCATGATCCTTATGGTTGTACTCGTCAGACAATGTCTCGCCTTTCTAGCAAAACGTGCCTTACTCCGGCAGCAATTAGACGCCGTAAGACAGCACCAGGAAAGACAGAGAAGGATGAGCGTAACGGAACCAGTGAAACCAACATTCAACTGGCATCATTCCATCCGTATCGCCGGTACTCCTCCGCCTACCTACGTGGAGGCGAAAGACCTGCCTCCTTTAGAGAACGATATAGTCAAAATGGACAAATCCGATTTAGATATTCACAGACTGTCTGCCCACTTAGATAAGGATGATGTGCATACGCTGGACGCTGGCTCCACTCACAGCGGCACAGAGATCCTTACGAGGCAGGACACAGACTCCTTGCATAGTGGCACTGAACATCTGGCCACTACCTTTGGAAACGCGAACGCTTTGTTGTCTGATTCATCAGTGGTCAACACCGAAGCCAGCCCTCACAATGAATACGTTAGTATCGAAGTGCCTTCGGAAGTCACAGCACGGTCTTGAGACGTCTTCACCACATCTACTAATCATCTCAGCACGAATAGCTCATGTTTGTGTGTTTGTGTTTTGTCATCTGTGTATGTGTGTGTGCGTCTTGCATATGGTTCCCCGAGTACTGAATGACACATATATAACAATCACAACCAGTATTTTGTAAACAGATGGCTTGCAATTGCGGAAATCGGAAAAGGTGAATTTAGTAAAGTACATACTTCCGGATCACAAGTTAACATGGACCATTAATCAGAAGGGGCACAGTCTTGTTGTCGCTGAGCTGGCTTAAATTGAGCTAGTGCTTTGGCATTTCATTATTATTGGTTACCTGTTAGTGATATATATTCCCGGCCCTTAATTCCTATGCGCATGCGCGAGTTTAGGGAAATTGATTGCGTCACAATAAACATGGTGTGCAAGAAATGTAAGAGCAATTGTGTTCTGTGTTGTTGTTCTGGTGTTTATCGCGGCGTTCCTTCAGGTGAAAAGAAGCTGGGGCGCGTAATCTGTCCAGACCCTTGGAAAAGTGGCGCGAGAAATACAATAGGTAGGCTTCGGGCAACCTTCGTGAGTTCTGACCGTATTGGGCAAGAAGGCCTAAGTCATACACCCCCTATGTAGATAAGATGCAGCTGTTACCTAGATATATTAGATGAGTTACTGCACGTTCTGCTGGAAGTGTCATGCACCTGTTTATAGTACATGAAGCGGCCCATAGAAATATGGCTGTTTATAGTACGTGAAGCGGCCCATAGAAATATGGCTGTTTATAGTACGTGAAGCGGCCCATAGAAATATGGCTGTTTATAGTACATGAAGCGGCCCATAGAAATATGGCTGTTTATAGTACATGAAGCGGCCCATAGAAATATGGCTGTTTATAGTACGTGAAGCGGCCCATAGAAATATGGCTGTTTATAGTACATGAAGCGGCCCATAGAAATATGGCTGTTTATAGTACATGAAGCGGCCCATAGAAATATGGCTGTTTATAGTACGTGAAGCGGCCCATAGAAATATGGCTGTTTATAGTACATGAAGCGGCCCATAGAAATATGGCTGTTTATAGTACGTGAAGCGGCCCATAGAAATATGGCTGTTTATAGTACGTGAAGCGGCCCATAGAAATATAACCATTACAACTAACGGACTGCGCTTTGTTATTCTGCTGACAGGAAGCCCACTGCTAGTTTGATGGCATTGAAATGAAAAGCTAGTCCATGACGGTGCGCAGCATAGTATCCAAGCATAGTATCCAAGCACTAGTCTTGCCATAGTATCCAAGCATATTATCCAAGCAAGCACTAGTCTTGCCATAGTATCCAAGCATAATATCCAAGCAAGCACTAGTCTTGCCATAGGACAGGTAAGGCAAGTCTGTTGTGTGTCACAGTAGCAGTCACATACTTACTAGTCTGTTTTTGATGTCCATGTAGATGCCAGGCTGATGGTAATGGTAGGAGTGATGGTAGGAGGGAGGGAGGGAGTGATGGTAGGAGGGAGTGTTATGGTAATGGTAGGGGAGTGATGGTGATGGTAGGACGGAGAGAGGGAGCATTGAGGTGAAAACCCGTACATCTAGAAATGCTCGCCAGTGATAATCAACTTGATCACCTCAAGCGCCTTGTGCAATGTACAGCATCAAGACAAGCTCTCTAATACAGACACCATTGGGGACTGAAGCATCCTGATTATCAATGTGTCCATATGGACGAAAATGAAATTTCAATATTCCGCAATCAAAACCTGTCCATTATTGAGTAGTAGATGTCAGCACTTTGGTTCCACCATAGAAGCCCTCTAGAGGCTGTGGGGCATAGCTACCTGTAATGACATTGGGGCATAGCTAGCTGTAATGACATTGGGGCATAGCTAGCTGTAATGACATTGGGGCATAGCTAGCTGTAATGACATTGGGGCATAGCTAGCTGTAATGACATTGGGGCATAGCTAGCTGTAATGACATTGGGGCATAGCTAGCTGTAATGACATTGGGGCATAGCTAGCTGTAATGACATTGGGGCATAGCTAGCTGTAATGACATTGGGGCATAGCTAGCTGTAATGACATTGGGGCATAGCTAGCTGTAATGACATTGGGGCATAGCTAGCTGTAATGACATTGGGGCATAGCTAGCTGTAATGACATTGGGGCATAGCTAGCTGTAATGACATTGGGGCATAGCTAGCTGTAATGACATTGGGGCATAGCTAGCTGTAATGACATTTGCACAGTGTGTCCTGGGACACACTGTAACTTGAATTGTGGACACCCAGATATGTGTGTTATCACATATCCTATTAATAGTACACATGACACACACACACGCACACACACACACACACACACACACACACACACACACACACACACACACACCACACACACACACACAACCACACACACACACATATACCACACACACACACATATACCACACACACACTGACGCACACACACATGTACACACACCTATACACCCATGCGTACACACACACATACACACACACAAACACACACACACATGTACACACACCTATACACACCCATGCGTACACGCTCACACACATGCACACATACACACATGCACACATACACGCACGCACACACACACACACACACACACACAGAAAGTGGTGGACGTGCAGTTGGAGAGAACAAAGCACTGACATCTAAGAAGGCCAGGTAATTGTCCTGACGAGGTCCCAGACCTAAATGTTTAGCATGTGCAATGGAAGACCTGCTGTTGTTTGGGTCACAACAGATGCCATCATAGTGCAGTGTAAATGTTTAGCCAATTAGCATATTAGTTCATGTGTTGCTTGTGTCTACAATGTATGTACCATTTTGCATTCCTAAGACCACAAAGTTCATGATCATAGACTGTATATTTACCTCTCCCCTTCCTTTCCTCCCTCCTCCCCTTCCTTTCCTCCCTCCTCCCCTTCCTTTCCTCCCTCCTCCCCTTCCTTTCCTCCCTCCTCCCCTTCCTTTCCTCCCTCCTCCCCTTCCTTTCCTCCTCCTCCCCTTCCTTTCCTCCTCCTCCTCCTCCCCTTCCTTTCCTTCCTCCTCCCCTTCCTTTCCTCCTCCTCCTCCTCCCCTTCCTTTCCTCCCTCCTCCCCTTCCTTTCCTCCTCCACTCACCATTTATTAGGTTTACCCCATACACAACTTTTCCCAAGTGTAAGATTTGCAAACAAATTGTACACCAGGTTGATGCTCACTATTGTCAAGGTAAGTGTGTGCTGATGTTGTACTACCACCACCATCCATACCCCTTGTACCACCACCACCATCCATACTCCTTAACCATCCTTACCCCTTGTACAGGCTGTGCCTACAAGAAGGGGATATGCGCCATGTGTGGGAAGCAGATAATAGATGTCAAAGATTACAAGCAGACCAGCGTATGACCACTGCCCCCCCGCCCCCCGTATGACCAGTGCCCCCCCATCAGTGTACTGTTTATATCTTCATCTCATCAGTGTCCTACACACTCATGCTCTGTTTTGCTCTGTTTTATGTCCTACTTCAGTGCTCACTGTAATGTTGTATTAGTTATGTGAATATTGAGTGTCCTTACATGCCTGATAGTTAAGGATTTGTGCCGTTGCATTGAGGGGTAAAAACAACTGAGAATTCCCCCAGTCGCATTGTAAATGAACTAATCAAGAGAGGACCAAGAGGTGGAAGTTTTGTGCTGTTCTACGTGCTCTGGGATTAAAGTTTTAGTGATTGCCCTTTGATACATTTCTATTCTGGAGCAATCCAATCGTCTCAGTTGAGTGCAATATGCAATAGACCCCTTATGACCACTTATGACCCCTTAGGACCACTTATGACCCACTTATGACCACTTATGACCCCTTAGGACCACTTATGACCACTTATGACCACTTATGCCACTTCCAATCAACAAGGCATGGCTGCATTATATGACGATTTATGTGGGCATCTAGCATCATACTACTACTGCTACATGCCCTGAGTTAGGCCACACCCAGAGGGGTGGGCGCAAAGGCACATGAATAACCGTCAGTAAGTCCGGCTGACTGATCAAGCCATTTAATATACACACACCCGTAATTTACTTAAACTGGTATCCATAGTACTGTTCAGAGACAGCTTGGTCTGCTTTCCTTTTGGAGACCACCTCGCTTTTGGCTGAGCCACCCAAAAACTGGCCAAGGTTAGCCTTCTTATTACGGTGGACCATGTTGGCTGTAGTGTCAGACATGCCCCTACTGCTGGCTGATGCTGAGGATTGTTCCTGCAGTAGTCCTCTGTCCAGTTCAAGAGCTGCCTCGCTGAAGATGGCCTGCTCCTCCTGCTGCTGTGCTGATACTGCCGAGCGTTTGAGCATTCTCTCCGCTGCTAGCCTGTGTGTGTGTGTGTGGGGGGGGGGGGACAGAGACAAGGACAATTGAAAAGAGTAGAGGGGGAGGAGGAGGAGGGGTAAACAAAGCAAGCACTTACAGGTTTTCTCTTGCCTCCTCAACTTTGCCTTCCTGAGCCAGTTTGGAGGCTTGTTGAACAGCTGCTAATCCCATAACGGCCACATTGCTTTCCGTTTCAACCTTTGCTTTGTCCATCGTTGCTTGCTTGGCTTGGCTGAGCACACGTAAACACTTGGACCCATCTTTCTTCTTGTAACGAATTTGGACTTGAAATGGAAGTGGATTGGAATCTTTCACCTTGCTACCATCCACTGAAAACGTAAAACTGACATCAGTCTCCTTGGTGGCATTTCCCAGGTGCTCTCTGATTAGAGTCACATGTGGAGACTCAGAAGTCTTTCCTGGTGCAACGATTGCAGAGGACATGATGTACATAACCTCCACCTCTGTAGCCACCACTGGGTTTTGTGCTATTTGCCTTATTTGGCGAACCATCTCCAGAGGGTGTAGGATGTTCACTGTACCATTGGTGATGGATGCACACGATGATAGTGCTTCCATGGCGCTGTTAGCTCCCTCTATCCCGAGCACAGAGATAACAGTGTGGGACACCTGTGCATGTTCCCCTATCTGGATGGAGGACCACTCATCTTAAGTACTGTTTGACGGCAGGACAAGAGCTAACATACCGATGTGTAGAAGCCGGTTGTATCTCTGTTCCCTTCCAGGTTACCCACACCAACATTGGACACTCCATCTGTACACAGGATGATCTCTGCAGTGGGAAAGTTTGATGCCATTCCAACACCAACGGCCAGTGTTGGTCCCAGAGCAGTGCTTCCTCCAGTCTCGAGTTGCCCTACCTTGCCTTTGAGGTCACTGGCAAATTGGGGGGGAAGGGGAGGGGGGGGAGGGAGGAGTTACATATAAATCAAAACGGGTATGACAAAAATGGTGTCATATAACAGGTGCCCAGGAAAGAACGCAGCACTGTTAATTCCTACACATGTGCACATAACAATAATTAAAATTAGGGAAATAGTGTTTTTATTAACTAATGAATGTTCGATAACTTATGTGGAGTTATATGCTGTTACATGACCTGCATAATGTAATGAACAGTATTAAAGTGGTTTTCAACTAACACCTTGAACCTTAATAACAAATTATAACCTTAAATATTAATCTCGTTACTGAAGTTGGTAACTTTCAATGGTGCACCACTGCATATTTGCTATTTATGAATCATTATTAAATTACTTCTAACTAATAATCTTGATAGTAGTGCTGTGGGCTTTGAATATGAGGGTTTTGATAATCAACCCCTGTGTTCTTTTGTGGGCACCCAGTATGCATTTGTACCATAACCTTACTTTAGGGAGAAGGTCAGCGTTTTTAGTGACAGGTCACTACCAAAAGCTGTGCCTTGCTTCATGAGCACATGGTAATCGTCCAACTGGCTACTGTCTAGTTGGACTGGGGCTGAGGACCCATCCCCATAGTAGGTGATCTTGTTGTCAAACGATATGAGGGCCACCTTGGTGTTGGGCTCAGTGATAGACAGGAGGTCCAAGTGCCTTTTGACAGCCTCTCTAATGGCCTCAAGTCGTGAGATATATCGTGTCCCCCCTCCATTTCCACCTCGCCCAGTCACTGCACTCCACTGAGCTATACACACACACACACACACACACACACATACACACACACACATACACACACACACACACACACACACACACACACACACAAATATGCTTTGAGGTGAATATGATGTTCTACCACTCACCTTGAAGGGCTGGGACCTCTGTGGTTGCAGCCATTGACCCACTTACATCAATGGCAAAGATCACCAGACTGCTCCCGTGTCCCACCTTGGTTGCACCCTTCTCACTGGCCTCTGCACTCATGTCTTCTTTCACGTCCGGAGGTGCCAGAAGATAGTCCACCCACGCTGCCCCACTTGGTATGGCCTCGGGGGTCACGTCCAGTCCAGCGTTGTCCCAACCACAAAACTCACTATGACCAGTGCATAAAAGATATAACCAACTCGTCACGTGAGCCGTGTGGACTTACCATTTCCATGTGGAGGTATCGCCGCTGCTGACCAGCTGTGATATGTGCGACAGAGCTGCTCCACATTGCCCGCAGAAGTTCGGGTCGCCTGTAGCAAGTACCAGCTCGTTCCCAAGCTCACCCAAGTGCAGTACCAAGGCGTTGGTGTTAGCCGCCTTCACTTTGATCTTCTTCTCCTCCTTTGCTGGTCGCGGGGGCGGCGGGGCCATGGGCGGGGCAGCGGCCGTTGCAGCCTTGGCATTTTCCGGAGCGGGTTGTTCGGGTCGAGAAGACTTGCCGAACAAGCTGCGCTTTTTGCCCTTAGGCGCGCTTTTGCTGTCGGGTTTAGTGCTACATTTAACTACTTGCACGCAACTGGCATCCGTTTTGCGCTGAAATTCAGGCTGAATGTCCTTCACAACCACCAACTTGCGGTATGTATCCTCGACAGTAGGATCGTAGCCGTCAGCGAAGGTTCCCATGCAGTACCGTACACAAATGCTGGACTTGCCCACTCCCCCCGAACCCATTATCACCAGCTTGTAATTCTTTCCCCGGCGTGGAGTTCGTCTTATAAGCGCCTCGATGGCTTCGTTGATGTTAAGGTTAAGTTTGGCCGAAGTCTCGAAGAAAGGGCAATTGCAGTTTTTAGCGAGATGGGAACCCTCATCGGTCAGAACCTCTCTATCGTATTCGAGGTCTAACTTGTTTCCACAGAACACCTTTTGACCAATACGAGAGAAACGTGTACGTAAAGCGCGCCATATAATTATGCTATATGCATATTACCACCGGCATGGCTTCTCCCTTGACCCTCTCAATCCATCCGTACATGGCCGAAGCCTCCTCAAACGATTGACGACTTGTTATTGAGTAGACGATCACAAAGCAGTTTCCGTTGCGAACGTACTATAAATGGGAGATATACGAGTGAGAGCGAACGACGTGCAGCCATATCAGTGCAGGTTTACCCTGTCTCGCGTCGATGTGTACTCCTCTTGTCCAGCGGTATCCAGAATGTCCAGTATACATGTCTGGAGTGAAGCAGAGAAACGCGAGGGAATAATCGACAATTTAAGTTCACTACACATTGTACATGCACGTATCCGTATACCTCTCCGTCATCAGCGGAAGGATCGTCGTCATTTGCCGCCGCTGTGTGGTTGAAGATGCCTTCGGGCACATACTCGTACTCCTCCTTTTGCTCCTTTGGAGCGTACACGTACTTGCTGCTGAAAAACATTTACGGTTTAGGTGAGAGTGTTTTAGTCATTCGCCTTATGCAGAGGAATCTGCTAACTATGCACTATCTCCTCCCACACACATATGTCGTAGTGCCAAGAAGCAGCCACGCCCCCATCGAGATTGCGTACATGTACATAAAAATCTTTGGCACATCCACTAAAATGTAACACGAGAATATGCGGGAATATACACACGACGCATACTAATCAAACTAGTACTGCATGGTTCTAACGGTTTATTTCATTTAAACTGGTATCCATAGTACTGCTCAGAGACAGACTGATCTGCTTTCCTTTTGGAGACCACCTCTTTTTTGGCAGCTCCGCTAAGGAACTGGCCCATGTTAGCCTTCTTATTACGGTGGATCATCTTTGCTGTAGTGTCAGACATGCCCCTACTGCTGGCTGATGCTGAGGATTGTTCCTGCAGTAGTCCTCTGTCCATTTCAAGAGCAGCCTCGCTGAAGATGGCCTGCTCCTCCTGCTGCTGTGCTGATACTGCCGAGCGTTTGAGCATTCTCTCCGCTGCTAGCCTGTGTGTGTGGGGAGACAGAGACAAGGACAATTGAAAAAAGTGGAGGGGGAAGGGAGGAGGAGGAGGAGGGGTAAACAAAGCAAGCACTTACAGGTTTTCTCTTGCCTCCTCAACTTTGCCTTCCTGAGCCAGTTTGGAGGCTTGTTGAACAGCTGCTAATCCCATAACAGCCACATTGCTTTCCGTTTCAACCTTTGCTTTGTCCATCGTTGCTTGCTTGGCCTGGCTGAGCACACGTAAACACTTGGACCCATCTTTCTTCTTGTAACGAATTTGGACTTGAAATGGAAGTGGATTGGAATCTTTCACCTTGCTACCATCCACTGAAAACGTAAAACTGACATCAGTCTCCTTGGTGGCATTTCCCAGGTGCTCTCTGATTAGAGTCACATGTGGAGACTCAGAAGTCTTTCCTGGTGCAACGATTGCAGAGGACATGATGTACATAACCTCCACCTCTGTAGCCACCACTGGGTTTTGTGCTATTTGCCTTATTTGGCGAACCATCTCCAGAGGGTGTAGGATGTTCACTGTACCATTGGTGATGGATGCACACGATGATAGTGCTTCCATGGCGCTGTTAGCTCCCTCTATCCCGAGCACAGAGATAACAGTGTGGGACACCTGTGCATGTTCCCCTATCTGGATGGAGGACCACTCATCTTAAGTACTGTTTGACGGCAGGACAAGAGCTAACATACCGATGTGTAGAAGCCGGTTGTATCTCTGTTCCCTTCCAGGTTACCCACACCAACATTGGACACTCCATCTGTACACAGGATGATCTCTGCAGTGGGAAAGTTTGATGCCATTCCAACACCAACGGCCAGTGTTGGTCCCAGAGCAGTGCTTCCTCCAGTCTCAAGTTGCCCTACCTTGCCTTTGAGGTCACTAGCAAATTGAGACGGAGTTAGATCAAAACAGGTATATATGATAAAAATAGTGTCATATAACCTTACTTTAGGGAGAAGGTCAGTGTTTTTAGTGACAGGTCACTACCAAAAGCTGTGCCTTGCTTCATGAGCACATGGTAATCGTCCAACTGGCTACTGTCTAGTTGGACTGGGGCTGAGGACCCATCCCCATAGTAGGTGATCTTGTTGTCAAACGATATGAGGGCCACCTTGGTGTTGGGCTCAGTGATAGACAGGAGGTCCAAGTGCCTTTTGACAGCCTCTCTAATGGCTTCAAGTCGTGAGATATATCGTGTCCCCCCTCCATTTCCACCTCGCCCAGTCACTGCACTCCACTGAGCTACACACACACACACACACACACACACACACACACACACACACACACACACACACACACACACACACACACACACACACACACACACACACACACACACACACACACACACACACACACACACACACACACACACACACACACACACACACACACACACACACACACACACACACACACACACACACACACACACACACACACAAATATGCTTTGAGGTGAATATGATGTTCTACCACTCACCTTGAAGGGCAGGGACCTCTGTGGTTGCAGCCATTGACCCACTTACATCAATGGCAAAGATCACCAGACTACTCCCGTGCCCCACCTTGGCTGCACCCTTCTCACTGGCCTCTGCGCTCTTGTCTTCTTTCACGTCCGGAGGTGCCAGAAGATAGTCCACCCACGCTGCCCCACTTGGTATGGCCTCGGGGGTCACGTCCAGTCCAGCGTTGTCCCAACCACAAAACTCACTATGACCAGTGCATAAAAGATATAACCAACTCGTCAGGTGAGCCGTGTGGACTTACCATTTCCATGTGGAGGTATCGCCGCTGCTGACCAGCTGTGATATGTGCGACAGAGCTGCTCCACATTGCCCGCAGAAGTTCGGGTCGCCTGTAGCAAGTACCAGCTCGTTCCCAAGCTCGCCCAAGTGCAGTACCAAGGCGTTGGTGTTAGCCGCCTTCACTTTGATCTTCTTCCCCTCCTTTGCTGGTCGCGGGGGCGGCGGTGCCATGGGCGGGGCAGCGGCCGCTCCTTTCGGCGGTTCGGATCGCGAAGATTTGCTGAATAGGCCCAACAGACCTTTGCCCTTGCTCTTCGCTTTGGCGTTCGAGCTTGCCCCACTATTCTTTGGAATGCCTTTCACGACGATTTGCTTACGGTACGAGTCCTCGATGGTTGGATCGTAACATTCAACGAAGGTTCCCGTGACATACTGCACACAGATACTGGACTTGCCCACTCCGCCAGAACCCATGATCGCCAGCTTATAGTCCTTGCCGTGGCGCGGTGTTCTTCGTACGAGCTCCTCGATGGCTTCTTTGATGTTGACGTTAAGTTTGGCCGAAGTCTCGAAGAAAGGACAGCCCAAACTCTGCGCGAGATCCATTCCTTCCTGGGTCGACACCTGTCGCTCGCTCGCTAGGTCACTTTTGTTTCCGCAGAACACCTTTGCACAAGCAGTAATATTAAAAATACCACGACCATAGCTATAAATGTACATACCGCTGGCATGGCTTCTCCCTTGACTCTCTCAATCCACCCGTACATGGCCGAGGCCTCCTCAAACGATTGACGACTTGTTATTGAGTAGACGATCACAAAGCAGTTTCCGTTGCGAATATACTACAACGACGGAAAGGATTTTCTAAGTCGATGCAACTACTGCCCATTCTTTAAATATCCTTACTGTATCCCGCATCGCTGAATACTCCTCCTGTCCCGCAGTATCCAAAATGTCCAGAAGACACGTCTGGAGGATATAATACATTTTAAAGATCATTATATCATCCGATTCTCATTATCAAACACGTACGCGGTGAAAGCTTATGCACGTACGTACCTCTCCGTCGTCCGCGGAAGGATCGTCGTCATTTGCCGCCGCTGTGTGGTTGAAGATGCCTTCGGGCACATACTCATACTCCTCCTTTTGCTCCTTTGGAGCGTACAAGTACTTGCTGCCGAACTCCATTCCTCGCCAATCACGCCCTGCCCCGTGATCGATCCGCTTGGTCTTAAAAATATCGGCGAGCTGTTACTATTTTTAGATTACATACAATTTTAGCATACGTAATTAAATTCCACCCTGTCTCTTATCTTATTTTAGAACAGTCTCTCCCAGGTTCAGCGGCCATCCCTTCGGCCATAGAAACGTGTAGGATTACTCACCCAGACTCAACAACACCACACAAGCCATACATAAAAAAAACGGTGTTTGCACATTCAAATCAAAATGATACATCTGTCAGAAACAACCAGATGTTACCGTAACACAAACAAAATGTACACAACACACATGCTACAAAAACGACGACACGCACATTGTGGACCAGTGACACTCCTATATACATCTTGGACTCTCATCACGACGCTCTCTGAGCTAACAGTTCAAACTCCCTACTGGACAGAGTCTGCCACACCATGGCCACTCCCGTCACCTCGTAGGTACCAAGGTATGACACATCCCCCAGCCCTCCACTAAGGACCAGGGCAGTTTCCTGGCGACCATTTTCAGTGGCCGGTACCTCCAACAGACACTTGACACCGTTCTTGTGAGCCCGCAGATACATGATGTACTTTGGCTTATCCGATGCCTTCAGAATGACTATGGCACCACAGTTAAGCCCCACCCACAGTGTGTCGTTGATGCACACCTGAGAAAGCAGGCGAAGGTAGCCGAGGTCGTAGTTAATCTCTGCACAGAGCCCTTTGAGATCAGAAGCAAGGTCCACTTCGCTCAGCTTGCACTGTTCACTAATACTCCAGCTGGTAACTGCACACCTTGCCCGCGTGAGGCTCCATATAATGGTGCAGTCTGGGGACGCCAGCATTGAATACACCTGGTCATGAGGGTCACAGGCTACCAGACGTGACCTAAGGCACACATCAGGTTCGGCATCGAGGATGACTATCTCGTGACCACACCCAATCCAAAGATCGTTGCCTACAGTAACCATGGTGATGATGGCCTTGTCTCCAAGCTCAAGTGTGTGGGATGTTTTGGGCATGTGCAGTTTGTTGTAATAGGTGACACTACCGTTAGCTAGAGCTACAAAAACAAAGGAGTCGTTGGTTGCTATGGCCGTAACCGAGTCCTCAACATAGAAGCGGTTGGTGAATTGGAAGGAAGCTGTGTCGTAAGCGTGGACACATTGCTCACTCATTCCTATCAGCACCTTGGCATCAACAGTGTGGATGGCATTGGCCTTCTCCTTCAGCTCCAAGCTGGCCTGTACAGAGAAGTTCTCAGAGTTGAGCACAAAGACTTGTGTGCCTTCCGAGACGCCGCCTGCATCAGAATTGGTGTCGGGGTGATTGTACTCTCCATAGATCCACACCTGCTTCTCTGAGGGAACGAAGCAACACCCTCGAACTGAGAGGCAGTGAGGTAGGATCTGACTAGTCTGGTGACACTGGAAGGAAGGTTGGCGCAACTTCACTACAAGATCACTAGCTGTTGGTCTGGTACCCGGGTCAACCTGCCAACATTCCTCCATCAGTTTCACCAGGGTGCCATAGCCGATGGCCAGGTCCTTTGAAAGCTTCGGGCCCAGCGACAGACGGTGTGAATTAGTAACTGAAGTGGGGTTCCACCGTGTGACCAGCTCATACAGCAGGATACCGTAGGAGTAGATGTCTATCTTCTCCGTGTACTCTTCCCTGAAGCCATAGCGCTGCACCTCGGGGGGCAGGTGGGCAGAGAAGCGATGGCCCCCGAGCAGACCTGTGTACGACTTCACCTCCGCACGCTCTAGATTGGCAAGCTTAACAGAAACCTCATCGACAAAGTCGAGTGACCACACGAGAATGGAGCGCGACTTGAGGGTGCGATAGATGATGTTCCTCTCATGGAGGTAGGCCAGAGCACAGGCCACCTGCCGAGCTATGTGGAAGCGAATGATCCTGCTGATCTTCTGGCTAGAGTTGCTCAACCTGTCATGGAGGTTGCCCAGGGGGGCCTTCTCCGTTATCAGGCATGGTGGGTGCAGACAGAAGGCGAAACACTTGAGAATGTTGGCATGGTTAAGGTGTAACAACATCATCACCTCCTTCCTCAGAGAAGTTAAGGGCTGAATGTAGAACCTGTTTTCCGAGGCCAGGAACTCCTTAACGGCAACAGGCTGACCTCTGAAGCTATCCTCGCACAGGATAGTCCCTCTGCTGCGATGGATAACACGACTGTCTTCACGCTTCAGCTCCTGAGCTGTCACACGATAGCGAGGTGGGATGTCCACCATGGTGTAATCCGGTATCAGGTCATCCAGTGGCACAAAGGATGCGTTGTGTGGACAACGTACGGGCGAGGGCTCATTCACGAGAGCGTCCACAAAAAAAGGGTGCGCTCCGGTGTTCTTCTTACCGCTCCTGTCCTGCAGACACTCGGGACAGGGAGCAAGCTGGATAAGGTACTGCAGAGAGGTGTCTGCAGAGAAGAACTGTGGGTACCTCTCTTCCAGCAGCTTCTGTATAAGCCTGCACAGTCGGGCCAGGAGGACCCTCCCCCTTGCATCCCTCGTGGTACACACCTCAATGCACCGGTCGTCGCTCGTCTCCACGGCAGCAGGGTACAGGGCAAAACGATCACGTGTGTCAACATCATCGTAGAGCACACCCATAGACCACACCTCCAGCTGGTCGCTCAACCTGACCGGAGATGAGTGCAAGGTTGACTTCCGTGGTTCAACGGGCACGCTGAACCATCGCTGAAACTTCTTGGGACTGCTCCTTTCTGGATATTCATCATCCTCATCCCTATCATCTGGAGAAAAACTATCTGTGTCAGGAGAGACAAGGTTTTCAAGCTCAAGCTCCTGTGCCCCTCCTGGTTTGCTAGGCTGCTTATCAGCCGTGAGGGTTAAGGGCTGCTTATCGGCCATGAGGGTTAAGGGCATCAATAGGGGGATACCCCCTCCTGTGGTCATAGGTTCGCTATTGGAACGATTGTAAGGGTGAGAGATGGAACATGTGTCCTCAATGTCATGTTCACCCGAATCACTGCTGCTGCTCAGATGGTTAGGGTCTCTCATACGTCTCTCCACCTTGTCAGGGTCCTCACTTAAAGGTTCGGGTGTTTTAGCAGATGGGCCGCCATCTTTGCCCTCCACTGGGGAGGAGGAGGAGGTGTGCCCTGTGTCCTCATCGCCAGCAGCCACTATGTGGGGAAGGTTAGCCACGATTTGCCCCACAATGCGGCACCAGATGTCAGCAGGGAAGGCCTTCTTTGTCGTAGGGCAGAACTGCCTGCGCAGGGCCCCAAGATTGGAGGCAGCAGAGGGAACGTTGCTGCATGTGGGCAGAAGTGAGGGCATCAGGTACTCAGAGCTGCTGATTGGGATGACTATCACGTATCTGGTCATCAAGCGTATCAGAGCCTTACAGGCTACAGGATTACGCGGGGCAAGTCCAGTAAGCTGGCACAGCTCTGAGTAGGTGAGGACGATACTCCCGCTCTTCTGAGCCTGCCGTACAATGGACAGGAAGGTGTTGAACAGCCATAGCGGTCGCAGGAAGTGGAAGTTTTCCAACTGGTCGTTGGGGTCCTCATAGTGCAGCAAGTAGCCGGCGTCTTGCAAGAAGCCAACCATCACGGGCATCTCCACGCGGTCGGGAGAGTCAGAGGTCAGGGCTTCGGCAATGAGCTTCCACAGTGCAGACTCCTCCAACACCCCCGGCTGGTTGTGTTTTGAGAAGTCCTCCTGTAACTTCTCTATCAGGGGCAGGAGCATGGAGTAGTAGCTCTCTGGGTACATAGCTCCCACCACTTGCTTCCCATTCACCATAGTCTTGCAGGCAGCCTCGTGGATGTGCTGCTTCACATCAGCAAAACCTTCCCTAGGGTCCCGTCCACCAATGAGGATGACAAAGAGAGGATGAATAGTGAAGTTGGAGTATGAAGGCTTCTGCACAAGACTGTTCAGCTGTTTTGTGTACAGCTCCATCTCCGTAGCGGCATTTTCTGGCGACTCCTGCAGTATACAAGCAACCAGAATATTGGCGAAGGGAACATGGCAGGCCAGCTGGTTGAGGTAAGGTTTTAACTGCTCGCGCATGTCCCCTGTCTGTGTGGTGTCCCACACAAGCAGGTACAGAGCACTGCCGGTAAAGATGCAGGGGTACACACACATGCAGTTGTGACCGCTCCCCAATAGCCACGTACTAAACTGTACCTTGACCCCAGAGATGAAGCTAAGTCTTTGGCGGTATGACCAGTGGAACAGCTCAAAGCTCGCTGGGTTGCTGGCCAACTGGGCATTCCCTAACTTGAGGTGGCTGAAGAGCATCACTTTAGAGGACTCAGAGTGACAAAGGATCACAAGTTTGATGTGGTAGCAGGGCTTGCTGGAGCGGGCCCTGGCCTTGAAAAGCCCGGCCAAGTACTGACCCCCTAGCTTGTTACCGCCAGGCAGCTCTGTGATGTGGGGGCCCAGACCCGTAAGGTTTACCAAATGCTCCAAGTCCTTCATCTCTTCTGGCAGCGAGGTTATGGCTGTGTCGCTCAAGTTGAGGGTGGTGAGGGACCGAATCTTGCACACACACTTTGGAAGGATGGCCAGTGCCGTGTTACTGCTTAGGTTCAAGACCTCTAGAGAGGAATGCTGCATGCCCGTGGGGAGGTTCTGAAGCTGATTGTGGGAGAGGTCCAGGCTGAGAAGAGTGGATGTCCATTCTGAGGTCTCAGGTAGCTCCCTTATTGAGTTGTGACTAAGCGAGAGCACCTCCAGGCAGGGAAGGGAAAACATCTCGGCCTGCACAGCCTTGAGCAGGTTGTGAGAGAGGTCGAGCTTCCTCAGCTGTGTGGCAGTGAAGAGCTCACTGGGCAAGGATGGCAAGTTGTTATTCTGTAACTTCAGAGATACGACCCACGGAGCGATGGGGTAGACCCAGGATGGGTGGAGCACAGTCAGCTTGAACCTGGCCCAGTCCACGGTCTTACGGTTCATGGACACAGTCCTCAGCAGCAGCTCCCTCGTGGCGTCGTACTTACCCTCCATAATGGACACCGCTATGGGATAGCTCATGCTGATGCAGCCATTGGACAGCGCCTTGTGCACGTCCAGCATGTACCAAGGGACGTTCCCCTGCTCCGGGGGCTCAGCCAACAGAGACCGTATGGTCTGCGTGTCGTTCTTAATGGTGGCCTTGCAGAGCAGGAGTATGGCAATAGTTTTTATTCTTTCCTGTTGGATGGCCAGGTGAAGGGCACAGTCCAGACGCCGGGCTCCTGAGAGTACCAGCTGAGCGATGGCTCCCTCATTTCCAACCAATATGGCAGTCAGGAGCGCTTCTTCAATGTCACGTGTCACAAAGTCCCGGCAGGATTGAAGGTGTGTCTCCAGTGCCTTCAAATCTCCACTAACAGAAGCCAACTGAATCACCTCTGCAAACACACACAACAACACACACACACACGTATTAATACATACAGTCCTAAATACATCAATAATATAATCACCCCTGGGTGCGGGTCTGCACCAGCTTGTGACGCACATCCAAAGTCTAATCAGCCCCAACAGGAATGTCTGCGTCCTCCACAGCTACGTCTAAACAGCGACGGTTGCGATCATGCACTTCTATAACGCACCACCAGCTAGCACCCCTGAGAGACTGAATGAGATACCTACGCTTGTGCTTTAACTTCTCTCCCCCACTCCCCCTTCCCCCCCCCCCCCCCCGTGAGCTGTCCTTCTACCCACGACATATTACAAAGTTTTGGTACCTCGACTTCGCAGAAGTCTGATCACCGCCTCTTTCTTTCTTGTCTTCTCCGCCTTAACTTTCGCATCGTTCCCTAAGTCGTCCGCCAAGTTAGCATCGGCCCCGCCTTCAAGGAGGGCTCGTACACAGTCAACGTGGCCCTTGTAAGCGGCGTGGTGTAAGGGGGTGATTCCGCCTTTGCCTCGCACATTTGGCTGAACTTTATGGAGAAGTAGCAGCTGTACCACATCCGCCTGATCGGCATCAACCGCTTCGTGTAATAGTGTCCAACCCTTCGGCTGATAACGAACACTAAAATAGTCCGGTACATTCTTCTCATAGATCAAGGCATCCTTGAGCTTGTCTAGCAGGCCTTCTCTACAATAACGGTACAAGTCCGTGATAAGAGCTCTGTCAATGCCGGGCTGCTCTACTGCTATCAATTGTACAGCCATTTTGCTGCGCTGTGTGATCGCGTGATCGAAGGAAATACGGACATAACCCGGCGTAGGCAACTTGCACTCGTGTGCAATATGGCAGAAAAGCACCCCCTCGAGGGCCTACCCGGATTAGGACAGTTTGGTGGTGACCAAAAGAGGATCAAGCTGGAGGAGCAGTCGCCAAACCAGGTGAAGGCTCAGTCAGATCCACACAACGCACCTCCTTCGCGGGTTGTGCATGCGAGGGCGGTACCAGATGGTTGTACACACCAACAAATGGTGGCCGCTCTCAGCAAATTCGGAAAGATTGCGTAAGACGGCAGTGCGTTTGATGTGCAAATGGTTTATGACTTGTTTCTTTTCTTTTCTTTTGTTTTTATTCTCGTTTGAAAAAAAAAAAACGCGCACTTTTCTTTTGGGTTGGGTCGCTATGGGGGCTTATACTAGGTATGTGACCATGATGCCGCGGCTCAGACAAGCGCTGGTTGAATTTGAAAACATCGAAGACGCCATAGTATGCGTGCAAACCAGTCAGGTTCCGGTGAGCTGAGCTGTAGCTATTTTGTAAGCGCGCAGTATGAACACATCCGGCCTGCTTCGCGCATAGGGACAACAGATCACTATTTTAGACCGACCTGTGTTCTTCAACTTCTCAACTAGCCAGGAAATCACCAGGTTGGTTATGTCGGACTTATTTTAAAAGTTTGATTCATTTTACATCATGCCGAATAGGTCGCCATACGGCATAGCTCCATCAGGTGGTAACGCGACGGCAGTAGCAGCTGCAGCTGCAGCGCCGTTAGACGACATGGGACAGCCACCACCCAATCACATTCTCCTTTTTACGATTTTCAATCCGCTATATCCCATCACTGTTGTACGTTTGCCCATTGGCGGGTCTTGATGGTGGGCAATTATTGGAATTTGTATGTTGCAGGATGTTATTCGCACCATATGTAGTCCATACGGTTTTGTGCAGCGAACTGTGATATTTAGGAAGAATGGGCTGCAGGTGTTGGTGGAGTATCCTGCCCAGACGTCTATCCAGATTGTATTTGTGTGTGTTGGGGGGCATGTATTAGAAGTGGGGTGCTTTCTTTTGTTGTTCTTGACTTGGTGTGCTCAAGATTTGATTCAAATACATCAGCACAGAGGGCTAAGCAGCAGCTGGATGGAGCTGACATTTATGCTGGTTGTTGCACCTTGAAAATAGAGTATGCAAAGGTAAGAGGGTACGTCACATGAAGCAGTCGTGTTGTGATGTAATGTTCCTGTACTCAAGACCAATCGCCTCAATGTGTACAAGAACGATGAAATGACGTGGGATTTTACGGCCCAAGGTGTGTGAATTGAAGTGGTTAAAACATTTTTGTGTATCTGTATACATATATGCAAGCTGTATGCTGTGTTGGGTGGGGTGGTTAGCAATACGGGTCATTTGACAAGCACAACACACTAACGTGTGCTGCTCTAAGTATAGGAGAAAGACCTTTCTCTCTCTTTTTTTCCCCCCCTATTGTGCATGCACCATTCCTTGTGCAACGCACGCAATCTGCAATGCATGCACAAACCAGCAGACGCCCACGCAGGACCGTGTGTGCTGCAGTCTGACCATTGGTTTAGTTTGGCCTTGCCCCCCTACTCCCCCCTGTGCTGACAATGGCCTGTAGAGGATGCCTCTACCTCTAATCATCTTCCTTCGAAAGGGATAGCTCCTTTTGTAACGTCTGGTAATTGGTTTTCTTCTAGGCCGACAGCTTCAGTCCAACTATTCACGCACTCCTGTCCAGCAACCTTTGAGAACATATGCACCAAACTATGGTAAGGTAGAAGGCTGAGGTTGGTGTGTGTGTGTGTGTGTGTGTGTGTTTGTGTGTGTGTGTGTGTGTGTGTGTGTGTGTGTGTGTGTTTGTGTGTGTGTATGATGTGTTTGTGTTTTTGGGTGTGTGGGTGTGCCTTGCTTTACCCTTTGCTGCACATAGTGGCCCCACCTGCTGCTCCAGCTGCTCCTCCCCAGGCCGGGGCAGGCGCTTACAACATGGTTGGGACACCAGCTGCGTCGAATAGTGGCTCCGTTATCATGCTGTATGGCCTCTCTACAACACGCACCAATTGCGACACCGTGTTCAACCTCCTGTGTTCCTATGGTAACGTGCTCAAGGTACTGGCTATTTGTGGGTGGACGTGGATATACAAGTTGATTTGCTGGTTTGCATAGGTGAAGATACTGACGAACAAGCCTGGTACGGCAATGGCCCACATGGACTCTCCCCAGGGCGCACGCAACGCTATTCAACATTTGCACGGGCATAAACTGCTGGGACAAAATTTGGAGCTGAAGTAAGCATTGGGTCATGTTGAAAATGTGACCCTGACCTCAGCTTTGAAAACTTTTGACATGTTTTTGTCAAACTGGTGAGGTGTTTATTGAGATGCCTTGTAATTCTGTAGCTATTCTCGGCACAGCTACATAGCTGACTACAGTCAGGGAGGGACATTGTCTGATGGCTCCTCATGCTGGAAAGACTTCTCCCAGTCTCGTAACAACAGGTAAGCGAGAGGAGTGGTAAGGTTGTGTGCAATCTGCTCTTGCAGTGTTCGAATGATGGTCATTTTCCCACAATCAGGTTTATGACTGCAGAGGGTACCAGCAAGAATAGGATAGTGAGCCCAGGCAGGATCATGCACTTCTACAACGCACCACCAGATAGCACCACTGAGAGTCTGAATGAGGTACCAGAGTTTGGTTACCAGGCACTTTTGGAGCTCCCTTTCTTTTTAACCTCTTGCAGTTGTTTACCAAAGCGAATGCCCAGCCTCCGAGTGCAATCAAGTTCTTCTCTCAAGGTTTGGTGTGCTCTAATTGAAGTGCCTCTGCTGAGTACTTTCTGTTTGCAGGAGGGAAAAGCTGCACAGGTCTGATGGAGTGGCCCAACGAGGATGTGGCTCTGGACTCCTTTGTACTCACCAATCACCAGACTGCTTATTCACAAAGTGAGTATTTGTGTTGACCTATCGTGCTGAGCAGTTATCCAGCTGTCACAGAGACCGAAACTGTTTCGCCTTCTCCAGGTGGTCAGGCATACACATTTAAACTAGCATTTTCTTCCAATACTTCCCTGGACCAGTACAGTGGCCCGCCTCCTGCATGAGACCTTAGCACTTATTAGCAAACTGATACTATACTTTTATGAGGTACATTTTTTTGTGCATATTCCTGTTTAAAGAGTGCTGTTGTTGTGACCCCTCCTCCTGTTACCTCATCACATCGTTATCCCGTTTTGGTGCGTTATATATATGGCATAGTCATTAGCAACCAATAGTTACCATTTGGCCAACGAACAAAAGTGTTAAAGCACCCAAATGAAAAAAGAAATGCGACCGTATATATTATACGGTATATATGGTAACCTAACTTGTCTCACACTCCATGGCCAAACATTTCTTTCTATACCTTAGCTATTACATAACTTTAGGGCGTATAATCAATGTGTAGGCCTTGGCCGCCTTGCTGCTTAACCTTGGACTGCTTAGAAACTGCTTCTTGCATACGTTAGTCTCGTTCAAGTTGCCTCTAAACGTGTCCTTATCATTTCAGTAATAATATGGAACATTTTCCACGAAAACTTCCTGCAGAAGTAATCAAATCGCTTCAAATGTCACGTGCTGTTCGTACATGCAATAATAGCGAGATGTAATCCAGACTGCATGCACTGCCTCATCCAACAATGGTTGTTTACATTAGAAAACGGGCTTTGGACTGTCGGGATGTTAGTATTTATTAATTGTAGGCGCACCAAAGGAGAGGATACCTACATCCACACCAATAATACATGTACATGCGAACTAGAGGAGGAGAGCTGGGGACTTTACACTGTAGGGTAGCTAGCCATGGTCGCAATACCGCACTGGTTGTTGTTGTTGCGGCTCATCATGATGAAGCCAGCTATACCCCAAGTTGTGCCCCAGCTGTTCTTCACAATCCAGTAATCAGAAGTGTCTGTACCGTAACCGATCACCAACACTCCGTGATCCAATTGAGTCGAGGAGCAGGCCGGCTCGTTGTACACTCCGCTACTGTAGAACTGGAAACTGGAGTGGGATGCGTCGATGGCGACCGAGATCGGACCCACATCGGCAACAGCCTCCTGCAAAGCGTTCTCGTCCTCACTTGCTACGTTCACAGAGCCAGTGTCAGTGGCTCCTACGTTAGCTGCATTGAATCGGCAGACGTCGTCACGTGCTTCATAAGGATACGATGCTTCGGTGTCGTCGCCGCCGTTCGCCTGGATGTACGCGAAGGCGTTAGTCATAAGTCCGCCACTGCAACCGTTGTTGCCGTAACTGGTGGAGCAGTCGACGAGTTGTTGTTCACTGAGGGACACAAGCGTGCCAGTGCTAAGGGCATTCTGACCCTCCAGGGAGCCTGTGGTGCTGAAGGCCCAGCAAGATCCGCACTGGCCCTGGTTCTTAACATCAGTCACCACTCCTTTCTGCCTCCAGTCAACTGTGTCTGGTAACTGTGTTTTGCCCGTGGCGGTAAAAACGCGGGGTGCTTTCCGTCCGTTGCCGCTTTTCAGCTCCGGACGAAATCCGTTGTATGTCTTCTTGAACTCGCTGGATTCCAGGTCTCCGAAGGCATTCATCGCCAAGGTGTACCCGAAGGTGTCGGCATGGCCGTTGTGTTCATCAATGTACTTCTTGTTTGCCTGCCAGATGATGTGTCTACGCAGTTCCTCTAGCTCGCAGTGATAGGTTTTTCCGTGCGTCTACATGTGCATGGGGACAAGTTTTGGTAAAAGACGTTGGCATTTTGAAGATCCTTACCTGCTTCCACTCCTCCCACTGCTCTGGAAAGTCGAAAGCGCTTCCCAGCGTCACCAAAACGGCTACCAAGATCAACAGCTTCATCCCGAGCGTAGACTACGTGTGTGTGTGATGCTGTTGTGTGGCCTTTTAAGGACGCGTTACGCGTAGTAGAATGGCAGCTGACCCTCAGTGTAAACATCAGTCACGCGCTCGTGCTCGCTACTATTAGACTGATGAAGTAATCAATTTCATGAGGTTGTGTGCGGCTGGAAACGAGGACTCCGCAGAACCACCAAATGAAAACCACCTCAAGCACTGTACTTAGTTTCTTGGTATGCGCACTCTATACGCATAATTGACACCGCACATCAAGCAAGCCGTTTTGTAAGGTCACGCGGCACGTATTTTACTAGGAGGGGCCGTTACGAGAACTTGACGACGTGGACTTAGGTGACTAAATTCGAATTCAGAATAAGCATGCTATAGTGACAATCAGGAGGCAACCTGATCCTTACGAAGCTGAGAAGCACGTGACGACGTCTGCCGATACAATGCAGCTAACGTATGAGCCACTGACACTGGCTATGTAAACGTAGCCTAGCAAGTGAGGACGAGAACGCTTTGCAGGAGCTAGGCTGTTGCCGATGTGGGTCCGATTTCGGTCGCCATCGACGCATCCCAATCCAGTTTCTTTTTCTACAGTCAGCAGGGCCGGCGGAGTCCAGCAGGCAACCCAGGCAACTGCTTGGGTAGATTTTGAGCTTAAAAAATAAAATAAAATATACTTTCTTTTTTAAAAATACATGTCGCGTGTAATGTGGGACTGGGGACTAGAAAATGTGGAAAATGGAAAACAGTGTCACGTGTCAAAGGTGATGTTACAGTACAGGGCACCGGTCTGATTTGAACTCACGTAATATGTACATGTGATGTAATTGCATTCATTAACGCGGGCGTTGTAAAAGATGGGCCCCGCCCCCCCCCCCCCCCCACCCTTCTGCTTTACCAAATCATTTTTGACTAAATTGATGGTGTCAAAATTCGTTATGCAGCATTGAAGATCGAAGGTGCGCCCGGGCCCTCGAAGGTGCACTAAGGCCCTCTGGCCTGGATGCTGCCGCATGGAAACAGATGTGTACTTCCCATCGTTATGCCTCAAATGACCTCTGTAAAGCTATTACAGCTGTTACCAGACGCCTTTGCTCTGAGTTTGTGGACCCTGAGGGCTTATCTGCTCTTGTAGGCTCATTCATTGGGATTGGTGAAACCCTTCGTCGTATCATTGCGAGAGCTGTATTATCCACATTTAAGGATGATATTCTTATGGCTGCGGGACTGATGCAGCTCTGTGCTGGGCAAGAATCAGGATGTGAAGCAGCAGTGCATGTGATGCAGAAACTGTTTAGCTCACCTGAAGTAGAAGCTGTGCCGCTTCTCGTTGATGCCTTTCTATACATCGACAAACGGCACTCTACAACAATTACATACAGCACATTTGTCCTGTGGTCTATCGCGATGATGTCAACCTGGAGAAAGGCCCAAGGTGCAGTGATGCCGCGGCCAGCTTTTAACAATCCGGTCACGTTCACGGCTGGCCGTTTGGATATAGACGGTCACGTTCACGGTCAAAGATGGACCGTATGATTTCAATACGGTCACGTACACGGCTGGCCGTCAGCCGTCAAAATTTTTATACGGTCACGGACGGTCATTATTTATGCTACATGTATAGAAGTTTGGCATGCACGTACCAATAGAAATGGTTCATGAACGGTATGCATGGGCATAGCAGAACAAGTGTGAAAGAACATATTCAATTAACTAAAGGCTTTATTGCAGCTGAGAAAGAGAACAGATTCAATCCTGGCTGGATCCATCCTCCATCTTCACAATGAGTCTCAACTGGAAGAAAACTCGCTCGCATGTGGAATCATATCATGGCAAGTCGTGTCCCCAGACCCACATACGGCAGCAGCGGATGGATTACATCGCATATTACGAATACATATCAGGCTGGGGACGAGACTATGTCATGGCGAGGGGGACAACGTAAATATTAAAATGGTTCCATAGCCACGTGTTGGTGACAGTCGGGTTTGCTGCAAACTTCACCGCGCTATTAGGTGGCTTATCCTCAAAGGTTCTTGGAAAGACGACATTTGCCACGCAGGGAAAAAATCCACTGCACGTGACGCTAGTGACGTGATTTGGCTTAATGGACCGTCAAAAGTTCTGACGGCCACGGACGGCCAGCAAATAAATTTGACGGCCAATTATTTTTCACGGTTTAATCACGTGATCGGTAAGCTTCCCGGTCACGGTCACGGTCGGCCGTCAAAAACCGTCAAATGAATACGGTCACGGACGGTCCTTGCTGGCCGCGGCATCACTGCCAAGGTGATCCTTTGGCAATGCCTATGTACGCATTGGCGCTTTTACCAATAATCAATTCACAACTGTAGTATTCAAGAGACTTGCATCGTTGATCGCGGACAAGCAGGAGCAGCCATACAGTAAAACACTATTCTGGCTTCGCTGCAAAGTGAGCTTCTCCCTACTAAGATCAGCTGTCATGTGCCTTCCCGCTCATCATACCACAGGCTGCATCCTTTTGCATCATCCATTGACCTTGCAATTGATGACAGCAAGGTCAACCTCTCAGCTATGTAAAACTTTTTTTAAAAATTGATATTTCATTATTACTTATTGTTTTTTGTTCAATTACAAAATAAAGCAGGAGTATACATGTAATAAGGCAGGAGTATACATGTATGTATTAGTTATTAGTTAGGGAGGCAAACTTAGTCTAGTACCCAGACCCTCTAATCGCAGCTGTGGTAGAGGGTCTGGGTACGAGACTAGGTGCATGGCCAGTTGCCATCATGTAATAGTAACTAAAGTTTTAATTTGCTTTAGGGTACTAGTGTACTGTTTACCTTCTCTGTTGCTACCGTCTACCATTATGGTACTAATTTCTTAGTTCCAAAAAACAGAAGCAGCATTTCCCAGCAACTTGCAGTTTTCCTTTATACTTTGAATTATGAGGTGATCGAGAAAAAGAACGAGAGGTATAGAGGGTATGATAAGAACTGCATCACGTGATTTTATTATAGACGCGCGAAAAATAAAAATAAAAAAGCGCTTTGCTTGTGAACTAGGTTACTATGCAGCGACCACTTAGGTATCAGGCAGCACGGAACGCAGCTGCAGAAGAACTTCACAGAAAGATAGGACAGTGGGCAACGACTGAAATGTGCTTCTCTCCGGATGACCTACCTTCGGATGCTGAACTAAAAATGTAGCGTTTAGTTTTATATATAGCATGCGAGGGTGATGAAGTGAATGCTTCTTTTCAGGTTCTTAAGCAAAGCCAACATGGATGCGTGGCTGTACATCACGGAGCATATCAGGTCGCCCAGGTGGGCAATAATCAGAGGTAGCCCTTGTCACCATTCTAGTCCATGCATTGTAGGACAACGGAAGTACTGAGAGGCAATCTGTTGCTGTAAGTTAAACAGTTGCCGCTCCGCAAAGTGAAAGTACACATTCAAGGCAGGCAGAGTACAAGCTGTGGAGATGTGGTGGTTGGAGGAAGGGATTCTGAAGAGGCAAAGCAGATGGACCACAGACTGCAGCTCCAACAGGAAATCAGTTCAACACAGGTGGCAATCTCTCAGCTTGAGAAGGATATCTCGCGACTTCGTGCAGACATATCACAAACAGGTGGGTGAGGGGCCAGGGGCCATCCATGGGTGATGCCCTTTTGATGATGTGTGAGTCACCCATGCAAACAGGAGGGCCGGACCTTAAGGTTGGTATCTTTAAATGCTGGGGGGGGGGGGGGGGGGGGGCCACTCCATCCAAAGGTGGCTGGATGGCTTCGCTTGAACATTGGCACACACACACTTGCTCTTTTATACGAACAAATGTCATGTTGCAGAAGTTAACAATGAGATGCTGAGGGAGGGAGCCAGAGAGCTGGCAACAAAGGCATTTCTCACAACTGCTCACACAGTGAAGTGTGCCGAAAATGTCCAAATAGCAAAGGAGTTTTCCAGCCGCATCCTATCAAGGCCTCAGCTGTTCAGGTAGCTCTAGGTTGCTGCTGCCCACTTCTGTGCACCTAGGACAGCTGGTCATTCTGTAGGTACAACACCTGCGAGACAACTTACTTTGCAAGACGCACAGATGCAGGGGTCAGTGGAACCGCTGCAAAACAATCTGTTACTCTTGAGTCTGCTTGCACTGTGAGTTGTCTATGTGTGGGTGTGTGGGTGTGTGTGGGTGTGGTACATGTCACACCTCACATGTCACACCTCACACATCACACCATATACCTGACATTTTCCTTGTCACTAGCATGGCATCTTGCAAGCATGACTTATTTGGCAATCCACACCTCATTTGCACATCAATCCAAAGTGCAGTTGACTTGTGCACCTATGTCTATGTCAGTGGTGTTATGCACAGTTGAATTCTCTTTAGCGAGACCAATGCAAGCTAAGCTTAGGCCAAGTCACTGCCACACACATATCACGGGGTGTGGTCATTAATGGTCAATAGTGTAAGGATTTGGGTGGGTGTTGCCCAATCTTATTGATAGTGTCTAGCACTTTTTTTGCCCCCCCCCCCCCCCCCCCTCAATTAGAGTGCTAAAAATGTTTAGCAATTCATTTTTCAATATCTGGTAACATAATCTGTGCTCACAAATTTATATGTGCTCACTATGGCAACGTATTCTGTTCTCACCATGGCAACGTATTCTGTTCTCACCATGGCAACAGTGTGCTCACCATAGCAACATAAGATCTGTGTGCTCACCATGGCAACATAAGATGTGTGCTCACCATGGCAACATAAGATCTGTGTGCTCACCATGGCAACATAAGATCTGTGTGCTCACCATGGCAACATAAGATCTGTGTGCTCACCATGGCAACATAAGATCTGTGTGCTCACTATGGCAACAATATCTGTGTGCTCACCATGGCAACATAACACCTGTGTGCTCACCATGGCAACATAAGATCTGTATACTCACCATATGCTAACCTGCTAACCACGCACTACTTTCAGAAGCAGTTAAGAAGTGTGTGTGGGCAGATGGAATCTCTTGTTCGTCTCCATGCCAACCCTAGCACGTATGTGTGTGACAGCAGCTGGGTAATCACTTACGTGTTGCTATCTTGTGCCAGGCACTCTGACGAGATGGATGGACTAAGAGAGAAAGTTTGGAGCCAGTTAGAGGTTAGAGGTGGGGCCAGTGAGAGGTGGGGCCAGTGAGAGGTGGGCCAGTGAGAGGTGGGGCCAGTGAGAGGTGGGGCCAGTGAGAGGTGGGGCCAGTGAGAGGTGGGCCAGTGAAGGTGGGGCCAGTGAGAGGTGGGGCCAGTGAGAGGTGGGCCAGCAGTGAAAGGTGGGGCCAGTGAGAGGTGGGCCAGTGAGAGGTGGGCCAGTGAGAGGTGGGCCAGTGAGAGGTGGGGCCAGTGAAAGGTGGGGCCAGTTGTTGGAAGGTCATGTTCACTCCCCACAGCAAGTGGTGTCCGCCCACTCACCCACTGAGATTGTGGACTCCCTGGCCCAGTTGACTACCTGCTCTGCTGAAGTGGTGCGAGACCTTACCTCAGCCATTGACCTGCAGCGTGACTCCCAGGAACTGCAGTAGGTGGAGCCGTTGGTGTGCCACACCCACATAGCCACACCCACATATTGTATGGTGGCTTGCACCATAGGTATAGGTTTGTTGGTGGAGAGGTGAAGTGTGATATGGAGGAAGGGGAGGAGTCCAGTTTGCTAAGGAGTGTTCACGACCATATCCAGGTGCCCACACATGCACACACGCACACATGCACACATGCCCACACATGCACACGCGCACACACATGCACACATGCACACACATGCATACAATTCAATGAAATGGCATCAGAAATGCCATGTTCCTTTCAGGGTCTTCAGTTGGATCACATTCAGAGGGCTGTTAGGTCTGAAATGGCCAAACGGAACACGACTACTCTTCAGGAAAGGGCAGCTTCTCTGAAGGCGGAGCTTGATGACATGGTTATTAAATCTGCCGGACCTGTTGCAGAGCTAGTCAGGTTGGAGTGTGAGGTGATGGGGTGTGTGGGGGTGGTGATGGGGTGGTATAATGGTGATGGTGTGGTATGATGGTGGTGATAGGATGGTGATGGTGTGGTGAGTACTTTTCTTCCATTGTGCTCTGCAGGGCCAACCTTCATCTAGACTTGGAACATGCTGGGTGTGAGGTAGCCATGGAAACCATGCGTGTGGCATGTATAGGACTGAGAGAAGCCAAAGAGAAGTGTACCTCTGTCCTTGCGAGCTTACAGAAGAAGCATGACCAAATAAGGGAGTTCACACAGCTGTCTGTGAGTGTTAAAATGAAATGGTAATCAGGTAACTGTTACACACACACACACACACACACATACACACACACACACACACACACACACACACACACACACTCACACACACACACACACACACACACACACACTCACACACACACACACACACACACACACACACACATACACACACACATACACACACACACATACATACACACACACACACACACACACACACACACACACACACACACACACATACACACACACACACACACACATACACACACACACACACACACACACACACACACACACACACACACACACATACACACACACACCACACACACACACACACACACACACACACACACATACACACACACACACACACACACATACACACACACACACACACACACACACACACACACACACACACACACACACACACACACACACACACACACACACACACACTCCACAGGAATCCAAACAAGCTCTCATCCAATGTTTGGTCAAACACAACTCAGGTGCTAGGCAGCAGCTCTGTGACCAGCAGACCAAGGTTGGTGTTTTCAGCTAACTCCTTTGAAGCAGCCATACTACTTCTTCCCTCAGCTGGTACTCTATACCAAACAGAATGTGTGTGCACATGAAGTGGAGCTACTTAGGCTGGTGGCCAGCTTAAGTGATAATGTTAGCAGAGAGCTAACCTTGTTCTCATCACTGTCCTCATCAAGACTTCTCTCACTTCACAAGCCGGGGTACTGCACTTGCTAGGGATGATATAATGGTGGTCTTTTTAGGATGATGTAATGGTGGTCTTTTTAGGATGATGTAATGGTAGTTTTGTTTTGGATGATGTAATGGTGGTCTTTTTAGGATGATGTAATAGTAGTTTTTGTTTTGGATGATGTAATGGTGGTCATGTTAGGGCTGATGTAATGGTGGTTATTAGCTTAATCCTATATCTTTTTCAGTACCTCAGTTGGTGATCTGTCTATCAGTTTACTGAAGACAATGTCATCTCTTCACTCTGTATTGAGCACCCTCCGGGTCCCAACATACAGTTCAACTGACCAGGTACTGGTCAAGGTTATGAAGATGTTGGATAAAGGTATGAAGTAATAAGATTGTGCAATAATATGCAAACATATGCAATAGTGTACAGTAGTATGCAGACATGTGCAGTAGTACGCAGATGTGTGCAGTGATGCCCTTCCCCCACAAGCTGAAGCACTGCACACTGACCTTGAGGAGACCAAGCACGAACTAAAAGAATTGAGAGCCTCTCAAGCCATCCAAGTGAATGTAAAGGGTAAGAGGGTGGGGTGTAGGGTGGAGTAATCCCACCCCCTCTCCCTCTCCTTCCCTCCCCTCTAATATGATATCATAACCAATTTTATCTGTGTGTGGTTAAGAAGTGACAAGCCTATTGATGTGTATGTTAACATACCAGTGTGCCTTACTGTGGTGCTGTGTACATTGTATGTGACCAGGCAATTGTGTTAATATCTAATAGCTTTGAAAGGGCACTTCCTCCTACTGTAAACTTTATACCATAATTCCTCGGGGGCCCAATCAGATGTTGTTACAAAGGTGGAACATTACAACACATCTCGTGTGGAAGAGAAGCTTCCTCAGTTGCAAAGTTGTATTCTCTCTGTGTCCAAGACACTTGCTCGGTGTGTGCAAGTACAGCAGGCTTTGGACGAGTGGTGAGTTAATAAGCACGCTGGGGTTCTTTTGGCCAGCACCTCATATTGCCTCAGGTGGGAGCAGCCATCACAGTGCCTTACTCCATGGATCACATATGAAGGTATGGATGTGGCTAGATGGATTGAACAATGGGACTGCTTGGTTACCAAGTTACGGCAGCTTACAAGCACAGTGTAGCACTGACCTTATCGCCAGGAGCAACCTTATTCTGTTGGCTGAAGGGAAAAAGAACCTTATGTGTGTCACAGCTTGCAAAAAAGTGTGTATACATGTAGATCAAAAATTCATGTGGGCAACATGTCAAGTCATATAACTGTAATATAAAGCATCAGTGGTATATGTGTTGTAATGTCATCATAAGATTACTGTATAATTTCTACCTCATGGGTTAGTTAGGAAATGACATTGTATTTGTCTAAGTTTGCAACTGCTTGTAGTACCAAGGGGCCAGCTGTCTGTAGTACCAAGGGGCCAGCTGTCTGTAGTACCAAGGGGCCAGCTGTGTGTAGTATCAAGGGGCCAGCTACCTTTAATACCCAATTGGGCAGACCTTTTTTGTTTAAACTATTTGCTGTTTTGATCAGATAAAAGTGTTGAGTGTGTGTGTGTGACAACCAACCAAAGGTGATGACAAGACAAGCTCTTTGATACCCTTTATCACCCCCTGCATACAAAACCAGCTGGAAAAAAATTGCAGCGTACAAGAGGACCCTTTCCCACACCGTCGCAACAACCGCTGCATATACAATACACTTTATACATGCACACGTAGCCTGAACAGTTAGACGTTGCTAGGAGATTTTTGCGATGCCTTGTTGACCACCGCTATTTTGTTGTCATGGGCAGTTCCGCCTGACGAGCGTCACTTCCGATATAGCGGTGTACTCTGCCACTTATTGCGTGGGCACAATCAAATTAATCATGCTCTGCGGTCGCCAAAGGGGTACTATAAAAGGATGATCTCACTCACTTCTTTCAAGTGCAAGGGAAACCTTGGTATAAAAAGTGATAGTCGGATAATAATGATGGAATTCTCGTGGTACGATATGAGCGATAGTCACTCGATGTGGAATACAGCAAACTTGGGGGGCCCTGCAACTAAGAATGTTCTGGTAAGCAAGGGATTTGGTGGATTGCGTGTACAAGGCGTTAAGCTCGTTTAGCAAGTCCGAGACTTCAAATTCGCATTATTTTATAGGCGACCTCCACACCACAAACGCCGCCTTATTCACACACGCTGGATTTGGAAAACCGTATGATAGACGTCGCTGTGATGGGAGGGTCCGCGCTCGGAGACGACAGCAGTCAGCGACACGCTATCTGTAGCCCTGTCGAACCGCTGCATGTGGCCCCTAGTAAGCTACGCGGCCGAGGAAAACAGTTTGTGGACCCTTGTGAAGTCGCCCCGCTCAAGAAGAGAAGGATTCAGGTTAGAAAACGACAAACTTCTCTGCGTACATATGTATTGATAGGCAACTTTCTACCACAGCTGGAAATGTTGAGTCCAGACGAGCGCGATAGAGTTATTGCAAAGCGCGAAAAGAACAAGGCGGCAGCCGAAAAATGTCGTGTGAAGCGAAAGGAGAAGGTGCAAAGAGTACGGACAGAATACGAAGATTGCGTTGAAGAGAATGAGGCCCTAGAGGTGGAGGTCCGCAAGCTTCGTGAAGAGTACCAGAATGTTCGCGAACTTTTCGACAGCCATCATTGTGTATGCAATTCTTCTCCAGCATCATCATGACGAAACTGTACATTCCCTCCGCTTTCATCACACTGTGTATAATGCTTTCTACATAACCCTACAAATATGTTGATTATGCGGTAGTCGTACACAGAAGATGAGTGTGCATCCTTGCGAGTTAATGATGCTATTTACACAGACGTGCTTTCAAAACAAATAGTTCAATTCAAGTGGAAGCCTTTTTCCTTCATGGCTTCTAGCAGCCTCTCCCTCAAGACCTCTGCTGTAGGGTATTCTGGCAGCTTCAGGTAGTGCACGCATGTGTTCACAGAAGGGTACACATATGGAGTTTGCAGGTCTTTACGCACCACAGTGAGGCGAGGGTGGAGGTTGGCCAGCCCCCCAGGGGGCAAAGAGGAACATCCCGTAATAAATTGGACAAAGGCCTAGGGAGGAGGGTGGGTAGACGAGTGAGGGGAGGAGGGTGGGTAGACGAGTAAGGGGAGGAGGGTGGGTAGACAAGTGAGGGAGGAGGTGGGTAGAGGAGGGTGGGTAAGGGGAATGAAGTGAAAAAAGAACAAAACATTGATTAGATTAAGAAGTGATTCATAGTAACGCCCCCACCTTTCTCTCATCGGGTCCCAGATTTGTTACAACACTCACAAAGTTCAGGTATCCATCACTATAAGGGAACACGACACTAAAAGATGACCTCTCCATTCACCCTCCTCCCCATTCACCCACCTCTCCTTGTTGTACCCATATTTAGGCTCAGTGTAGTTCAGTAAGTCCTCCCTGGTCCAATTGGGTACCTGCTCCCCACACAACAAGAGATTGAGCTCATAAGGTGAGAAGGTCTGGAGCTTTTCCATTGAAAAGACATGGTCAAACCCGGCTGTAAGGGTGGAACCAATCACTGACATGTGTACATAGTACAAAACTCACCTTTAAAAGCATCTAACTGTCTCCTGATGCCTGTGTTGATGCAGAAGTCCTCTGTCAGAGCAATAAACTCATGGGCATTATGTATGGTGAGCTCCTAAAGGAATATTTTAAAATTAGTATGTGCACGTTTGTAAGTACTAGATCATGTTTACTTACCGCTGGTAAACCATTTGGCTTAAGATTATAGCTCCTGTAGTTAAATACTTTTGAAGATGGCTCAAACACAAAGGAAAGACTGGGGAGAGGGGGGGGGGGGCGGTATATTAGCCATGACCATGTAGGGAATGCTCATATAGCCATGACCATGTAAGGAATGCTCATATAGCCATGACCATGTAAGGAATGCCATGACCATGTTAGGAATGCTCATATAGCCATGACCATGTAAGGAATGCTCATATAGCCATGACCATGTAAGGAATGCTCATATAGCCATGACCATGTAAGGAATGCTCATATAGCCATGACCATGTAAGGAATGCTCATATTACCATAAGTCCTCCAGTTTTGCTCCAGACTGACTTCCGTTATCTGGTGGCAGGGTAAGGCTTCTGATCTGCACATCCTTCTCCTCTTCTGAGAGCTCTGGACTCCTCTGAAGGCTGTCTCTTTGCTCCACTAGTAACCTTAGTTGTGCCAGAAATTTGCCCCTAAGTGGGTCAACTTCAGCTAAGTCTGCTGGTCCAAGAATCCCCTCAAACCAAGGACTAGAATCTGTGGCCGTCAGGTCTTCCTGATGAGATGAAATGCCTTCGTCCTTATTGTTGCCCTCAACACCATGCGCCTTTGCACATGCCATGTCATTTGACTCCAACTCATTCAGTTTTCTGTCTTCAAGCCCCTCCCCACTGTTGTCATGGTCACCATGCTCACACTCAATGTCAGTGCTGGTACTGGGTGGTGTGCACATGAGCTTGAAGAAAGGGCTAGCCAAAGGAAGGTCTATCCTCCGGCCATCTTGGATGCACTTAGCCAAAAGTATCCCAAGAAGTTCAAACAGTTCACACACTTGTTTTAGCTCTGGTGCGGACTGGGGCCAAGGGGCAATGAACAATCCACTAGACCTACGCACATAGTACCCAGCTGGCTTTGAACCATGGCCTAGATCCATCTGTGGTAGGGGGAGGAGGCCATGGAGAGAGACAAAAAGAATGACTGACCATGCAACCACACCATTACTTCATTACATCACCACAATAAGCAGCTGTCTATCCTCACCTCTCCCTCATATCCTGTCATATCCACACCTCACAAATGTCATATCCACCCCTCTCCCTCATATCACACCTCAAATGTCATCAACACCTTTCATACCCTCATACCACACCTTACAACTCAAACCTCCCCTCCCACACATCTCCCCTCCCCTCCCACACATCTCACCTCCCCTCCCACACCTTACCTCCCCTCCCATACATCTCACCTCCCCTCCCACACATCTTACCTCCCCTCCCACACATCTCACCTCCCCTCCCACACATCTCACCTCCCCTCCCACACATCTCACCTCCCCTCCCACACATCTCACCTCCCCCTCCCACACATCTCACCTCCCCCCTCCCACACATCTCACCTCCCCTCCCACACATCTCACCTCCCCTCCCACACATCTTACCTCCCCTCCCACACATCTCACCTCCCCTCCCACACATCTCACCTCTCCCTTCTCATTTGGTAGGTCATCATCACACAACCACAGCCCTAAGCTCCTCCTCTGCAGTTCAGCTGCCACCAGAGCATAGAACTCCAGTGATGGCCCGACACCAGTACCCTCTTCGTTCATAAACTCAACCTAATGTATCGGAACCAACAGATGGTTTTGTACCATCAGAGATAGCAGACTGCCTACCTCCAGTTGTGACTTGCGTTCTGCATGTGCGGCCATAACATTACTAGCCCAGCCAAGCACCTGGTGGCCACAAGTGACCCAGTGTTAACCCTCACAGTTCCACCCCATCCCCAGACCACTTCCATAATGATGTTGACTGTCACACCCAGCTTGTACCAGGTCCCCAGCCCTTCACTTACATTGTCCCCACGAGGTACCCTGACCCTATCTAGCCTCAGGCGACCAATGTTCACTTCATGCTGCTCCTCTTTACGCTGCGATGCTCCCCTCAACCGGTCCAGCATCTCGTCCCTTCTCTTCTGCAGCCAGATGATAGACCTGATGGGTGCAGTGTGTGTTTACATGTGGTTTACAACAGAAGCCATGCTCCTGGCCACCTCTTCCTGGAGAGCCTACATTTGTAAGCTCTTCCTGGAAAGCAGCTAGCCACACCCACCTGGAGGCCCCAAATGTTGTACTGAGGAAGAACACTTCTCTGATCTCAAATGGAAACAGGAATGGGTAAGAGAGGGTGAGGGTGAAGCACCATTCAGGCAGGGAGCCACTGGCAAGAACAAGAGGGTCCTAAGGGGGGCGTTGGCCACATTGTCAATGCTTGTGGTACATGGACCAGCACCTTACTTCAATTTGCTGTGTAAGTTTATTCATTAGTCTTTTACTGTGGAATTCTGTCAACTGAACTTCAATTCCTGAGTCACCAGAGGTCAGCTGGGCCGTGGTGGTTGCTGAAAGTGAACCCAAAGAAAAGCGAAGTGATGGTTGGAATGGTGATGGCATGCCTTCATCACTACCCCACCCTCACCCTCACTACCCCACCCTCACCATCACTACACCACCCTCACCATCACTACCCCACCCTCACCCACTACCCCACCCTCACCATCACTACCCTACACCACCCACACACCATCACTACCCCTGCTCTAATATATAGGAAGAAGAGGCAATGGAATAAAGGGAGAGGACTGGGGAGGTGTGGGGATGGAAGGACTGGGGAGGTGTGGGGATAAGAGGACTGGGGAGGTGTGGGGATGGAGGACTGGGGAGGTGTGGGGATGGAGGACTGGGGAGGTGTGGGGATGGAGGACTGGGGAGGTGTGGGGATAAGAGGACTGGGGAGGTGTGGGGATGGAGGACTGGGGAGGTGTGGGGATGGAGGACTGGGGAGGTGTGGGGATGGGAGGACTGGGGAGGTGTGGGGATGGGAGGACTGGGGAGGTGTGGGGATGGGAGGACTGGGGAGGTGTGGGGATGGGAGGACTGGGGAGGTGTGGGGATGGGAGGACTGGGGAGGTGTGGGGATGGGAGGACTGGGGAGGTGTGGGGATGGGAGGACTGGGGAGGTGTGGGGATGGGAGGACTGGGGAGGTGTGGGGATGGGAGGACTGGGGAGGTGTGGGGATGGGAGGACTGGGGAGGTGTGGGGATGGGAGGACTGGGGAGGTGGATGGACACAATATAATCTTTTAGCCATTACCTGAACTTATGGAATGCAGCAATTTCAACAAGCACAGTGTCTCCTTCAGTTCAATCAGAGGGTCAGCGTGTGTAGCACGTTGCAATGGCTCACAGCAGTTGTGTGGATTACTGCATAAATCCTGCACAACAGCAACAGGTCACCACACCCACCTCACCACACCCACCTCACCCCACCCCACCCGCACAACAATACCTTGTATGCCATCAACAGCCGATGGCAGTTCACCGCCCTCTTCCTCTTCACAGATGGACCACTCAACTTCCACTTCTTCAACCACGATGGCTGCGTGCAAACAGAAACAAGTTGGGAAGGAGGGGGAGGGAAGGAGGGGGAGGGAAGGAGGGGGAGGGAAGGAGGGGGAGGGAAGGAGGGGGAGGGAAGGAGGGGGAGGGAAGGAGGGGGAGGGAAGGTGGGGGAGGGAAGGTGGGGGAGGGAAGGAGGGGGAGGGGGGGAGGGAAGGAGGGGGAGGGAAGGAGGGGGAGGGAAGGAGGGGGAGGGAAGGAGGGGGAGGGAAGGAGGGGGAGGGAAGGAGGGGGAGGGAAGGAGGGGGAGGGTCCAAGGAGAGGGAGGGAAGGAGGGGGAGAGTGCATGGGGAGGACCATGTTAGGTGGTGGGGTGGGGACAGGGGTGAGGTGGGGACACATGTTCAGTGGACAGAGGGTGGGGTGGGGGCACATGTTCATTGGACAGGGTGTGGGGGTGTGGCACATGTTCAGCGGACAGGGGGTGGGGTGGGCGCAGTGAACAGGTGGTGGTGTGGGGTGGGGAGGACTATGTTCACCTTTGCTGTTTTTTGCAAGTATGAAATAAACTCTGACTTGGAAAGTTCTTTACCGAGTGACTTAGTGAGATACTGCATAGACCATGGTTGGTTTGCCTGGTATTGGAGAATAGGGAGATAGTGTTGTCACCATTGCACATAGCCATCTCTTACCTGACTAATGGCCGGCTTGTACACCAGTGTGAAGGTGTGGTCCCAGGCCTTCTTA
The DNA here is from genome assembly GCA_949361645.1 of Spongilla lacustris. Taxonomy (NCBI): domain Eukaryota; kingdom Metazoa; phylum Porifera; class Demospongiae; order Spongillida; family Spongillidae; genus Spongilla; species Spongilla lacustris. Next base: position 244,635 of record OX442432.1, on the reverse strand, counting down.
GATCGTTCTCCTTTCTGCTGTGTTGAAGTGAGCAGCTGCTGTGCATAGTAGAAGATAGACTTGCTTCCATCCTCCATCGCTAGTTCACAGTTTGAGAGCTGTGGATAATCATGACCACACCCCTAGCACTTAGTACATGTTTAGCACCGTACACCCTAGCACTCAGTACACCTTTAGCACCATACAACCTAGCACTCAATACACCTTTAGCACCATACACCCTAGCACTCAATACAGCTTTAGCACCATACACCCTAGCACTCAGTACACCTTTAGCACCATACACCCTAGCACTCAATACACCTTTAGCACCATACACCCTAGCACTCAGTACACTTTTAGCACCATACACCCTAGCACTCAGTACACCTTTAGCACCATACACCCCCTAGCACTCAATACACCTTTAGCACCATACACCCTAGCACTCAATACACCTTTAGCACCATACACCCTAGCACTCAATACATCTTTAGCACTGCACCACCCCCCTCCCCCAGTAACAAGTCTGGTGGAAGGATTAGGTAGGAGGGGCATATGGAGGGTGAGGCATGGACAGACAGCAAGCTTGCACTGCTTGTATCAAGTTGGCATAACATCACTTAAGCATGGGGCAGGCACACTCCAAGAGCATGTTATGTAACCAATAGTAACAAGCTCAGTAATGACTGACAGTAGCAAATGAGTCTATGTAACCAATAGTAACAAGCTGATAGTACATCTACTTTTGCAAATGGGTAGTGCTTTGACTGGGACTTATAAAGCTTCATGCCTAATTAAACCTCATAAAGAAATAACCTGAAAGGTGTGGTCTTGATTTCATTGTTTACTCTGATCCCACGTCAATTGAATTCTACCAATCCTCACACCACATGCATGGCCCATCCTCACACCACACGCATGGACCCCCCCTCCCCCCCCCCCCCCCCCCCCAGGTTTACAAGACAGCCCCCCCTGTCCACCAAACTACAGCACATACAGTGTACCTTGATGGACAGAGCCAGCTTTACTCCCCCAGCAGGAGTGACAGTGGTCTGGGCCTGTTGTTGGTTACTTTCCAGCTCTAAGATGGAAAATATAGCAACTGATAACTGCAGCAATTATAATTTACTACAATGATAACTTCATTTAAGTCAATTAGTCCTAAAAGTTCCATTCCATGCAGCATACCTGTGCCTGGAACAGGGACATCAAAGTCTTGGATCTGTGGGACATTTGTTTTTCCGGGTCTGGGATCAAAGGCAGGAACCAGTGCAGAGAATGCCTGCTTAAGGACATAATCTTCTTCAGTCAACAGCTTCCTGTAATGACTGGAGCCCAATCCTCCCTACAGAAAGATCATCACATGACCAGAGCTCAATCCCCCTCCCATTGATGGGCCACTGTGGGGGTATTAGCCATGTACCACTGTGGGGCCAGGAGGGGTATTAGCCATGTACCACTGTGTGGCCAGGAGGGGTATTAGCCATGTACCACTGTGGGGCCAGGAGGGGTATTAGCCATGTACCACTGTGGGGCCAGGAGGGGTATTAGCCATGTACCACTGTGGGGCCAGGAGGGGTATTAGCCATGTACCACTGTGGGGTATTAGCCATGTACCGCTGTGGGGCCAGGAGGGGTATTAGCCATGTACCACTGTGGGGCCAGGAGGGGTATTAGCCATGTACCACTGTGGGGCCAGGAGGGGTATTAGCCATGTACCACTGTGGGGCCAGGAGGGGTATTAGCCATGTACCGCTGTGGGGCCAGGAGGGGTATTAGCCATGTACCACTGTGGGGCCAGGAGGGGTATTAGCCATGTACCACTGTGGGGCCAGGAGGGGTATTAGCCATGTACCACTGTGGGGCCAGGAGGGGTATTAGCCATGTACCGCTGTGGGGCCAGGAGGGGTATTAGCCATGTACCTGTGGGGCCAGGAGGGGTATTAGCCATGTACCACTGTGGGGCCAGGAGGGGTATTAGCCATGTACCACTGTGGGGCCAGGAGGGGTATTAGCCATGTACCACTGTGGGGCCAGGAGGGGTATTAGCCATGTACCGCTGTGGGGCCAGGAGGGGTATTAGCCATGTACCGCTTTAACTGATGTTTGTTAGTTTATGTAACAAGCATCTCCTCTCATTCAGGTTGCTATGATCCATTTAAAAACACATATCAAAATACCTATTTAAAAAAACATAAAACAGCTCGAGCTTTAGCCCCCCCCCCCCCCCCCCCCCCCCTCCAACTGGAAGGCTTACCTTGGCCATAACCTTGCCTACATATCTTCCCACCATAACCTTGCCTACATATCTTCCCACCATAACCTTGCCTACATATCTTCCCACCATAACCTTGCCTACATATCTTCCTACCATAACCTTGCCTACATATCTTCCTACCATAACCTTGCCTACATATCTTCCTACCATAACCTTGCCTACATATCTTCCCACCATAACCTTGCCTACATATCTTCCTACCATAACCTTGCCTACATATCTTCCTACCATAACCTTGCCTACATATCTTCCTACCATAACCTTGCCTACATATCTTCCCACCATAACCTTGCCTACATATCTTCCTACCATAACCTTGCCTACATATCTTCCCACCATAACCTTGCCTACATATCTTCCTACCATAACCTTGCCTACATATCTTCCTACCATAACCTTGCCTACATATCTTCCTACCACATTCTTTATTTGCTTCACTTATGCATATTTTGTGGTGGGAGGAGCCACAGCACCACCCACCTCAACACATCGGCCCCCACACCCCCTCCCCGATAAGTTACTTAATCCATCCCCTACAAACCGCCTACCATTGCATCATCATCCCCGTCCACCATCCCAGCCTCCTGCTCCAGTCGCTCAATCTCCTCCCTCAGCCTCTCAGCAGTGGCACTGCCGGCCTCCTCCCCAAGGGCCTGGAGGAAGGAGGCCAGCCGGGAGCTGGTGGGCTGGGTGGGCACCTCACCATCACTACCCTCTCCTGAGGTGGTGGTGGTGGGGGGAGTGGTCACAGGTACGCTGTCGTCGGCCAGCTGCAGGTCATACTTCCCCTCCGCACCCATCCGATAGGAGTTTGCTCCTCCGTGGTCCCACTGAACCTCAATCCAACCTACACAATTAACAGTTTGATGGTCTGGAGACCTCTGTATGTGGGAGTGGTTACCATTTCTGACTTCCCCTATGACAGTTCCAGCACCTGGGGGTCGCCCATCTTGATCCCTCCACTTCCAGTCCACTCCTCGCACCACACGTGTTCCCACTGTCAGCTTTGACATCACCTAATGCACACATCACCATAACACACATCACTTAATGCACACATCACCATAACACACACATCACCGAATGCACACATCACCATAACACAAACATCACCATAACGCACACATCACCATAACACACACATCACTTAATGCACACATCACCATAACACACACATCACCTAATGCACACATCACCATAACACACACATCACTTAATGCACACATCACCATAACACACACATCACCATAACGCACACATCACCATAACACACACATCACTTAATGCACACATCACCATAACACACACATCACTTAATGCACACATCACCATAACACACACATCACCTAATGCACACGTCACCATAACACACACATCACTTAATGCACACATCACCATAACACACACATCACTTAACGCACACATCACCAAAACGCACATAACATCCATGACAAATAATCACACAACCACAGCTTTGATGTGCAAGTACAATGTCACATGTGTGATGAACACATGCACCTCAACCCTCCCCAAACTACTCCCACTCCTGCCCACACCTCCACCCTCCCCAAACTACTCCCACTCCTGCCCACATCTCCCCCCTCCCAAACTACTCCCACTCCTGCCCACACCTCCACCCTCCCCAAACTACTCCCACTCCTGCCCACATCTCCCCCCTCCCAAACTACTCCCACTCCTGCCCACATCTCCACCCTCCCCAAACTACTTCCACTCCTGCCCACACCTCGATCCTCCCCAAATCTCTACTCATACAATACCACTCACTCATTTACACACCTCCACATTCTTTCCCATACCTACACACACTTTACACTACAAACTTCACACCGTACCACACCCTCCACATCCCTACAAAACACTACCACACCACATCACCATACTTACATGCTGTCTGACGTGTTTACGTTGCCTCTTCACAGCTGCTTCAACTTCTCGGGCGGCCTTGCCTGCATGCATGCACGCACACACACACACACACACACACACACACACACACACACACACACAAATGCACCGCACACACAACCCCCACACCACACCACAGAACATACACTAATCAAACATGCAATCATCAACAGGCAGCTGCACATCTCACCAAGGTCTTCATCTGCTAGCCCTCTCACTTCTCCATATAACTCCAATCCAGACAAGGACAGATAATGTGTCTGGCCAGAAGCATTTGGTCCATTCTGTTTGATTCTAACATGTCTCCAGCCAGCCGCATCAGCTGGCGGGGTCAGTGGCCATGTCCCTGTGGAACTAAACGGTGAAAAGAAGGGGAGGAGGAGGAGGAGAGATTGCATGAGAAGAGTACCTCTAAGGACTTATTTAGAGTACCTCTAAGGATTTGCCCACAATCTCCTTCCAGGGTATCATTCTAAAGACTTACCCAGTGTCTACCTCTAAGGATTTACCCAGGATCTCCTAGTACCTCTAAGGGCTTAGCCAGAGTACCACTAAGGATTTACCCACGATGTACAAAGGGCCGGGAGCCAAATGTCTTTTCTACAGTTTCTGACCTTACCATGGAACATGAAGCGATTACAAGGTTGTTTTCAATATATCAAACGTACACCCACAACACTGGAGATCGTTCTGGAGCAATGCAAAGCTTAGAGCCGCATAATAAAACGTCCATACATTGGTCATGTGACATAAGCCTCAAAACCTATGATTCATGTGATTGCATAACCTCTATAAAACACCCCTGCTATAAAACATGTAAATTTGATGTTTACATAGGACTGCAAAAATTAGTTCAATGACACAGCTATGTATACAAAATTAGTTCAATGACACAGCTATGTATACACTGTGTAGTTATTCACATGAATAACTACATTGTATGCATAGCTGAGTAATGTAATTTTAGGTAGTCCTATCTAACCATGTTTTATACAAAGGAGTGCTTACCCAGGATCTCCTTCTAAGGTATCCCTCTAGGGACTTGCCCAGAACCTCCTTATAAGGACTTACCCATGATCTCCATCCTTATAAAGACTTACCCATCCTTATAAGGACTTACCCAGGGTCACCCAGTGTAGTGTCATTCTCATGAGCAGCCAGTGTGGTCCAATCATGACCATCTTGGGATACCTGAAACAACCAACTGCGCAAAGCAGACCGCCTATAGTGGAGGCAAGAGTGACGATGGGGAGGAGGTACACACCCTGCTTCAGCGCTCACACCACACCTCCACCTCCCCTTGCTCACCCTCCACCTCCCCCTGCTCACCCTCCACCTCCCCCTGCTCACCCTCCACCTCCCCCTGCTCACCCTCCACCTCCCCCTGCTCACCCTCCACCTCCCCCTGCTCACCCTCCACCTCCCCCTGCTCACCCTCCACCTCCCCCTGCTCACCCTCCACCTCCCCCTCCACCTCCACCTCCCCCTGCTCACCCTCCACCTCCCCCTGCTCACCCTCCACCTCCCCCTCCACCTCCCCCTGCTCACCCTCCACCTCCCCCTGCTCACCCTCCACCTCCCCCTCCACCTCCCCCTGCTCACCCTCCACCTCCCCCTGCTCACTCTCCACCTCCCCCTGCTCACCCTCCACCTCCCCCTGCTCACCCTCCACCTCCCCCTCCACCTCCACCTCCCCCTGCTCACCCTCCACCTCCCCCTGCTCACCCTCCACCTCCCCCTCCACCTCCCCCTGCTCACCCTCCACCTCCCCCTGCTCACCCTCCACCTCCCCCTCCACCTCCCCCTCCACCTCCACCTGCTCACCCTCCACCTCCCCCTCCACCTCCCCCTGCTCACCCTCCACCTCCCCCTCCACCTCCCCCTGCTCACCCTCCACCTCCCCCTGCTCACCCTCCACCTCCCCCTGCTCACCCTCCACCTCCCCCTCCACCTCCCCCTGCTCACCCTCCACCTCCCCCTCCACCTCCCCCTGCTCACCCTCCACCTCCCCCTGCTCACCCTCCACCTCCCCCTCCACCTCCCCCTCCACCTCCCCCTGCTCACCCTCCACCTCCCCCTCCACCTCCACCTCCCCCTCCACCTGCTCACCCTCCACCTCCCCCTGCTCACCCTCCACCTCCCCCTGCTCACCCTCCACCTCCCCCTGCTCACCCTCCACCTCCCCCTGCTCACCCTCCACCTCCCCCTCCACCTCCACCTCCCCCTGCTCACCCTCCACCTCCCCCTGCTCACCCTCCACCTCCCCCTCCACCTCCCCCTGCTCACCCTCCACCTCCCCCTGCTCACCCTCCACCTCCCCCTGCTCACCCTCCACCTCCCCCTGCTCACCCTCCACCTCCCCCTGCTCACCCTCCACCTCCCCCTCCACCTCCCCCTGCTCACCCTCCACCTCCCCCTGCTCACCCTCCACCTCCCCCTCCACCTCCCCCTGCTCCCCCTCCACCTCCCCCTGCTCACCCTCCACCTCCCCCTCCACCTCCCCCTCCACCTCCCCCTGCTCACCCTCCACCTCCCCCTCCACCTCCCCCTGCTCACCCTCCACCTCCCCCTGCTCACCCTCCACCTCCCCCTGCTCACCCTCCACCTCCCCCTCCACCTCCCCCTGCTCACCCTCCACCTCCCCCTCCACCTCCCCCTGCTCACCCTCCACCTCCCCCTGCTCACCCTCCACCTCCCCCTCCACCTCCCCCTGCTCACCCTCCACCTCCCCCTGCTCACTCTCCACCTCCCCCTGCTCACCCTCCACCTCCCCTTGCTCACCCTCCACCTCCCCTTGCTCACCCTCCACCTCCCCCTGCTCACCCTCCACCTCCCCCTCCATCTCCCCCTGCTCACCCTCCACCTCCCCCTGCTCACCCTCCACCTCCCCCTGCTCACCCTCCATCTCCCCCTGCTCACCCTCCACCTCCCCCTCCACCTCCACCTCCCCCTCCACCTCCCCCTCCATCTCCCCCTGCTCACCCTCCACCTCCCCCTCCCCCTCCACCTCCCCCTCCACCTCCCCCTGCTCACCCTCCACCTCCCCCTGCTCACCCTCCATCTCCCCCTGCTCACCCTCCACCTCCCCCTCCACCTCCACCTCCCCCTCCACCTCCCCCTGCTCACCCTCCACCTCCCCCTGCTCACCCTCCACCTCCCCCTGCTCACCCTCCACCTCCCCCTCCACCTCCCCCTGCTCACCCTCCACCTCCCCCTCCACCTCCCCCTGCTCACCCTCCACCTCCCCCTCCACCTCCCCCTGCTCACCCTCCACCTCCCCCTGCTCACCCTCCACCTCCACCTCCACCTCCCCCTGCTCACCCTCCACCTCCCCCTCCACCTCCCCCTGCTCACCCTCCACCTCCCCCTGCTCACCCTCCACCTCCCCCTGCTCACCCTCCACCTCCCCCTGCTCACCCTCCACCTCCCCCTCCACCTCCCCCTCCACCTCCCCCTGCTCACCCTCCACCTCCCCCTCCACCTCCCCCTGCTCACCCTCCATAGCCCCTTGCGTGTCTCAGGGAGTATGCCGTAGGGTACACCAACAGACCGAGGTCAACAGCAAACCAGCTGTTCCTGTCATCCTTGGTGTGACAGTTCCTGGCCCCTTCATCCCTTGATAGAATGTCCTCCAAGGTCCCATAGGGTAGGATCCTTCCCTCAGAAGAGCTGATCACCACGAGGCCTTTGGAGGCCGGATTCATCCAGTCAGCAGTCCTGTATTTGGTGCATCATACCTCAGCACTCATGTCCACTAGCTTTAACAAACCTTCCATTTGAACCAATCCAGAATATAATACCGTTTTGATCAAAGTCCGACACCCTTTTGAAGACCAGTGGTGCCTTTAAGTCTTTGGCTACCTTCACAAAATGATAAGTACTCCTCTCATAGTCATACCATTGCTTGGCAACCTGCAAATAGACCAAGAGGATTAGGGAGGGGCTCAGAGGACCAAGAGGATTAGGGAGGGGCTCAGAGGACCAAGATGATTGGGGAGGGGCTCAGAGGACCAAGAGGATTAGGGAGGGGCTCAGAGGACCAAGAGGATTTGGGAGGGGCACAGAGGACCAAGGGGATTAGGGAGGGGCACAACACGGGGAATAGAGTAACTTACCAGTCCATTCAAAAACTTCTCTAATCCTTCAACAGAAACAAGTGGTTCTATCTTGAGTACACGCCCACTTCGATCAAGGAGGGTGGTGTCTCCAGGTGCCCTCTCAAGATTGAAGCGTAGTCGTCTGTGCACTACCTGTGAACAGATGAGCAGCTGGCATCTGATCAGGACAGAGCTGGCATGCATCTGATCAGGACAGAGCATGCATCTGATCAGGACAGAGCTGGCATCTGATCAGGACAGAGCTGGCATCTGATCAGGACAGAGCTGGCATCTGATCAGGACAGAGCTGGCATGCATCTGATCAGGACAGAGCTGGCATCTGATCAGGACAGAGCTGGCATGCATCTGATCAGGACAGAGCATGCATCTGATCAGGACAGAGCATGCATCTGATCAGGACAGAGCATGCATCTGATCAGGACAGAGCTGGCATCTGATCAGGACAGAGCTGGCATCTGATCAGGACAGAGCTGGCATCTGATCAGGACAGAGCTGGCATCTGATCAGGACAGAGCTGGCATCTGATCAGGACAGAGCTGGCATCTGATCAGGACAGAGCTGGCATCTGATCAGGACAGAGCTGGCATCTGATCAGGACAGAGCTGGCATCTGATCAGGACAGAGCTGGCATCTGATCAGGACAGAGCTGGCATCTGATCAGGACAGAGCTGGCATCTGATCAGGACAGAGCTGGCATCTGATCAGGACAGAGCTGGCATCTGATCAGGACAGAGCTGGCATCTGATCAGGACAGAGCTGGCATCTGATCAGGACAGAGCTGGCATGCATCTGATCAGGACAGAGCTGGCATGCATCTGATCAGGACAGAGCTGGCATGCATCTGATCAGGACAGAGCTGGCATGCATCTGATCAGGACAGAGCTGGCATGCATCTGATCAGGACAGAGCTGGCATACCTGCAGATTGGGAGGTACCCCAGGAGCATCATGGGTATACACGGGCAGCTTCTCCACGGCCTCTAATAAAGCCACAAGCCTTCGCACCAGGCTGACAGCAGGAGCCACAGGTGCAGTAGCACTGGGGGCAGTAAACCAACACCACTGTTAGAAGTACACACATGGCCACTCCAACACCACTGTTAGAAGTACACACATGGCCACTCCAACACCACTGTTAGAAGTACACACATGGCCACTCCAACACACACACACACGCACACACACACACACACACACACACACACACACACACACACACACACACACACACACACACACACACACACACACACACATCAGTACACTCCACCATGAGGTACACAAAAGCAACCATGACCACTCCCCTTCATCAAAGTGCAAACACCCCACCGGTCACTTCAAGACAAACCTGCTATTCAGATCTAATGGCTCCTGAGGGGTGTCAGAAAATGCAGAACTAAAAATCTTGAGCCTCTCTCTTGCTCTCTGCTGGGCCCTGTCATCGCCCCCCTCAGCAGTCATACAGTGGAGCAGTATGGGTACCAGGCGACATGACTGGATCTCGTACACAGATATACTACGCTCATCTCTCATCAGCAGGGCCAGAGACCTCAGTGAGCGCTCCAGTTCTTCACACCAACTCGCACCAGACCCCAATGTCTGCAGGATAAGAGGCATGGTTAGATACTGCCACAGTACACACACAGGTGACTAACTAAGCCCTTCTCGTGGCTGATGCATGCCTCCTCAACACTAGACACAATTGCATTCAGCTCTGCTGCCACTTTCCTGGTGGTCTCCTGGTTCCGGCTGAAGTAAAGGTTCTGCAGGTCACGTGTTATAGCCTTCAGCTGCACACACACACACACACACACACACACACACACACACACACACACACACACACACACACACACACACACACACACACACACACACACACACACACACACACACACACACACAAGGCTGTCATTTCTGGGCACATGCACAAAGCAATTGCTCAAACCTTGTCTTTGGCATGGACGACCTTGGTCCTGTATTTAGTGCCTCTATCGCTGACCTGGAACTGAGAGCCTGTCCAGGAAGCTGGCCAATGCCTTCCGTCAAACACAGTTGGAACCAATCACTCCACCAAACCTACCTAGCGGTGTCTCTGCTGTGATGGGCACCCGAGTGCCCCTGTTTGATTCAAACACAAATCCCTTCACTGAATCCCTGAGAATGGTGCTTTGCTGCACGGCAGTACACAAGTCATTGAACCTCACAACAAACCAGACCTCACCTTGGTCCCATCCGAATTGTGAATGAGCAGTTCCCCTTCTGTCTGACAACTGAGGGTCCAGTTACCCACAACAAGTTTTGTTGAACTTGCGGTTGATAAAATAGGACATGGAGGAGTGGCAGCAGGCAGCTGGGCGTACACACGTGCCAGCTTTTCAAGGAACTCGGTCCTGCTCTCTAGTAATGAATGGGTGAGGTGGGGGTGAGCTAGGGGGACTGCTCTTAGTAATGAAGGGGTGAGGTGGGGGTGAGCTAGGGGGACTGCTCTTAGTAATGAAGGGGTGAGGTGGGGGTGAGCTAGGGGGACTGCTCTTAGTAATGAAGGGGTGAGGTGGGTGAGGTGGGGGTGAGCTAGAGGGACTGCTCTTAGTAATGAAGGGGTGAGGTGGAGGTGAGCTAGGGGGACTGCTCTCTAGTAATGAAGGGGTGAGGTGGGGGTGAGCTAGGGGGACTGCTCTCTAGTAATGAAGGGGTGAGGTGGGGGTGAGCTAGGGGGACTGCTCTCTAGTAATGAAGGGGTGAGGTGGGGGTGAGCTAGGGGGACTGCTCTTAGTAATGAAGGGGTGAGGTGGGGGTGAGCTAGGGGGACTACTCTCTAGTAATGAAGGGGTGAGGTGGGGGTGAGCTAGGGGGACTGCTCTCTAGTAATGAAGGGGTGAGGTGGGGGTGAGCTAGGGGGACTGCTCTTAGTAATGAAGGGGTGAGGTGGGGGTGAGCTAGGGGGACTGCTCTTAGTAATGAAGGGGTGAGGTGGGGGTGAGCTAGGGGACTGCTCTTAGTAATGAAGGGGTGAGGTGGGGGTGAGCTAGGGGGACTGCTCTTAGTAATGAAGGGGTGAGGTGGGGGTGAGCTAGGGGGACTGCTCTTAGTAATGAAGGGGTGAGGTGGGGTGAGCTAGGGGGACTGCTCTTAGTAATGAAGGTAGGTACAAGTCTGGGAGTGAGGTGGAAAAGGAATCAGGACCCCACCCCCTTACCAAAGGAATCAAGCCCCCACCCCCTTACCAAAGGAATCAAGCCCCCACCCCCTTACCAAAGGAATCAGGCCCCACCCCCTTACCAAAGGAATCAGGCCCTCCCTCTGTGCTACCACTGGAGTACATAGTGGCCAGCTTGCTGTCCAGAAGAAACCTGAACCAGCCATTGCTGACACTGGACAGTTCTATAGAGCAGTAGTCATTCCAAATGTACAAGCAGTCTCTGGACCGCACAAACATCCAGTCCCTCCACTGGTAAGGCACGTGGACAGCCATCTCTGTGGCATCCTCCATCTCCAGCTCCTCCTGTTTTGTGGCCTCAACGGGAGCAACGGGGTCACAGGGGGCACCCTCCCCCTGCTCCCCAGTAGAGCCGGCCAGAGCTGCAATCTTGGCGGCAAACCCCAGACGAGCAAACTGCTCCTCAAAGATAGCAGTGTTCTTCAAAAGCAACTCCTGGAGGATCTTGACAGCCAGCAACTGCCCCTCAGCATCCTGTGACAAGACATACCAGTAAGCAGCAAGCTCTGCCACACCCACCACAGATGACTCACCTCGTTGTCAATGGTCACAGCCACTAGCTCGCATATCTGGCTGAGAAAGGAAGGCTCCTCTGTTGACTGACAGAGCTCCTGCAGCCACTCTGACGTAATGTGGTGAGAGAGCTTATGGATGACAGGTAATATCTTCTTCTTCACAGTGTTAGTCTGACTGGAATGAAACAGGTCAGCAAACACAGGCAGCAGAGTCTTGACATAGATCACCGCCATTTCAGGGTCTCCTTTGGTATCTTCTCTTTCCTTCTGATCCTCAGTGTTCTGTGATTCACCATCGCATTCATTCTTGTCTTCTATCTCCTGTTTCATCTGACTCTGTTGGGACGCCTTCTGCTTCGCTTCTCCCTGGTCGCTGTGGGTAGGGATGGTCACTCCCAACAAAGGGTCCACACCTCCCCTCTCTTTCCCTTCTGCTCCTCCTCCTTCAATGATGCTTTCCTTCCCTTTGGCTCCTTTGGCTCCACCTGAGGGTGATTTTTCCTCATCCTCAGCTAATGAATCTTCACTCTCTGACACTTCTTTCAACATGTACTGGCCTGACATAGGAGACACAACTTATCGACTGCATCACCAGACAATTGATGGACATAAAAGGCTTTACATATGTAGCAATTGAAAGGAAATCTTGTTCAATAAACCCAACACACCATCAACCTTCAGCCTTACACACATCAGCCTTACACAACTATTAAATCGCACACTAATTGTAATACTCATTATTCACACACATATCGTTTATTTATATTAATAACCAGACAGCACAGTGTGACTACTATCAAAAAGGATGCTAACACTTACCTGGGTTTTCCAGGATCTCTATCACCTGTCGATGCCACTCGTCCCCTCGCTCCTGTGCCTTCTCCACAGCTGTGTGGCCATCTTCATCCCTCAGCTCTGGATCAGCTCCATACTGCAGTAGCAACTTAACAATGTTGGGCCGACCAAAGCACGCGGCATAATGCAGTGAAGACGACTTGAGCCCTCTGTTCACATCAGCTCCATGCTCAAGTAGATACTCCACCTTGTGAGAAGCATATCAGGGCACATTAAGTACCCCCATCCCTCAAGCCTGTACAGGGCACACTAAGTACCCCCATCCCTCAGGCCTGTACAGGGCACACTAAGTACCCCCATCCCTCAGGCCTGTACAGGGCACCCCCCCCCCCCCCCCCCCATCCCTCAAGCCTGTACAGGGCACCCCCCCCATCCCTCAAGCCTTACCATCTCAAAAGTACCAAAAGCAGAGGCCCAGTTCAGCATTGTCTGTCCTACGTCGTCCATGAAGTTCACATCAAAGCCTCCATGAAGGAGAAAACCACCATACTTATAAAACACATACAGTTATTATGGATCAATGAAGGGATATCATCCCTGTCATTCTAAGTCACCATACCCGCCATACTAGCCTCCTCTCCAAACCACTTTTCCTTCTCCCCCAAACCATACCCACCTCCTCCCCAGACCACCCTTCCTTCTCCCCGAACCATACCCACCTCCTCCCCAGACCACCCTTCCTTCTCCCCGAACCATACCCACCTCCTCCCCAGACCACCCTACCTCCTCCCCGAACCATACCCACCTCCTCCCCAGACCACCCTACCTCCTCCCTGAACCATACCCACCTCCTCCCCAGACCACCCTTCCTTCTCCCCGAACCATACCCACCTCCTCCCCAGACCACCCTACCTCCTCCCCAGTCATACCTGCCTCCATGGTCTCAAAGAACTCTTCATTGTTGCCGGAACGTATGGCTTCAATAACCTGTCGATGGGACCGATCACCTCCCGAAGAGCTCCCTAGCACCCCTTCAGTCCTCTTGATCCCCATTGCATGAGGGGCCTTGGGGAGAGCCTCTCTCCCTTCGGTCACCAGCACCAGCAGCAGCTCAACCAGATGCACTACTTCCAAACAGTTCCTCTCATCTCCCCTCAACGTGGTCTCCAATGCCTTCAGCAGGTTGGAGCGCAGCAGTGACTACAGGTTAGAACAACACATGACACAAGCCCTGGGGGGTATTGTTCCTCATGGCCCATACGTACGTGGGTAATGGATGCTGACCCTCTGCACAGTGTGGCCAACAGGTTGACAATAGTGGAGACAGTCTGAGTCGATGGCTTCTCTGCTGTCCCCCCAGACTGCCCCCCAGGGGTCAGCTGTGATCCTGCAGCTCCCAACCGATTCACCAGTTCATCAATTAACCCTTTACTGGCTATTGGAGCAGTGTCACATGCTCTCCTGATGAAGCGGTCCGCCAACATCACAAAGCATTTCATAGCAGCATCAGCGACCTGGGGATCTGAGTGCTTCAGCAAGTCAGAGAGGGAGGCCACACAGGTATCAAGGGAGGCATCCTTGGGCTCCATGCGGGGTACCAGGCGTCCAATCACAGTCATGCATGCCTTGAGGGTGTCCTTGTGCAGGTGGGCACTGTGAAGGCTCACAAACTCCATCATGGCTGGAAGACCGCCCGCATCAAAGACCTTGTCAGACTCCCTCGCACAGACAAGCTCTAGAACCTGTTGATATGAGATACAGTGTGTAAGCAACAGGTGGGCTGGAGAGGAGGGGTCAATGGAGCAGTAGAATGTGCTATGGGACAGAGGTTAATTGGAGATGGGGAAAAAGGACAGTGCCACTTCGTTACAACTGGACATTTAGCGCAGTGATGATAAAGGGTGTGCTTAGTTTGTATGGGTTAGCAGGCCCATTGGGGCCTGGCCCCATCACCACAAATGTTTACAGCATGAAGTGATGGCAGTGTGCATTGGTCCTGACAGTATGCACAGTATGCACCCATTCACCATTGCATTACTAGTTCAATGAGCACTGATGTGACTATCAGTAGTTGCTATACACAGGCCATGTATAAATATACACAGGCATGCATGCCTAAACAAATACCACGCACACACACACACACACACACACACACATCAGTAATTCAAATGCACATAACATATTCACACATCACATATATATGTGTACATACTTTCACACATTGCTCTGCCAAGTCCTTGCTGACCCGGGACTCGATGTCAATCTCCTTCAGCCTATCAATGATAGCCTTCAACGCCCCATCCACAGACACAATTCTGCGAGTACAGTCCACAGAAACATCAAGATAATAGGTAAGGGCTCTCGCGGTGACTTCCAAAACGTTCACTGGAGCTTCTGGGTCCATCAGAATTTTACACAAAGCAGGAAGAAAAGCTCTAGGAGGGCAACTATTGGAAAACAGTTTCAACTGAATACAAATATATTAGCAGTGTGTCAACATACGCCTCGAAGCACTTGTCCACGTTGTCTGACATCAGAAGAAGCATGCAAAGTTGCTCTAGGCCAAGCAACTGTATGTCTCTATCGCCGGCCTGTCCGACCGATAACCATTCCAACAAAGTGTCTGGGTCTACTTCAGCCATTTCGGCTAGGGACAAATGAATGAACAATGATAGTTCTCAACCCTCAAAATGGTATCTCAGTTGTTGCGACTGAAGATAATCTTTATCGCCGCATAACAACACTTTAGACTTTGACACTGAGTCAGCAGGTCGTCTAATTATTCGTGCGATTATATTAAAATTAGCAAGTTGTCATGGTGTCAGTTTGCTGTAAACATCATGGCTACGGAAGCACCCAAAGATGACATGGAGAAGGAGGAACGAATTGCAGCTAGGAGAAAGCGTATCTTGTCTAAGATTGAAACCCTGAAACGGGAAAGGTTAGGTGAGGAACCGAAGAAAGAGGAACATGCGGTCCTGGACCCTGAAAAGGAAAGGATTAGCTATAAACAACAGGAGAAAAGTAGCCAGCGTCTGCAAAAGCTGCTTGACGATGGAGCACAGCTTGTCACAAATGTTGCAGTAGCTGGAGACTCTGTGGAAGTATGCAGGAGACGTGAAGCTGAAGAGGCAAGGAAAGCCAGGTACAGTAATGCCTGCATGTTATGTGGTAAGCATATAGTGTAATGCCTGCATGTTATGTGGTAAGCATATAGTGTAATGCCTGCATGTTATGTGGTAAGCATATAGTGTAATGCCTGCATGTTATGTGGTAAGCATATAGTGTAATGCCTGCATGTTATGTGGTAAGCATATAGTGTAATGCCTGCATGTTATGTGGTAAGCATATAGTGTAGTGCCTGCATGTTATATGATGCAGTGTGATGCCTGCATGTTATGTCTAGTCTCTGTACTGCAAAAAAAGGTGTGAAAAGCTAGAAGCAGAGGCCAGTGCCAATGCTGAGCGCTTTGAAGAGATCATGAGGAAGTGGTCAGTACCTACAGAAAAGAAAGTACCTCAGGCTCTTCACGATCTGCTTGAACAGCAGAGCACAAGCTGTGCTGCCATGGTTGATGAAAAGGACAAGCTGGTTGGTGAACTCCAAGAAGACCTCAAATCAAAGGACGACCAATATGTGAGGTACCTGAAGAAGCAAGCTGATGATGTAGACCTCCTGCTGGAGAGAATGGATGAAGAAACAAGAGTCTTCAAGAAGGCCTACAAAGAGGAGCTTCAAGAAATTGAAAATGCCTTTGCCCTGGAAAGGAAGGAGCTGTTGGAGAGCAACAGGAGGGCATGGGAGGAAGCCATGGCTAACAGGAAAGCAAAAGAGGTGGAGTACCTGAAAACCAGGGAGACAAGGATTGATGAGAATGAGAAAGCTTTGCAGCACCTGCGTACCAGGAATGCAGAGGAGGTGACCATGATCAAGGTCAAGTTGGAGACTGACATACAGGTGCTTCAGCAGCAGATCCAGCAGATGAAGGCCACCTTCCAACTCAATGCAGAGAAGCTAGAGTACAACTTCCAGGTACTAAAGAAGAGAGATGAAGAGAATACCATGACGGTCAGTCACCAGAAGAGAAGACTTACAAGGCTCCAGGATACCCTGAACACTCTGAGGAGGAAGCTCCGCAAACAGGAGGCTAGCCTTCAGGAGCAGCTGCTGGCAGCCATGGAGGAGTACAAGAGGAGCACTGAGCAGTACCGGGAGCTGCAGAAGAAGGTCAAGCACTTCCAATACTCTGATGCTAAGCGGTTCTATGACATATGGGTTATGAGTGAAGAGAGGGTGAGAGCCATGGTGGGGGCTGTGCTGAATGCAGATGAGATAATACACAGACATCAGCTAGGTCTAGAGTGGGGTTCACCACCTGTTCCTGATAGCCCTATGCTACCATTTAAGTTCAAAACAGAGACAGTCAGTGAGGCCACACTGTATGCATCTCAGGTACTCTCTGAGACTGATGGCAGTCCTGCAAGTGCACCAACAAGCAAGTACCCCACACCACTTGTCAAACAGGTTCTTGCGCTGCTCTGCCAAGAAGCGGGGTTCCTGATAGAGGCAAAGTTGCTATGTCTGCTGGAGCCTCTTGAAGAGGAAGAGCGACTGCTCATGAAGCTGGACTCCATTTTCAAGGCTCTTGGAATAGATACCCAGGACGATATACAGCAACTTGTTGGCTGTTGCCTCCAATTACAGCCCAGTGACAAACCTGCAGAAGAAGCAGTCCATCCCACACAAGCCCAGCTCATCCATCCCAATGATGTCCCACAGGTACTCAGAACGTATGTTGAACACAGGCAAGCCACCACCAGCAGGAGGAGTGGCTCCCTGAGGCCCACACAAGCCACCCAGTCTCACTCTGACCTCCTAGAGGGTAGCTTCTGGAAGCAGATGGTAGCTGTGCTGCCAAAGAGCCATGAGAAGTTGTGGGTAGCACTGTCGGAAGGGTTAAGCATGTACCACACTGTTCTACTGTCCCGCTGTGAGCTACTTGATGAGACGGCTGGCTTAAGGCAGCAGAATGTTGAACTAAGAATGTTACTGAGGCAGTATATGGACGCTCGCATTAATCGTGAACTACACGTGCCCCCTACCCTGGTATTGCCTGTGCCCACTGCCATGCAGTCATCATAAATCTGTTTTTTTTTGTAAATTAGAGTTTTGACGTTGTTCACACCATCATGATGGTCATATCCAGGCATGCCCAACTAAAGCTTTGCTCTTGCTGGGCCTGCTGTACCAACCAAAATATCTGTTGCATAAAGTGTGTGTGTGTGTGTGTGTGTGTGTGTGTGTGTGTGTGTGTGTGTGTGTGTGTGTGTGTGTGTGTGTGTGTGTGTGTGTGTGTGTGTGTGTGTGTGTGTGTGTGGTGTGTGTGGTGTGTGTGTAGTGTGTGTGTTTGTGTGTAGTGTGTGTGCACAAACCATGAGTGTGGAGAGACAATACTCATAAGAAGATCCACCACACATTGGGGGGGGGTGGGGCATACCCAACTCTCTGGTGAGCTGCAGCAAGCCCTTGAGGTCATCCACCTTCACCAACCTGTCCCTCCCCTCCACCTCACTGGTATGCTGCATGATCAGCCCGGCCTCAGTGAGGGACTGCAGAGCATTACGGATGAGATCCAAGGACAACGCCTCATAGCTCTTCACTGTACCTGTGTATGTATGTGAAGACATAACTGATGGAACAGCTTCAACCTCACATCTTGATTTTAAGGGTCTTGAATATTTTTATTGTGAACATACAGAAAACAGGTGTGCACTTGGACACACGTGTGTGTACATGTGTGAACACTGTACCTGCTCTTACACACTTTGCAGCTAAAATCTTGGAACCCTGTACAGTGGCTGTCACAGACTGCACTCCACCCTTCATTGAGAGCAAGTAATGACAGACAACCTAGGTGGGTGTGAGGAGGAACATGACAGGAGCAGGTGGGTGTGAGGAGGAACATGACAGGAGCAGGTGGGTGTGAGGAGGAACATGATAGGAGCAGGTGGGTAAGGAGGAACTAGATGAAGCCACATCAGGAAGAGGTGACCACACTCACCCATACACCAGACACAAAAGGGATAGCAAGACACTCCAGAAAGGCCAACACATGCTCCTTCTGAGGGTTAAGGGAGTATTCCCCCTGCTTATATGCAATCACCATTCCTCTATCCAGCAGACAGTTCACACAGTCCTGGAACATCTACAAGGGGACAAAGATGGCTATGATAGGAGGGGCAGTAGTGTGCACTAGTGGGATGTCACCTCAGTTGGAACTCTCTTGGGCAATACAAACTCCTTGTACAAAGCGCAGTGGAGTGCATCAAACCTTTTCATGGCACTCACTGTAACATATAAATGAACACACACCTCAGCATAGTAGCCAGTGTGACTTCCTACATCACACAGTACACAACATGTCACATGCTTGCTTGCCCCACCCACCACCTGTCACATGTTTACCTACCACGCCCACTATCTACACTTACTCCTGTTACAAGGAAGGAAGCGGTACAGACTCAGAGCAGCCATGGCCTCGGGTATCAGGGCAAACAGCAGCTGGTTACGGTACATAGCCAGCATCAGATGGACATAGCTGATCTCCATGATGATGTTAAGCTCTGAGGGATCCAGAGCCGTACCAATCAAGTCAGTTATGGAAGGGGTGTGGTCAGATGGGGCAGTGGTGGCAGACATCTTTGAAGTGAGGTGCTGCGTGCGAGGCCTTACAAGGTCAGATGGGGGGGCCAGCTCTATGCAAGCTGGTAGCATGCTGAGTGCGGTGTGTACAAGGTGAAGGGTGTTATCTGGGAGGGAGGGAGGGAGGGAGGGAGGGAGGGAGGGAGGGAGGGAGGGAGGGAGGGAGGGAGGGAGGGAGGGAGGGAGGGAGGGAGGGAGGGAGGGAGGGAGGGAGGGAGGGAGGGAGGGAGGGAGGGAGGGAGGGAGGGAGGGAGGGAGGGAGGGAGGGAGGGAGGGAGGGAGGGAGGGAGGGGAGGTGGGTTAGTGGGGAAAGAGAATGAGTGCTATGCACACGTAATCAGGCTTTTACTTTTACACTCTGATTACCTCCTTCCCAGTAGACAGAGACTCCTCTCTCCTCCAATTCACGACGCAGCCACTCCAGGGTTGTTACCAGTTCACCTAGTTAGAAAGATATGAGGGTTGGTAACTGGTGATATGAGGGTTGGTAACTGGGTGACATGAGGGTTGGTAACTGGGTGATATGAGGGTTGGTAACTGGGTGACATGAGGGTTGGTAACTGGGTGACATGAGGGTTGGTAACTGGGTGATATGAGGGTTGGTAACTGGGTGACATGAGGGTTGGTAACTGGGTAATCACCTCACCAAGAGATATTCCACTGGGCTGGTACAAGACAGCGGTGGCCACAAGCGATGAAGGGAACACTACCATGCAGTGGTATGTCCTGTGAATGATCATGTGACCAAGCTCAGTGATCATGTCCCTCTCTCCTGCAAGCACCACTGAGCAGTCCCTGATGACACACAAGGTCACATGGTCACATGGTCAGGTGGTCACATGATCAGGTGGTCACATGGCCACATGGTCAGGTGGTCACATGGTAAGCCAACCTTGGGTACAATGCTCGAGGAATGCGAGATATTCCTTTTGACTGGCACACATCATGCAGGGAGATTGGAGATCCAATGTTCACGATGATGCTACCATAGTTCGCACTGAACAGTGTTCGTGCTCGAAGTAAAGCCTAAGAGATTGCATGATATACCACCTCCAGTAGCCCCACCCCCAGTAGCCACACCCCCAGCCCAGTTGTACTCACCCCAGTAGACTCTTTCGGCTTGGGCACACCTAGAAGCTCCCTAGCAAACAGCTCTTCCTCCAGCGTCCTCTCGTAGCTGACTCCAATGGGGATCATGACTACATCAGGTACCCTGCCATCAAGATACGGCTCCACTATCATATTCATTAACCCTTAAGAGACATCACATGGTGACACAAGCGTCATGCCCACCCCCACTGTGTCACCTACCATACTTTGGGTGGAGACTCTTTGCCGTTCTGCTCCTGGTGCCTTCAATGAAAAATTCAATGGGAGAATCCCCATAGCACAGCAGTGTTTGCACGTAGGCTGTGAACACGGCTTTGTACAGTTTGTCAGAGCCAAAGGTACGACGGAGAAAGAATGCACCGCTTCTTCTTAGAAAACTGCTGACCCCTGACATGTTCATAAAATCTGCAAACAATGGAAATCATAACTGTGTTGCATTTCTCTCCCCACCGTCCCCTCCTCCCCCCTCCCTACCTTGTCCAGCAGCTATTGAAGGCAGTGTGATATTGTGCTCAAACATTAGGTAAGTGACGATGATGAAATCGAGGTACGAACGATGCGATGGCAGAAGTACCACGGGCCCCTGGCGAACTGCTTCCTTCAACTATACGGTGAGACCAGTAACTAAAAATATGCATACATTAATGCAAAAATACTGACCTTCCCCAAGCCTGACTTATTGACATATATTCCTTTGAGTATCCTGCGCAGGACCGATCGAAGTACAAGCGCTAGAGTTCGAACGGCAGGTAGCGCCATCTTGTGACCAATTTCCTCCAGCAACTCATGTGCTTCTTTCTGCACATCTTTCAACTCGCGATTGGACTCTGCCGCCACCTGAAATATCAATACAATGCCAATTAACCTTACACACGTGTGCAGCTTGCCTCTTCGAGAATTCTTTGGAGGCGCGGTGAGCCAAGCGCATCCTGCTTCGCCTGCTGCGAGCTGTGAAACTTTCCGTATTCACCCGCCTCAGGGTGGTGATGCCGTAGAGCAAATGTCACGTCGGCTGCATCGAAGTCTAACTTCAGATAATTCTCCATTTATTTATGTAGTTAAATTATTGTGAAATTAAGTTACGTATAGGCCTACTATAATGCCGATTGCTTGTTTTGTCGACGGGATCGGGAGCGTACTGCCAAAGTTCATTGTTTTAATCCAGGTGGTCGCTGTAGCGGTAAAAGGACAGTCTATTCCAGCATGTAGCAGGTATGTTTAGCCTGACGCTGAGCGCTACAAAACATCCGTTGGTGTTACGGTGGGTTTTAACTGTGAAAACGTTTTTTTTTTTTTTTTTGCCGTAAGACCATCGATGTTTTGAAGCTTAAGATCGATCTTTAATCAGATCACTGCGTATAGAATTGCTTACATGTGCATGTATGTGTGTAAACTCCTGATGAAGCATATTTAAGTCTAGCTGTTGTTGTGTGATTGCCACATAAGCACATGTACTTGCCGCTCCATTGATAGGCCTTAGTTAAACAGTTAACGGTGCCTATATATCTGTGCGTGGGTGGGGTGGGGGTGGAGACATATTGAACTGTGTTATACTCTTTCTCCAGCGCAATATTCTGCTCAGGTGATCTACTAGACAGGGTGCAGAGAGAAGCCATCTTTAATGATTCCAAGGAATATGTGGATCGCCCGCTGAAATCTGACCCCAGCACCATCTTGCAAGCATTCTCGAACATCTCAGATAACTCTTCCTCCACCCTCAAGTCCTTCGTTCTCAACTGGACCAATGAGGCAGGTACTGACCTGCAGGGCTGGGTACCCGTCGACTGGGTGGAGTCACCTGTATTTGTTGCTGCAATAAAGAGTTCAGAGTTGCAACAGTGGGCAAAAGAACTGAATGCCCTTTGGAAGAACCTGTCAAGAAGAGTATGCATACGCTCATGCCACACACTCCTGCTCAGGCTTTTTGTTCCTACAGGTTGATCCTGCGGTTGCTATGGAGCCTGATCGCCACTCCCTCCTCTACCTCCCAAACCCATTCATTGTACCAGGTGGAAGGTTCATTGAACCATACTACTGGTGGGTGTGGTCTGGCAGCTTAAACTTTCAAAGTGTATTTGCCACTGCATAGGGACAGCTACTGGGTACTCCAGGGCCTGTTGCTAGGGGAGATGCTGGAAACAAGCCGAGGAATTATCGAAAATTTTGCTCATTTAATTGACATGTATGTATTGAGGTGGTGTGTGTGTGTGTGTGTATGCATGTTGTGTGGTCACACACACCCCTCTCCGTTGTCAGGTATGGATTGGTGCCAAATGGAGGTCGTGTGTATTACACTCTACGGAGCCAGCCTCCATTACTGACACAGATGGTGAACATGTATTACCAGAAGACCAGCAATATGACATTCCTGCTCAACCTTCTGCCTCGACTGGACACAGAGTACAACTTCTGGATGACCAACAGAACAGTCAACGCAAGTGGCTACACCCTCAACCAGTACTCCTCTCCCACCAATGGTCCAAGGTAGCACCTCTCAGAGCTAACACAACACATGTTCAGTATTCCCTTCTAGACCAGAGTCGTACAGAGAAGATGTGGCAACAGCATCTTTGGTCAGTGAAGGTAAGCATCTGTCCACACCCATGCTCACCTATGACCACACCCATGACCACACCCACACTTTCCTGTGCCTTCACACAGCATTGTGGCCCCAGCTGTTCTCCAACTTAGCATCTGCAGCCGAGAGTGGCTGGGATTTCTCCACACGATGGCTGAACACTAGTGGTGGTACACTGACCTCCATCAGAACCAAGAGCATCGTCCCTGTGGACCTCAACAGCATACTTTGTACAAATGAGGCCACACTTGCACAGCTTCATCTGGCAGCAGGTTGGCAACATGAATGGATTTTTTTTTTTAGTGCCCACCTTCCCTAATGTGCAGGTAATTTGACAGCAGCCAAGAGATATCAGCTGGCCTTGCAACAGAGGCAGCAGGCATTTGATGTAGTGTTTTGGAATGAGACCACAGGGTTGTGGTTGGATCTGGACCTGGACACAAAGAAGCACCTTGACGCCTTCTATCTATCCTCTCTGGTTACGTTGCTATGGGGATGCTCCCCTCTAAACGTTACTAGACAAGAGTTGGTGCTGAGAGCACTCCAGTACCAGAAGGTCCTGGGGTACCCAGGGGGCATGCCTACATCCTTACAGCAGTCTTCACAGCAGTGGGACTTTCCCAACGTCTGGGCACCTTTGCAGTGGTTCCTGGTAGCGGGCTGGTACAACTCTTCCAGTGCACAGCTCAGGGCAGCTGCACGCACAGTGGCACAGACCTGGGTCACCACCACATACACCGCATGGAAGAACTTGAAGCTCATGTTTGAGAAGGTAATTAAGTGAAGCACCATTTTGAGGTAAATCCCACCCCCACTTCAACCATTTAGTATAACTGCACTGGTGTAGGCATACCAGGGAACGAGGGGGAGTACACCGTACAGGTAGGCCACTCCCCCAGGTAGGCCCCTCCCCCTACTGCCTTAACTGTTCACCTTAGGCTGGCTTTGGGTGGACCAATGCTGTAACGCTTCACTTCCTCTACCTCTACCCTGACATGATGGCGAGTTCCCCATCAAGTCAGGGATGGATTGGTGTGGGCGTGGGTGTGGGTGTGGCTCTGGTGGTCGCATGTGCTGCTGGTGCATGTGTGCTGTGGTGCAGGTGGGTGTACCGGCAAGGCCACAGGCAGTACTGGGCCAGGGTGCGGCGCGAGCAGATGCTGGCATCAGGCATCACAGACAAGCAGATATCACCACGTGACTACTCTGAGACAGATGCAATACTTTGGAATACAAAGTGAAACGTGTGTCTTTTACATTTGCATGTATTTGTTTGTATGTGAACTATAATTGAATTTTGACATTAAAAACACCTGCATTGTATAGGAGGAAGATTGGTAGAAACTAAATACATTATCAAGGTAACCATGGTAACCCACATTCGGGCATCTTGGTCACCTCTGCAGTCACATGACATTTGATTCCAATGTTTTCTAAAGCTCCTTGTAGGAGACCACATGTGAACGCTAGGTACTAGAAAGATCCATGGAGTAAATACACACTCCTCACATCACACACTCCTCACATCACACACTCCTCACATCACACACTCCCACATCACACACTTCCCACATCACACACTCCTCACATCACACACTCCTCACATCACACACTCCCACATCACACACTCCTCACATCACACACTCCCACATCACACACTCCTCACATCACACACTCCTCACATCACACACTCCTCACATCACACACTCCTCACATCACACACTCCTCACATCACACACTTCCCACACACCCTGAAGTACAGCACGCCCACACACTTACTATCTTGGCCTCCTCGCTGTGTTGGGTACTGTGCGAAATGTGCGTCAGAAGCCTGAAGTCGTTATCGTAAAGGACGTACGTATCCTGCAACACCCACGCGCAATAAGTCCCAATATTCGGCTTAATCACCACGCACCAACCTGGTGGTTTGTTTTGAGGTTGTCCATTGGTTTGTTGAACGTGTGAAGCCAGAATTGTTTGCACAAAAACACAATGGCGTCCAATTCGTTCTTGAATCGTGGTACGTCCTTAGATACTCTCTCAATCAGACCTTCTCCAACTCGATAACCAAGCCGTTCCAATGTCTTCGCTGTAGTATCCTGGCGAATCATTCGTCAGGTCATAGCAGTACATGTGTAGACTGCCTTGGACTCACCCCGTTCATTCGTTGTTGCAAATTAGACACGATTTCCATGTGCAGAAATTCGAACAAGCACAAACTGACATCTGACTGTATGGAAGGTGGCTGCGCCATTTTTAGCGATTATGTAATCGTCCCCTCCCCCCACGTTTACCACGCGCGATGGTACACCAGACCTAGTAACTAAACCACCGCAACGGCAAGAGATATAAACAGGTCAGAGAGACATGACCGGTACCGGAGTCAGTATTATAGTAAAGAACTTACTGACTGACCTATCTAATGCTTGATAATGGTCTCGTTCCCAGACTACATGGAGCGTGAAGTTTTTAGATTATTATTTTAGTACATCTCGAATATTCGAGACTTTAACCGCAAGTCCGGCTAGTATATAAAGATAGCATACGATAAACACACGATTTCTTACAGTGTAGGCGTGCGTTTATTGGAAAATTAACACATTAATGGCGAAGTGGGGAGAAGGTGATCCAAGATGGATAGTCGAAGAAAGGGAAGATGCTAAGAATGTGAACAACTGGCACTGGTCCGTATATTCTTCGTCTATGCCTTAGTGTTTTTAGCTGCATGTTCCTCTGTGCAGGACGGAGCGAGATGCAAGCGCCTGGTCAACAGAGAAGATCAAAGACTTGTTCCTTGCACTAAAGTTTGAGGGCCCTGAAGGTAAAACCGCTTAGCCTAATCATCAGCTTCCAGCAAATAATATCTTTGGCATTGGCGTTGTCAATAAAAAGGGACTTGTGAGATAAGCGAAGCACGTGACATAAAAGGTGAAGCATCGGCGAAGTGAGTGAACTGGGGCGTGCTTGCGTCTAGGTGTTAACTCGCTCACGTGCAGCAATCGAAAGGGCAAACTGATATTCTTCTATGAATGGGACATCAAACTGAACTGGAGAGGTAAATGATGTGAAGAGGGGTGTGATAATCTTACATTGTCCATCAACTGCAGGCAAATGTGTGGGGAGTGAAGCTAGTGTGAATGGCGAGATTCATGTACCTAACCTCAGTGAAGAGCACTCACTTGATAATGTCGATGTGAGTGGCCCTCACTGCTGACAGGGAGGATGGTGGGGCAAGCTTATTCCCTTGGCTCTGCAGGTTTTGGTGACAGTGAAAGAGGATACTTCTGAAGCCCAGACCATGAAGGAGATGATGCTTAGGCTGGCCCCAGCTGCAGTGAGGAGTAAGCTGGAGGAGTACCTGAGGAGACTCAGAGAAGGTATGTTGGGTGCTTCATTGCCAAGTAAAGTGAACAGTAACCCTTCTTTGCCTAAATGACTTTAACCCCTTGGGCTTGATCAACCTTTCTGTATTCATACTCTTATAAACACATGCTGTGTTCAACTTCATTAAATGAAATGTTGATAAATGGCACTTGATTTTATTACGATAGGGGAGGTAGGGGTGTTTGTTTATCCTCCTCCAAAACATCACTTTTTCCCCCTCCATTAGAATACTCACAGGGCATGATTCTACCTCAGCGTAAGGTGGAGCCCGGGGTTGTCCCGCCAAAACTAGGAAGGTCTTCAAGTCTCACACCAGGAGTCCCAGCTGCAAAGAAATGTTAAGGGAGTTAAATTATTAACGAGTGTTACTTATTGTGGCATACATGATGCAGCTTCAGACCTAGGATGTCCTATACCCACTAGCAAGATATCGCTAACAGAAAATTTCATGGCCAGTGCAGAGGACCTGTACAGTGTGTTTACAAATGTTGAGGTAAGGGGGAGGAGCTACAGAACTGGTCAAATAACAACATTGTGGTGCAGAAGGTGCAAGCCTTCACACGTGCACCTTCAGTGGTAGAGGCCCACAGAGGAGGCATCTTCTCCCTCTATGGGGGGGAGATATCTGGGGAATTCATTGATCTGGTAAGATTTTGGGATTCATCCATCATATATTGAGTACACCACACCCCTCAGCAAACAGATGTCAGGTTGGTTCAAAGATGGAGGAGGAAGGGATGGCCTGAAGGTAGGTAGTCATCTCTTCTTACCACCCACCCTGCAAATACTGAGCCCTCCAGGACACCATTCAACTGTTAGCATTGAGCTTCAACAGGAATCCAGTGGTACAAAGCTGACACTGCTGCAAACAGAGGTTCCGGACTCAGACTGTGAGGCTACCAAGGAAGGCTGGAAGAGGCACATATTTGAGAACATCAAGTCAACTTTTGGCTATGGTGCACAGCTGTTTTAGTGTGTCTTCAATGTCATATGAAACTAATATTCAAAAAGATGACTTTTACCACTTGTAGGAATCACACACCCCCCCCCACCCCCCCATGCTACATTAGAGCAAAGGAACCTATTAAGGAACAACCAACTTCCCTTTACTGATGCAGACAAACTATGCATGCTAGAGAGATAATTTAAACACTGTTGAATAGAGAATTTAACGTAGATTACAACTTTACTAACCATAGGAAAAGTTTTATGAACCTGGTACTGAAAACCTCAATGTATGGGAAAGGTACCAAATAAGGAACAACCACATCAAAGGGTTGTTACATAAACTCTCAACCGCATGGGGTTTGCTAAGGGGAGGGGGCGGGTGCTGCTTGCTAAAAAATGAAACATCTATTCTCTGGTTGCCTAATTATGGCCAATAAACGACAGGCCTGTCTCCACTACGTGGGGTAGATGCTCTTCCTGAAGACACCATTGTAAACTTTATTGAGGATGTTGTGGCACAAGAGGTGAAGAGGCGGGTTGATCTCAAGGCTGCTGCAATGACAACAGATCGAAGAAGATCTGCAGTTATGCCTAAAATTGTAATTCAGTACCACTCCATCTACGTGGCTGCATGTGCAGTACTTCCTGAGTAGGTGCAACATGCTGAATGGACCTCTCCTCAAAGTTCAGAAAGTACCACTGATAATTCAGATGGAGAAAGCTTAGATCCAAAGGACAACGCTATATCCCTACTACAAGTACTCAATTTAAGCGTTTGAAAGGTTCAGCTCAGTGCATGACTTCAGCACAATGGATCGATGAATTTAAGGCTGCTGAGGATATGAAGAGGAGAGAGATAGCTGAGAAAGAAGAGCGACGCAGAAAAAGAAAAGCAGCTCTAGAAGATTAGAGCGCATGAAAGCTATAATGAAATCAGGAGGTCGCAAAGGAGCACAATGCTGCACTCCTAGCTAGCCAAATGCTCGTGGAGGATATTTATCCAGCAACTAGTGGGTCAATCAGATTCATTGATTTGCCATCATTGCAAACCCATAACTTTGATTAAATTTTTTAATGAGTTTAGTGTTCCTTAATAGGGGTGCGTTCGACATTCGGTCTATGTCATATTCTCTGCTCTACTACACATGAGAAGGTTTCAATATAATATTCAAAAGGGTGACCATTACAACATGGTGGTTGTGACATAATTGTAGACGAGAAATTGTTAATCCGATTCTTCATCTGTTTCTCTCTCGTCCCCATGGTTGGTCTCACCTCTGTCTGTACCCAGGGTAGTATTAACCTGCAACCCCTCCTCCCCCTTCCCCTCCTCCCTCATGCTCTCATCCATTTCCCCCCCTTCCAACTCCTGACCAGCCGGGTTTTGTTGAAGCAGCTGCTCCACCTCTTTTTGACGTTGCAACATCTCACCTAGCCAATGTGCATTTGTGTAATGATAGGGGGGTTCCCCTCTATGATAAGGGGGCTTACTCTCTATTTGCTGTTTGGTGCTGTTCAGCAAAGCAGCACTCTGTGGGGTGTGCTCAGCTGGCAGGTAGAAGACAGGGGGAGTGGCCTTAGTCCTTATGTACTTACATAACAACTGATCATGGGAGTTCCATTCAGCATACTGTGGAGGTAGGAGCATGCCTTAAGGAGAGGGTAAGGAGAGGGGAGGAGGAGAGCATACCATTTGCACGGTGGCCATTTGACTCTCCAGCCGAGCCACCTGTACAAGCTGAGCCTTACGTTGCTCATACAACTCCTTACGCTGGTGCAGAGACTCCTCCTTCTCTACCTCCTGCTCCTGCTGCAACTTCTCCTCTATCTCCTGACGACGTCTCACCTGAGAAAAACACACCGACTTGTAAACCAAGGCCCTCTTCCCCAGGCCCTGAACTCTTCTTCCCCAGGTCTTACCTTTTCAGACACCCTGGCAGCTTCCTCTGTCTCTTTGAACTTCTGCAGAGTACCCATAATGAAGCCAAACATACGCTTGTTTCTGTCATATGATAATATACATGTGACATACATGTGATACACATACTAGTCCCCATAGGTACTACAGCAGTACCCATAGGTACTACAGCAGTCCCCATAGGTACTACAGCAGTCCCCATAGGTACTACAGCAGTCCCCATAGGTACTACAGCAGTGCCCATAGGTACTACAGCAGTGCCCATAGGTACTACAGCAGTCCCCCCATAGGTGTAGAACTATAATCTAAACTGAAGACTTGTAGAATTTGACCAACTCTGTAAGGTACATGTAGGGGGTACTACCATACAAGTTTCCTTTCAGTTTAAAGCAAGTCTTCTCCCTTCTGGTCACAATGTCCCTTGTACACACATACCACACACACACATACAGACACACACACACACACACACACATACAGACACACACATACCACACACACACACACACACATACAGACACACACATACCACACACACACACACACACATACAGACACACACATACCACACACACACACACACACATACAGACACACACATACCACACACACACACACACGCACACACACCTGTTTTTGCTCAGCTTATCTTCCGTTGGGTCCTGCTTTGGGCGTGGTGGTGCAGTTGCCGTAACAACAGAGGACTGCACTGCTGGCTGTGTGCAATGAACAGGCAGCAGGTCACGTTGAGGTGTGACACAACCCAATAGCCCAGACCTTAGTTGTATCCTGGTCACCTGGCTCCTCCCCCTCTCCATCACTCTCCCTCCCCATCTGGTCCCCAGGCAGTGGTCCAAGTCGTCCAGCAAGTCTTGGGGATATGTGTAACAGTGATCGACCAGGAGACACACAGGCACACATCGTACCTTGACCTTCCCCCGAATGTGTCTCGTCTCTTTGCTGGGGGACCACTGGCCGCACGATCATCATTCCTACATATGGGAGACGCCTACTGGTATATACTATTCTCTGCATTACGGTCATACCAGGCTCTCGATTTCCCCGCGCCAAACTTCTTTGCGGCACCTGGGCGGGAGCTGCAACATTAAAAATGCTAGTTAAATAACCCAAATATCGCCACGTGTCCATCCTTACGCTGATTGATCAGGGTCTCTGCCAGTTAGTTTCCTAATTTTGAAGTTGGTGGAGGACAGGCCCTCTTGGGCCTCTCGCAGTGATTTCTGTAATATCTGCACGACACCAGTGGACATCTTTTTCTTTTCTCTTATTTATATTTACTCGATCGTACATTTAATTAGAAAACGGATGCGCATGCGTATGAAACGTTCAATTATCAATGGCAAGAGGAAAAGATCGATGAAGTATAGGCGAAGTGGAACGGTCAGCACGGCCATTCTCATAGTTTACTGGACTAGGGAGAACCGTTATTTACATTACTTTGTAGGGAGAAACTGTACAAGCAGTACTGCAAGCCATTGTTCTGGCTTTACTGAAAGTTGCTCCCACTTCCCAGACCAGCTATCATGTGTCGTTGTGGCTCATATCACAGCACTGTAATTGACCTGGGCCAGTGGCAATATCATTGCAGACAGCAATCTAAGTTTAACTGCAAGGTCCCTCCCTAGACTATGGCGCCCCTAAAACCGTCTTGACAATAATGCAAGAAATTGTAAATTAGCTATAGCATGCAGAACAAAATTTGAAATGCCCCTTCCATTTTGCTCCTCCCGTTCGCTTATAGCTTATGATACCGCTAATTCATTTGTTGAACATGACATCATATGTAGCCACGCCCGCCTGGAGGACATTAATAAGCGTACGGCGTGACTATGCTTAGCTTACTAAGATTGCAGGTAATGATTGGTTTTGTAACGTTTCATATACTTACTTCTGCACAGGCAAGCCGTCTAGGTCAACAGATTCGAGCTTATTCAAAGGCAGCAGCGGCTGTTTCGGAAGTACGCAAACGCTCCCCGCCAACCTGCAGCACGTGCAACCAGCAGGGCCACACACGGAGGTCATGTCCAACGAAACAGAGCGGATGGACACCCGTGACGAGTGAGACTTTTCAGAAGACCACGTACCACGTGTTACATATGTCTGGTTTCGTTCCGTTCCTCAGTTGAAGCAGCTGAACCGGGCAGTAAGGAAGCCTTACCGTTCAGAGTGATGCGGTCAAAGTTTAGCAACTTACCGGTATACTTGGACTACAGGAATGGTGGTACGAGAGTACTCACAACGATTCGTAGGATAGACGGAGATATAATGGTAGGTTTTCAGGCTACCTTCTCTTATCCCCTTGAGTGTTGTGTTTGTCTTACACAGGCGATGGAACGTATGCTTAGAAAAAGCATAGGAGACAAGAAGCTTATGACCCGAGTGGACGAACTTACTGGTAGCATAACCCTTCATGGGAACTACAGGGACAGTGTCAATACGTGGCTCCGGTCATTGGGGTTCTAACTGAAATTGTGCGTCAAAACTATGTGTGTGTCATATTAAAATTTCTCTGTTGCTGCGTCATAGTACAAAACAGCAGTGCCTTCAGTTGACACAGAGCTCTTGGGCACTAAGAGCATATTGACCAGCATATTGCAGGATCTCTTTCTCACACAACCTTAGCTTCACTGCCTCACGAGTGCACGCAGGGAGCTGACCTTTTAACAGCAATGCATCTTCCTAGAGGAGACACTCTCAACAGCTGCCGGAAATGGACATCACTTACCTCCAGTGTTGTCTTGTAGGAGTGCAGAAGCAGCTGGCACCTGGGGGCGGGGCAACATGAACCATGTGCTTTTGAGACCACATGATCTACCTTTTAGCTAGAAAATCTAGCACCTTCAAATCTGATTTAGTCAAAGGTTCAGCAGACAGTCTTGAATGCAAAGCTGTGTCATCAAGGGCTGCAAACTCCTGTAGTTGGGTGTGGTCTGCAGTAAACAGACGTGTGAACATCATAAGCTCTGGGCCAAAGGGATTTGCCTTCTTCAGAATATAGTGATGTCCTGAGCTGTACAGTGAAACAATTGGCAGATAAAAACTATCTGTGTGTGTGCACATGAGCATGTGTGTGTGTAAGTCTTTACTCACACTGATAGTCCAGCCTTCACCACCAACTGGCTACGCAGTGACTTTGTGGCTGGCTCCTCCCCAGAACTCAATCCTAAGAAGATGACAGCAAAGTGCCTGGCACATTAAAAGTACTAGATGTACATACCTAACTTGATTATTAAGGAGTCAAAAGCTACTGCATACGTACCTAACTTGATCTTTAAGGAGTCATGGCTGTTTTCTGGGTACACAAACCCCTGGTGTAGCAACAGGTCTGCATTTGGCCTTGCTCCATAAAAGATGGTGAACTGCCCTCCTGCTTCCATCTTGCTGCCAGCATAACATATGCACCCATGGTTCTCCAAGTCAAAGTCCGTGGTGATCTGACCATTAGTGTGATTGCACATGTCCCAAAGTGGGATAAGGGCCAGAGCTGCCGCGCGGCCATTGCTGGAAGGTATTTGGTTCTGCCGGGACATTACGCAGGACACCACCCAAATGAAGTCCAAATAGAAGAAGCCATTAGCACACAAAGAGCCAGGTGCCTGCTGATCCTGTGGGGTGGGGAGGGAGAGGACTATATGGCCAAAGGAGACACAATTAATGGCAGGTCTGTACCCTGATAAGTCTGTGTAGATGGGTGTATAGTTTGAGAATGTTCCTCTTTTGTGCCAAGCTTTCAGCTGTGAACAAAAGGAGCGCTGAAAGGGTACCTCACCTAGCACCCTCATACCCTCATAGCACCCTCACACTCCTAGCACCCTCACACCCTCATAGCACCCTCACACTCCTATCACCCTCAACTCCTATCACCCTCACACTCCTAGCACCCTCACACCCTCACACCCACCTAGGACTGGAGAAGATTGTAGCTGCAGAAGGTCATCTCCAGTGAAGTACAGAGGTGTGGTAAATGAAGAAGGCAAGATATCTAGATTGATCAAAATATTTAATAGCCTTTACATATTCTATTAACCTTTACATATTCTATTAACCTTTACATATTCTATTAACCTTTACATATTCTATTAACTTTTACATAGAATATAAGGATGTACATATATAACACCTACACATACATGTACACATGTGTACCAATGTATGGTTTCCAGAATGAATCCTGATTGTACGCTTCTGTCAACAGATGGAGCGATAGGACCACATTGGGCAGTTGCTGGAGCACTCTATCATTAGATATGAAGTTGCCTACAGACGGTAAAGCCAAAATTATTGTGCCCCAAGGGTGTGTGGCATACACGAAGGGACTAAAAAGGCTCAAAGGAGTCTCAAAACGTTATGGGACTCACTTAGCTCTGTTAGGGATGCAGTCTCTGTTGTCATCATCATCTTGTCAGGTATGACCATCACCTTTTCTGCCTCCTGTACACAGTCAGCTTTCAGGCAGCTCAACATGGCACAAAAAGGTGTACCTCCAGCTGGACTTTAGCTCTAAGCCCGTAGCCTGTCTCTGGAAACTCCGCAAGTTCTACCTGTTATCATATATAGCTGTCTGCTCAATCCGAGGATAACAATAGCGCTTCTCTACCTTGCTGTGTTCTGCTCCATTCTCATCAAGCCATCGTTCAAATGCAGCAATGCCCTCCTGTCTTGAGGAGCGGGCTCGCGGCGCTCCTGTGAAAAGACGTTGTGCATGTGTATTCTCTAAGTACTGTCCTCCACCTGGCCATTCCCTAACCTTGCTTTTCTATCAGTAGCTTCACTCGTTCTGTAATCGCTTCGTACTCCTCCAGTTGCGCAGCCACAGTAGACGGAGGTGGGTGGCCGTGGGTCTCTGTAATGTATGTATGCAAGGAGCGATAACACCTCTAGTACGTTCATCTCGGTATCATTTTGCGTACTGCTCCAAAGTTCGTCGACGATCTTAATAATGGTCTTGTTGTAAATAGTTGGATGTGCTAACGACTGACTACCTGGCTGCCGCTTGGATTTTTTGCCCATTTCTAACTAAAGCGCACCTATTAAATCAATTGAAAACATGGAAGAAACAGGTGATGAGGTCGCTGCGTCGCGCTTGCATTTAATACATTACTTTAGACGTTGTTCAAGAAATGGTTGTGTGTGATGACGGGGAGTGGAAAGTATCGCAGGGCACGCAGACAGGCTTCTCAGACCTTGTACAGATAACGGCGTCATACGCAGAGGTAAGCGTAACGTGGAGAAGCCCAGGGAGAGGTCCACGATGTGTGCATGGTCTACAGATGTGTGCATGGTCTACAGATGTGTGCATGGTCTACAGATGTGTGCATGGTCTACAGATGTGTGCATGGTCTACGGATGTGTGCATGGTCTACGGATGTGTGCATGGTCTACAGATGTGTGCATGGTCTACAGATGTGTGCATGGTCTACAGATGTGTGCATGGTCTACAGATGTGTGCATGGTCTACAGATGTGTGCATGGTCTACAGATGTTGCACAGAATCGAGTCTTTCGTGGGGTACAAGAGACAGCAGGTGGATATCTACAACCAAATGGAATTCTGTCATACTCCAGATGCTGGTACGAGATAAACATCATTTCTGAGCGACAAAATCGTTATCATTATCATTCCTTGTCTCTTCACATGTGCATGTACATCCATCCACATATATGTTTGCACACACATTTGCACATACACGCCCACATCTGCACGTATGCACCTACATACATGTACACCCTCACACATTTGTACATACACATATGCACACATCTGCACCCACACATATGCACACATCTGCACCCACACACATACGCACACATCTGCACCCACACACATACGCACACATCTGCACCCACACACACTTGTGCATATGTACCCACACTCAATTTGCACCCTACACATTAGAGAATACCTGTGCTAGGATAGATGCTTTGTATGTAAAACGAGGGTCCGCATCAAATCATATTGAGAGTGAGGACATACCCAACACCACCCTACCCTTATAATTACTGCACTGAACAGCAATTAGGGTACATAACTCGGGTGGCCCCAGCAACAACCATCCCACACCTCTGGAGTTCCTACAGAGAGACCTCACACCTCAAACCCGAAGGTTGCATGTTTCTGCGTTGCTTGGTCTCCCTGAGCGAGTGGGCAACTTGGAGAAGTATCTAAACCTTTACAGTGGCAAGTTGTGTGGGTATGTGTGGGGGAAGCCAGGAGATGAGGTGTGTGCTTTTGTGCAGATACTCTTGCCCCACGTGATATGGTTGAGAGAATTCGCAGGCTTGAAATGAGGATACTTGAATTAGAGGGTCATTCGCCAGAGTATCAGAACCAACAAGAGGTATGCAAAGAGTTAAACTTATGAAATGTCTAATTGGTGCTCTGCAGCTTTCATTCAGATCCATGCCAAATTCTCAGCTGAAGCCATCTTATGTTCTGCCACGCCTCCCTCAAGGGCATCCTGCCTCATCACATGATCACTAGGGGCACCTCCCTCATCACATGATCACTAGGGGCGCCTCCCTCAAGGACACCCTGCTTCATCACATGATCACTAGGGGCACAGTCATGTAACTGCACACACAGGATGATCAAATTGATATGTACATAGCAAGAATAACACACATACACCACAACACCACAGCCAGGCCACATATAACTACTATAAAACCTCCCATGTGTTAGTCTCTGATGCTTCAGGGCCATCTTCAAAGTCCTTACTGTCACATGATGACAGTTCAGAGCTGACAGCGATGGACATAGGCTTCTGTACAAACACGCCCCCATCAGCATCAATAACCCATATTTCTCCAAATGGTGTTGTTGATATGAATGTGTAGTTCTTGCCCGGTACTTTGCGCCAATAGTTACCGATTGGGTTGGCTTCTGTAATTCCTATGCGACTCAGTAGCTCTCCCTTCTTGCTGATGGCAAACACCATGCCATTAGCAGCACACAGCTTCTGCACAAGTTCTGGCTGCACAGGTTCCCACTTGATGCCAACAGGAAAGTCTTTTGTCACGTGTGTCCGAGCATATGCACACCCATCTTCGTCGCAAGCCCACACCACCAAGCTGTCTGGACTAACAGCCATGTACACAAAAGGCTTTGGGTTGCCCTCAACAGGTATCCAAGCAGGGGACATCCCCGTGCCTTTCTCCCTCGGGTGGACCCCAAACCTGAAATGTGGCACCCCTGTGTTGTCCACTACCCAAGCTGCATTCTCACTGCAGGCAATATGGCGGATCTTCCTATCGCGCAGCATGGTGCTAAGTTCAATGTAGTCCCAGGAAATGCCCTCGGGTGACTCGTCTGTCATACCCTGTCGTGACCATATGTCATCGGAGGCCACGATCCATATGCAGGAGGGGGAGGTGGCTATGTGCTGCACAGTGGAGGGCAGCTCGATGGAGGTGAGCCTGCTGGCAGAGGTGAGGCAGTAGAGGTAGCCATCGTACCGTACAAGCCACTTGGCCACGTGACCAGTGGAGACCTTGGTCCAGATGGTGACCTCAAACATGCCGTCCTTGCTAGCCTTCTTGTAATGGTAGCCAGTCACAGATCTCCAGCAGGCATGGAGCTTGTTGGTCGAGTCAAGCACACACACCCCGGCTTTAGTGGCTGCGTTCACAGCCACAATGCTGTGCTGCTCTGTTGAGGTGAGCAGGGAGGTCACGGCCTCCACAGTCCTCAGGCGGTGCACCAATGGCGCAGGGGCCTGGGTGCTAATGGTCACCTCCCACCACTTCCCTTTCCCTTCTGGCCGCTCCGGAGTGGCCCCAGTCCTAAAGCCTAGCATCCCCTCCTTGTCGATGACCCACACTACCCCACTTGAGGTGATGCTGACTGTGCTGAGAGGTGGAGACTTGGCAGCTGCCCAGCCACTCCCACTTATGTTGCTGCTGGAAATACCTGTTCGAACGTATGGTCTCCCGGTTAAGTCTAGTGCCCACACGACCTTGTTACAGCAAGCAATGAAGGAGAAGGCAATCACCTCTGTACCAGTAATGTCTGTCCACCCATTCCCATCAGGTACAAGGGGTGATACGCCCCTTCGCTGTATCACCTTTCCATCATTTTTCAGTACCCAGACCGAGTTTTCATCAACAGCCAGCATCTTCACTGCCATGCTAGACTTGGTAGTGGCCTTCCAGTTCTGACCAGCAGGATGTGTGGCACTTAGCCCAGTCCGCGCCACGGCAACATTCTTGTGAATGCCCCAGACCACTTTCCCTGATGCTGAGGTGGCAATGAATGTGACGGGCTTATTCAGCATCTGCCATGTGGTCTCCCTAGTGACAATAGGGCTGTAATATGTGCCCTTGCTGTCAATGGCCCAGACCAGCTGGTCAGAGATGCAGAGACATTGGACATGGTGCTTTGATGACGGGTTTGTCAGCTGGCACCAAATGTCAGCTGTTGGGCTTCTTGCCTTGTGAACTACTTTGGGATTCTTGGGGACAGCCTTTGGATACTCTGTGATGACATAGTCTTGCTGCAGGTCAGGTGTAACTTGAGGTGGTGTTTTGCTATCTTCAACAGACACTCTTTGAGTCACAACGTGGTCCTGGGAGCTCTCATAGCAAGGGTTCAGTGGATCAATGAAATCATCCTGAGGGCTACTGCCAATATCCTGAAGACTACTGGCCACCTTGGATTTCTTGTTCGAGCTGTTGCCACTTTGTGTGACCTGTATTGGGTGCGTCATCTGAGGGGAATCATCAAGCCACGCCCCCTTTCCAGCTCCATAGTCGTGGCAGCAAGAGTCATCAGACACTCCCCCAACCTCAGAATCCTGAAGGTACAAAGGGTTGTCTTCAGTGTTGTAAGGCCTGCGAGATGGTTGGCTACTTAGAGGGTCACTGAAGGAGGTCGTGCTCTTTGTACGCCAATCTGATTTAGTGTCTTCATCCACCTTCAAAGACTCCACATCCTCGTTAGAGGGGGGAGACTCCTTAGGGAGGGGAACATACCCCGCCCCCTCATCCTGGGGAGGAGGGAGAGGTTCTTTGCTAACGACTGATATCTCGTTATCAAAAGTATTCTTCTCAGGAACATCTTCCAATGCACACTGGTCCTTTGTAGGGCTGCATTCTACTGGAACATTTGGGCTGTATTCTACTGGAGGGTTAGGGCTGTATGCTGGAGGGTTGTACACTGGAGGTGGCTGTGTTGTGACAACAGACTGCATGCCATTCTCGTGTGTGGCCCAGACCTGCGTGGGCGTGTTCACATTACCTGTAGCAGGGTCTGGTACTGGTTCCAATGTCTTCTTAGTGACCAATTCCAGCCGTTGGCTATCTAAAACTGGTTCCAGCACCTGTCCTTGAACATCCAAAACTGGTTCCAGCATCTGTACTGGAATATCTAAAACTGGTTCCAGCACCTGCCCTTGAATATCTAAAACTGGTTCCAGCACCTGCCCTTGAATATCTAAAACTGGTTCCAGCACCTGCCCTTGAATATCTAAAACTGGTTCCAGCACCTGCCCTTGAACCAAATCCTTAGCATTTGTCTGTTTTCTGATGTCACTGTTAATTTGCTGTGCTGTGTAGTCTAAGCTGCTCTGCAGGGCCTGCTCCCCTTGCTCCCCTGGCCTCACAGACCCTTGCTCCCCCGGCCTCACAGACCCTTGCTCCACATGCCTGTGCTCCATCAATATCTGCTGAGAAGTGGGTGTGGTGACTGACAGGTCTTGCTCGGGAGGACCTGCCCTGGATACAGGACCTGTGCCTACATCAGAGGCTTGCAACATTGCTGGGGGTTCCTCCAGTGGCGTTGTTGGGACATCTGTGTGGGAGTGGTGGGAACTTTTATGAGTTCGCTGCTTTGTTTTTCGTGATTTCTTCTTCTGGTCCCCAGACCCACCCACCCTCACGTGAAGGCTCTCCTCCTCCTCGGCTGTGGCCATCTTCTTGATCCTCTCCAGCTCCTTCTCATCCAGCTGCACACTGGTAGCGGCTGGCATGACTGGAGTAGGGGGGACCTCGGGGTCTTTGTGCAGCAGTCCTGTTATCAGTGTCATGTTTGGCTTGAGCATGTCCTTCAGACCACTCACCACCCCCTCATTGCTGGCTCTGCCGTGCAGCAAGTTGGAGAAGATTGGCTTCAGCTTTCCCTTAATGGTCGTGCGACCATCTTCCCCTTGCCCCAAGGCCTCCTCCACAGCCCCCTGCTGCACCCCATCAGGTGTCGCCTGTAGCAGTGTTTCATTAGTTCCTAGCGGTACAGTCTGGGGACCTGGTGCTCCAGGGGAGGTCTGAGGTTCGTGCAATAGCTTGGTGTCTTCTGGAGTACCTGGTACTGTATCTGGGGGGGACAAAGCCTGAGGTATGCACTGCACATCAGCTGCCTGCTCTGATGTCTTCACTTCTGCAGGAGTACCAACATCAGATAATGCCACACCTCCCAATGAAGGGCAATCCCCCACTGGTCCTTCTGGTGTCTGCTGTGGGTTAGTGGTGGCCATCTTGTCCCCTTGCCCATCACCTCCCTGCTGGGTGGTGGTATTTCCATTCTGTGGGCTGGTGACCACACCCCTCTGTTTGCCCTCCATGAAGCCATCGCTCAATGTCAGCCTCGTCAGTAGAGGGTTGCATCCATTGGAGAGCACATAGAGGATACTCCCACATGTGCAGATACTGCTGATGGTGTGTGTGAGTGCTACAAAGCCCACAACTGCCACCTGCTCAGGGTCCAGCACCCACAGCAGTCCCTCATGGTAGGTTACAACCAAAGGGTCAATCCAAGGAATGAGGAGAGTGAACTGCCAGCTGCTGGTGAAGGTGGGGCTGGGCACCTGCTGGGCACAGACCTTCACAACAGCCTGTGAATCTATGTTGTCCCGGAATATGGACGTGTGAAGGACCTGTGTGGTGTTGGAAGAATACGGCACTAGAGTACACACCAGGCCAAATACCATACCTGCCCCCACAGCCATACCTGCCCCCACAGCCATACCTGCCCCCACAGCCATACCTGCCCCCCACAGCCATACCTGCCCCCCACAGCCATACCTGCCCCCACAACCATACCTGCCCCCCACAGCCATACCTGCCCCCCACAGCCATACCTGCCCCCCACAGCCATACCTGCCCCCCACAGCCATACCTGCCCCCCACAGTCTGCTGTGAACACTCGCAGGCTTGGACGTGCTACTAACACATTCTTCCCATCTGAGGCAAATGTGCCACCATAGCAACCTGCTTTGCGATCTTTTCTTCCAACCTATTTTAATTGAAAAGAGGAAAGGAGGGAGAGGAGGGAAGGAAAGGAGGGAGAGGAGGGGAGGAAAGGAGGGAGAGGAGGGGAGGGAAGGAGGGAGAGGAGGGGAGGGAAGGAGGGAGAGGAGGGGAGGAAAGGAGGGAGAGGAGGGGAGGGAAGGAGGGAGAGGAGGGGAGGAAAGGAGGGAGAGGAGGGGAGGGAAGGAGGGAGAGGAGGGGAGGAAAGGAGGGAGAGGAGGGAAGGGAAGGAGGGGGAGGAGGGGAGGGAGAGGAGGGGAGGAGGGGAGAGGGGAAAGGAGGGGAGAGGGGAAAGGAGGGAGAGGGGGAAAGGAGGGAGAGGGGAGAGGAGGGGAGAGGGGAAAGGAGGGAGAGGGGAGAGGAGGGGAGAGGAGAGAGGAGGAGAGGGGAGGGGGAGGGAGAGAGGAGGTGGAGGGGAGAGGGGGGATAGGAGGTGGAGGGGAGAGGGGAGGGGGAGAAGGAGGTGAAGAGGGGAGGAGGGGAGAGGAGGGGAGGGGGAGGGGAGGAAGACAGACGGGCAGTGAAGATAATCAATACAGTGAGCGGAGGGAGGATGTCTCAACAGAGGTAGCCTCCATCATTGCTAAATGTATAGCTCACTTGTGTTATCTGGAGTGTCTTTACATTAAGCAAAAAAGCACGGGCCATTGTTGAGATTAGCAGAAGGTCTTCACAAGCAGAGAGCTGGACCACTTCACTGCCGCAGTCAGGAAGCCTGGTAGCCTGCATCACCTCGGCCCTGAAGCTGAAGTGAAACAGGACTAGTTTGCCTGACAAATAACCACAGTATAGAACTGGTTCATCTCTGCTCCAAGTAAGAGCAGTCACAGGTTGCTTCTCTTGTTCACAGACTGTGTACTTTTTGGTGGCCTGCATAGAAACATCGCTACTGAATGGACTGGTGCGTGGTCATGTGATCGGTACCTGTGACTTAGTGGCGGGTTCAATGCGGAGTGTACCTTCTTTTGTTCCGTAGGCAACGTATCCATACTTCTCATTGATCTTCACCTGGGTTACCTGTTCCCGCCCTTCGCGATCCTACGTGTGTCATTTTGTATATTTAACTGGCTTCCAATCCGCATTGAGGCAAACTTACGTTCAATTTACTAACTAGTTTCCCTGAAGATACATTCACGACGTACACAAAACCCTGCTCTGAGCCAACGGCCAAGTGGGCCTCTGATGCGTCCAGACATGTGTAGTTGACAGCCTGCTTCCAACGGCCTCCTACCGCTGTTGGCAGCTTTTCCAGCACGTGAGAGAAACCTTGGACCTCGTAGATAACAGGCTGGGAAGGGACTGGATTGGGAAAAGGTGCATACATTATCACACAGTCTGCGAGGCATTCTAATGGGGATGAATTACCAGCCATGTTTGTCCAGCGACGCCCACTGTAATAGTTGAATAGAAGTAAGTAGGCGTGGGTAGGAGTGCTTGTGTCAGCTGCTGCCGTCACGCGACTACTTTGTATCGATGGCTGGGTTGCTGAATGATGACTGGCGTTTGCACAAGCTATGCCAGGAAGGAAAGCTAAAGAAAGTGGACGAATGCGTGAAGGGGTTGGATAGAGAAGCTTTGGATGTGAAATTGGCGAA
The DNA here is from genome assembly GCA_949361645.1 of Spongilla lacustris. Lineage (NCBI taxonomy): Eukaryota > Metazoa > Porifera > Demospongiae > Spongillida > Spongillidae > Spongilla > Spongilla lacustris. Next base: position 202,305 of record OX442432.1, on the reverse strand, counting down.
TCACAAGGGCGTATTTGGGTACACGCCCCTTCACGAGGCCACAGCCAATGGACATGCGACCGTCTTGGACTACTTGTTAGACAAGGGAGGTGATGTGAATTGCCGGGCTAACAGCGGGTACACTCCATTGCACCTCGCGGCCAGCAGCGGCCATGTGGAGTGTGTTAAGGTCCTACTGAAGCACAATGCAGATATAAGCATTACAGACGAGTTTGGAAAGACACCCAAACAGACGGCGGAGCTCAGTTCGAAGAATGGTATTGTCCGTCTCTTAAAAAGTGAAGGTACGATAATGCAAATAATAATATTGTCTTGTTATATGACCGCTTTTTTTACCCTTCCAACTCGGTAACAGAAGTGATAAAGGAAGTCGAAAAAGATGGAGCCGGGCTGAACGATCTCTTGCGCGGCAATCCTGACCTCGAGCCTGATTGCCTCACTCGCGCTTTGATAGCAGCAGTGATGAAAGGTAACCACTTGAACATAGGCAAGCTGGTCATAAAGGGGGCCAGTAACATTGACGAGGCGCTGGCGCTGGCCAAGCAGATGAAGCAGGACGCAGCCCGGGCAATGCTGCTATTGGTCAAGGCTGCCATGACTAATGACCGCAACCTTGTGCTGAAGCTGTTTGGTGAAGTGGGAGGTGGTCCACCGGGGGTGGACTGCTCCGATGAGGGGTTTGCTGAAGTCCAAAAAGTGGTTATGTCAGGCAAAGTATCTACTGTTGTTCCCATAGAGGTAGCTTACCGTAACAACCATCCAAGCATGAGGGAAGAACTGCTTCTGCGGACAGACGTCAATCAGAAGGAAGGCACAGTCTACTGGCATGGCCTCCGTCTGATATCACTTGATTTAGTTTGGCTTCGCAAAATTCAATGGGTAAAACGACTGCGCTTAGCTCGCAATGGTTTCAAATCTCTCCCAAACGAGATGGGCTTGTACCTCAGGCAGGTGGTGAAGCTGGACTTGCAGTTCAACGACCTTATGACAATCCCCCGCAACATACTGGAGCTGCCAAACCTCACTGAGCTGAACCTATCCACCAACAAACTGACAGATCTTCCTGAAATCCCAGAGTGGGCCTCCACACTGGCTGTGCTGGATCTGTCACACAATAAGCTTAGTGAGATTCCTGGAAACCCCATAGCCCAAAGTATTCGTACCCTCAACCTTGCTGATAATGAATTTCGTACTGTCCCCCAATGTGTCTGTAGCTTTGTGACCTTGCAGACGCTTGACCTGAGTGATAACAAAGACATCTTGTCCTTGCCTGCACAGATGGGCAGGCTCAAGGAACTCAGCCACCTCCACCTCAAAGGGCTGAAGGATCTCAACGACCCTCCGAGGAATGTTCAGAAGAGCGCCAAAGATTGCATCAACTACCTCAAAAGTAAGTTGCTATCTGCCAGGGGGTTCTATCAGATGAAGCTGATGTTGGTGGGCAAGCAGAACCGTGGGAAGACCACCTTGGTAGCACGGCTGCAAGGAAGGGACTATGGGAATGAGTCAACTGTTGGGGTGGATGTCAGTGAGTGGGAGTACAGGCCGGCCATAGGGAAGCGTCCCTTCAGCTTTAGCATCTGGGACTTTGGTGGTCAGGAGGAGTACTATGCCACTCACCAGTGCTTCTTGTCAGAGCGCTCTCTCTATCTTCTTCTCTTCAACGTCAAGCATGGAGATGCAGGTGTGGAGGAATTGAAGCCGTGGTTGAACAACATAGCCTTACGAGCTCCCGAGTCTTGTATCTTGATCGTGGGCACCCATCTTGATGAGGTAGCTGAGACAGAGAGGGGCTCGGTGGACAGCCTGCTTCAGAAGGTCGCAGAGGTTGCAAACAACTATCGGAACAAGCTTCATATCAAGGAGGTCCTTGCAGTGGGGCTGAAAAACCGACTTGAGAATGTAGGTCTCCTGAAGGATGCCATCTACAACAGTGCCGCAGAGTACACGGTGAAGGGCCAGCTGATCATGGGGCAGATGATCCCTGCCAGCTACTACCAGCTGGACAAAGTGGTAACAGCCTTTCAGAAGGAAGTAAGGTCTGGGGCCCGGGATCCCATCATGCATAAAGAGGACTTTAAGAACCACGTGTTGCAGCTTAACCTTGACATCCAGGAGGAAGATGAGCTGAAGACAGCCACTCTATTCCTCAACAATGTGGGCACCCTTCTTCACTATGATGACCGCAGCCACAATTTGGATGAGCTGTACTTCATTGATCCACGATGGCTCTGTGATCTGATGGCCAAGATAGTCACCATTAGGGAGAGAAATCCTTTCATTACTGATGGTATTCTCAACACCAAAAACCTGTCTTTTATTCTTCGTGATGAACGGTTCCCCTTGAAGTACTTTGAGCAGTACTTAACCCTTCTTGATCGCTTTGAGATTGCCCTTGCTCTGGACAGTCGCAGAATTCTTATACCTTCCATGCTTTCAGAAAACCGCCCCGCAGGTGTTGACATCAGTGAAGTCAATGGAAGTCCACTGTGTGCACGATTTGTGGTATTCAACTCCTCGGCCACTCCCCCGGGATTTTGGAGCCGGCTAATATCACGAGTGATGCACTCAATCCCGCAGGTGAGATGTGCTTTGGAGAGTCACATACCGCTAGCTGAAGAGCAGGACAATGGGCAGGAGCCAATGCACACTGCCCTTCTATCTCCACCAGAGCCTGCAGTCACCGGACCAGAGCCGGTCAGTGGTGACCCTGGATTAGGTGAAAGTGCTGCACCTGGTCTTGCATCCAACAACGTTGCTCCACCACCGACAATCAGTGGTCCAATCTTGGGAGTGGAAAGTGAATCTATTGTTGAAATCCCAAACTTCTTAAGAGCTGTCCCACTGAACACACAATATCGTGTTGTTGATCCATCTCAGGTCAGACTGCAGTACTGGCGAAATGGTATATTCTATCAGGATCCTGACCTTGTCTTTAGAGTTGAGTCCTTGGTGTACACTCAAAAGAAGGAAGGTGTTCTAATTGTTGCCTCCCCTGATAATATTGGTAAGAAAACGATAGGCCTTCTGGTGGACCACGCTGTAGCTTTAATCAATGACTGGTATCCAGGGATGGCAGATAAGGGGCAGCATGAGGGGGGGATAGAGCAGATAGTCCCTTGTTACGAGTGCTTGAAGCTTAAACGTGTGGATCCATACCAGTTCAGAGTGCAAGACTGCATCAGGCTGATTGCTGATGGCACCCTTTCAGTAGAGTGTCATTATAACAAGCAAGAGCAGGCCAAAAACCACACAGTGTCTCTTGCTGATGTGGTGCCTGATCTGTTGATGCAAGACATTGACACAGAGTTTCTGTTGAATATGAGTGAGATGGTCTACAAGGAGGATGAGACCTCCCTGCTAGGCCAAGGAGGCTTTGGCAAAGTGTATCGAGGAAAATGCAAGGGGAAGTCTGTAGCCATTAAGAAGTACCAGTCCGGTTCCAGCAACACCCACAACAGCGACGATGCCTTCAATGAGCTACGCAAGGAGGCCATGTTACTGCAGCAGTCCCACCATCCATGTCTGGTGTGTCTTGTTGGGGTGTGTGTGCACCCATCAATGGCCCTGGTGCTGGAGGAGGCTCCCATGGGGTCCCTGGAGAGGCCACTGATCAAACTGAGGCAAGCAATACATCGTGTGGTCATTCACCGCATTGCTGCACAAGTGGCAGCTGCTATCAGGTTCTTACACAATAGCGGCATCATATTTCGTGACCTCAAGGCAGCCAATGTCCTCTTGTGGTCGCTGGACCCAGAGTCTCTGTGTCATTGCAAAGTGACAGACTTTGGCATAGCAACGTATGCAGCCCCAGTTGGTGTCCGGGGCTTGCATGGGACAAAAGGCTTCATTGCTCCAGAGGTGCTTCATTTGGGGAGGAAGAAGTCTGATCGCCCCGTGTACACCAACCAAGCGGACATCTTCTCATTTGGAATGCTCCTCTATCAGATGATCGCACGCAGACATCCATTTCAGGACATGGCTCCAGTGAAGATCGATAGTGCTGTGGACTCTGGGGAAAGGCCCAAGCTATTGGAAACCCCTCAGGCAGAGACTGCCCTCTTCTACCTTACCAGGCTGATGCAGCGCTGCTGGGATGCCAGCCCAAGCCTAAGGCCCACCACTAATGACATCATCGAGGGGGTGTGTTCGTCCCCCTTCCAGTCAGTGATGACCATACAGCCAGCTCGCAGCAGGTGGTCTCTGCGACATGCGTGCGTCAGTGTGGACCTTGTCCGAGTGGGTGTTGGTAATCGTCAGGAACCTGAGCTGTGGGTGTGCTGTGATGGCGACGAGGGGACAGAGGTTAGTGTCTACGCAACCAACACGATGTCTAGATTGAGTAAAAACTTCATCAAAGACAACCAGGTTCAGTGTATCAGTCTGTGTGGGGACCATGTTTGGGTGGCCACAAGGGTTGGTATTGAGAGTGGAGTGATAACCATCTACAATGCCAGCACAAAAGAGCAGATGCATAGCGTTCCTCTTGAGGAACATTCTGTCACGTGTATGTCACATTCAGAGAGCCTGGTCTACTGTGGCACGTTGGAGGGGTTTGTCTTAGCTTTTAGTCGGGACACGAAGCAGCTCAAGGCAAGCAAAGGTCCGCAGCTTATTAGGGAAATAGGTGATTACACAATAGATGGTATTCTGGCCACAAAGGGTGGCCTATGGGTCTCTCACACACACTTTATCCACTTCCTGAACCTTACCACCTTGGCTGTGGAGGGTACTCTGAAGCCTACAAATGCATACGTTGGCCAACTTAAGCTGTCCCTTGATGGAGCTACAATATGGAGTGCCCATCTTTCGTACCACAACACTGGAACATACCTTACGGCATGGAGCTTCTCTGAGAGGAAAGAACTGTTTCATGTGGATATCAAGGAGCAGTTGAAGGGTATTGACCCAGGTGCTGATCAGAAAGTAGCCATCACCGCCATGACACCTGCTCTGGATACTGTATGGGTGGGTATGAGCACTGGCCACATCCTTGTCTTCCATGGAGCAGAGCTTCTGACATGGTTCTGTCCTTATAAGGAATATGTTCGCTTTCTGGTGTGCATCCCTTGTGAAGGACCATGTAAAACAGAGAAGGCCATGGTAGTGAGTGGAGCCAAGGAGTTCAGGTCTCCCTTGATACCTGGTCTCCCTGACTATGACAAGATGGATGAGAAAGGTGTTCCAGTGGACAAAGGTGGGACTCTAATTATATGGGAGGCCTTCCCTTCCAAGATGTGCAGACAGATCTCCATGATACAGTCCCAGTCATCCACCTTCCTGGACAGCCACCACACTGTAAAGCAAGTAATTGAAAAAGGTGAATTCAAGGATGGCACATGTCTCCTGAAGGATGGTGCTTCTGAGGGAGTAGCAGAAGGTGTGACCGATGAGAGTGTTGTTGCCTCTGTGCCAGGTCTGATCACCACTCAAAGAGGAGATAATGAGCCTGAAGTATCGACCACTGTCACAATAGTGAATGGAAAACGAACGGACGGTTTGGATACATTGTTGAGTCCTGCTGTGGTGACTGAAGCTGTCATGGGGGATCCACTTCCACCATTACCAGAGGAACCTGCTGAACCAGTTTTGTTAAAGACCCACATTTCAAGTACAAATGTGGAGACCATGGATGTAATGCTGCCTGATGGTGTCACTGCAGTGCGTGTGTCTTGTGTGAAGCCCGCTCAGCTACAGGCAGTGCTTACCCAACTTGAAACCAACAGCAATCTCACAGCTGTTGCTGAAAAGTTCCAGCTTACGTATCGGCTGGATGAAGGAAGTGGTAGTCAGTGCTTTGTCATAGATACGCAACTTGATCTTGTGAAATATGTAGAGTTTGTCAAACGACCCGAATTGTTCCTTGTCGCTAAAGAGTTGAATTGACATGTCTTCCGTGTTGTTTTTTTACCGTCTATTGTGCTGTATCTGTGGGCTTTTGAAATACAATATTATCTCTGTAAACCCTGGGGGGGGGGAGGGGGAGAGGTTAACATGTATCAGCCTTGTGATAATGGTTATGGTATTAATGCCTGAATCATTGCCTTGTAGTTACAAACACAATGACATAGATAAATATGTATATGTAACTACAAGGCAATGGTGAATTTATAGATATAGGGTGATGTTGATGTCACGTAATCACTTTTAATAGCATAATTATAAAGACTCATTCTGTTGTATATCACATGAAAAAAATATCGTATTCCCAGCCTGGGTTTTGTTCAGGTTGATAACGACTAAATCAACCATTGAGGTCCGCCAAGTCAACTGTGAATTTGTTAATAGCCTATCGCGCGTATCACCTGGGATCGACGAGGGTAAACCCAGGGCTGGGAATACTGGGAGACGAAAATAGACCTTCTGCTTACGTCATCTGTCGGAATAAACATTACATCATTGCGGAGCGGACATATATATAACTGTGATGCTACATGTACTTTCTAATTCTGACGACGTTCTCTCGTCCGCTGCTCAATGATGTAATATTTATTCCATAACAGATGACGTAGGCCTATTCACACCACCCTAGCAAAAGTTGACGGACAAGAGGAAACGGAGACCAACGATAAATACTTGTTGAAAAGCAGATCCCCATAGCAATTGTATCTCGCACAAGTCTATTAGGAGAAAAGTAACATGCACTCCGGCTGTGGTTCTTTAATTAACAAACATCTGAAGACTGTGTATGGTATCTGAAAAGTTGAGAATTGCCTTTACTTGCAGTGGATGTTTACGTCAGTTTCTATTGAATACCCAAGTATGTTGGGTCTGGGTCGATAGTCGCTGTTGCTACAAGTAAATCAAAACCTTCTCTATCGATAGAAGTGATTGGTGGTATGTAGGATTGGTGCACGGTGCAAAAAGCAAGGAAACAAGGTACAGTAGGATTGGTAGGATCCTGCAACTAACAGTTCTGAGTTTGCAAGCCTATTTGCCTGTTATAGTTGTAGGATCCTACCAATCCTCACTATAACATACTGTACCATTGTTTCTTTGCATTTACATACCACTAATCACCGGCTTTCTCGATACAGATGATTTCCCTAATTTTTTTTTTCTCCACCAGGAGTATCGATATAGCGATTACACAATTTAGTGTACATGAGGTAGAGGAGATCGATGCACCCACATTACCCGCCAAACGTCAGTAGCTTGTAACCGTATGTCGTTTTTATGAAATTTTGACTACTCCTTTGGCTTAGGGACGTTGAGGGCTTCATTTCTATGCGTTGATTGGTTCAAAAAATGTGTGAATGAATACTGGTCCCCGTAAGAAGTTACGTGCGAGGGGGTATCTAATCTGCGGTATAACCAGTTACGCTTCTGCCGTGCTGCTGGCTGTTGTTTATCTCACTGCCACATTGAGTTTGTGGCTTTTTGCTTTTTGACGTTAATGGGAGCACCTTTTTTGTTCAGCTAATTAATACCGCCCTACCATGCCAATTATGTTACAAGTAACAAATTGCACTCGTATGTGACGTCACGGGTGCACTGTAATCTGATTGGTCCTCTGAAATACTTCCACGTGCGGTGATGTAATCCATCCGGAACTTCACGTTTTTATTTTTTTTTGAGCAAACGCCATTTTGCATTTGAATCTTTCTGTATGCCGATAATGAGTGCTCACGAGTATATACGCTTCCAGCTGGTACGCGCGCGTTGGATGCGATGAGGCACTTCGCGGAATTCATTAAAAGAACACGCACGTAACACGTAATACACAACATATAAATAAATAAAAACCGCTATCTAGCTAGCAAAACAACACCATAACATCTACAATGCTGGCTGAGCAAACAGGGTGGGTCTGCTCTTGAACAAAAGAAACACATCAAGATCTTCCTGAGAACGTAGCTGAACCACAGCTGATGCATTATATGGATAGTACAAAACAACATGGCTGTTTTTGGCAAAGCCAGCATTCGCCTCTAACTCACTCAGAAGAACACTCAATTGTGCAGGTTTAGGACAAGACACAGGGACACACCTACTTCCATCAGGAGGAAGTTTAATATCCAGTGTCTCCATATTGCTATAATGTGCGATCCTCATAGGGGTGTACTCTTCTGATTCGTCAACGCCTTCTTCAGACACAGGAGTAAGAGTAACCTGTTCACTTGGTCCAAGTTCTGTGTCCAGACCTTCGGCACGCCTACCCATGGTAGTGGTCATACTCACAATAGATACAGGCACAGTTTCAGTCACACTTGCATCCCCAGAGATGTCAGGCAGGTCAGCCATAGCTGCACTAGTGTATGCACGGCCTTCAATTAGGTATGTACCATCTTTAAATTCACCTTTTTCAATTACTTGCTTTACAGTGTGGTGGCTGTCCATGAAGGTAGAGGACTGGGACTGTATCATGGAGATCTGTCTGCACAACTTGGAAGGGAAGGCCTCCCATATAATTAGAGTCCCTGCTTTGTCCACTGGGACACCTTTCTCATCAAGATTATCATAGTCAGGGAGACCAGGTATAATGGGGGATTTTAACCCTTTGGCTCCACTCACTACCATGGCCTTCTCTGTTTTACATGGTCCTTCACAAGGGATGCACACCAGAAAGCGAACATATTCCTTATAAGGACAGAACCATGTTAGCAGCTCTTCACGAATAACCAGAATATATCCACCAGCCAAACCCACCCACAGAGTGTCCAAGGCAGGTGTTAAGGCTGTGATGGCCATATCTTGCTCACTATACACACCAGTCGTCTCCATTTGTTTCCTGATATCCACATCAAACTGGTGACTCTTCTGGATGGCATTCCATGCTGACACTGACATGCCCCCAAGTTGTGCACTCCAAACCAGGGTTCCATCACCTGACAACTTGAGTTGGCCAACACATTCTGCCTTAGGCTTGCCTTGGGTTAGCGATCCTTCCATGGCAAGCGTTTCCAGATTGAGAAAGAAGATGTAATGAGTGTGAGAGAGCCAGAGGGCATCCTTCGTCACAACAATGCCATCCACTGCATTTTCAGACACATACTTGTAGCGCAATTTTGCACTTTCCTGGATCTGTTCAATATTCCTACTAAAGGAGAAGCAATAGCCTTCCAGGGTGCCACAATACACCATTTTATCAGAGTGGGCAATGCAGGAGACAGAGTTGTCCTTCAGACGGATGTTGTGAACCAATTCTCTATTTTTGATGCTGAATATGTCTATAACCCCATACTCAATACCAGCCCTAGTAGCCACCCAAACATGGTCGCCACACAGACTGATACACTGAACCTGGTTGTCTTTGATGAAGTTTTTACTCACCTTGGTCATTGTGTTGGTTGTGTAAACACTAATTTCTGTCCCCTCTGCACCGTCACAGCACACCCACAATTCATTCTCACGAGAAATGTTGGCTTCATTGAGGTTGGTGGAGGTGATCACACAAGCATGCCGCAGAGAGAGTTTGCTCCTCACTGACTGCACGGACATGATAGACTGGAAGGAAGATAGAGAGACCTTATCAATGATCTCACTAGTGGTGGGCCTTTGGCGGGGATCCCCCTGCCAACAGCGCTGCATCATCCTCGTGAGATAGAAATAAGCATTTTCCGCTTGTGGGATATCTTGTAGCTTGGGTCTCTCTCCATTTTCTATGGCTGAGTCAATCCTCCAACGCTGAATGTCATGGAATGGGTGCTTGCGAGATATTATTTGAAAGAGCAACATTGCAAAAGAGAAGATATCTGCTTTATGATCATATACTGAGCGTTCCCTATTTTTCCCAACATGCAATATTTCAGGAGCAATAAATCCACTTGTCCCATGCAAGCCTCGGGCACCAACTGGGGCTGCATACGTTGCTATGCCAAAGTCTGTCACTTTGCAATGACACAGAGACTCTGGGTCCAGCGACCACAAGAAAACATTGGCTGCCTGGAGACCACGAAATATGATGCCACTGTTGTGTAAGAACTTGAGAGCAGCTGCCACTTGTGCAGCAATGCGGTGAATGACCACACGATGTATTGCTTGCCTCAGTTTGATCAGTGGCCTCTCCAGGGACCCCATGGGAGCCTCCTCCAGCACCAGAGCCATTGATGGGTGCACACACACCCCAACAAGACACACCAGACATGGATGGTGGGACTGCTGAAGTAACATGGCTTCCCTTCTGAGTTCACTCAAAGCATCATCCCCACTCAAGTATTTCTTGATGGCCACCGACTTACCTCTGCACCTTCCACGATATACTTTGCCAAACCCTCCAATTCCTAGTACAGAATTTCCCTCCTCTTCATAGTCAAGCTCTGCATTGTCTAACAGGAATTCTGCACCGATGTCTTGCAACAGAAGATCTGGTACAACACTGGCAAGAGGGACAGTGTGGTTCTTCGCTGGTTCATCATGTACGCAAATACAATCAATAGTCGTCATCTTATTGCCTACTAAAGTAAGACACTTCTGCACATCAAACCCATATGGCTCAGGGCACTTCATTCTTATGCATTCAGGACAGTAAACAATCTGTTCTAGGCGACCATGGTCAGACTGCATACCAGGATACCAGTCATTCACCAGAGTAGTAACTAAATCAATCAGCACTCCAACAATCTTTTTACCCATGGTGGATGGAGAGGCTGCAATAACAACACCTTCCCTCTTAGGTTTTCCAGGGCTCAATGAACCAGCCAAGGATTCTGCCCTGAACACAACATCAAGATCCTGATAGAACAGTCCAGTACGCCAGTACATAACTCTTGCTTGGGATGGATCAAAATTGGCGGGCAGAGCTGCTGGACAAGCAGCATGAAAGCTTCCTTCACCCAGCTGAAAAAAGGCAGCCTCTGTTTGCATATTCAATGAGATCATGCTATTGACAGATGGTACGCTTTTTGCAAATAAACCTTTAGGTCTTCCTGATGATTCTGTTGGGCTCCTTAGTGTTTCTGATGTCTCAAATGACTCCACTGGGTTCCCTATTCCACCCAAGTCCATTTCAGAAGTTGCTGACAATGCATACCAGACCTGAGGAATGGAGTGCATAATTCGAGATATCAGCCGGCTCCAAAACCCAGGTGGTGTTGTTGAAGAGGTGAAGAAAAAATTACGGATGTATAATGGTTCATCATTCATCTCTGTGATGTCAATACCTACAGGCCTCACCTCTGAAAGCATAGAGGGAACAAGTATCCGATGTTTGTCTAGAGCAAGGGCAATCTCGAAGCGGTCAAGAAGGGTCAAATACTGCTCAAAATACTTCCATGGAAATCGATCATCACGGAACAGAAAGGGAATGCTCTTTGTAGGCAGTATACCATCAACAACGAAAGGGTTTCTCTCTTTCACAGTCACAATCTTGGCCATCATATCACAGAGCCATCGTGGATCAATGAAGTACAGCTCATCCAAATTGTGGCTGCGGTCATCATAGTGAAGAAGGGTGCCCACATTGTTGAGGAATAGAGTGGCTGTCTTCAGCTCATCTTCCTCCTGGATGTCAAGGTTAAGCTGCAACACGTGGTTCTTAAAGTCCTCTTTATGCATGATGGGATCCCGGGCCCCAGACCTTACTTCCTTCTGAAAGGCTGTTACCACTTTGTCCAGCTGGTAGTAGCTGGCAGGGACCATCTGCCCCATGATCAACTGGCCCTTCACCGTGTACTCTGCGGCACTGTTGTAGATGGCATCCTTCAGGAGACCTACATTCTCCAGTCGGTTTTTCAGCCCCACTGCAAGGACCTCCTTGATATGAAGCTTGTTCTGATAGTTGTTTGCAACCTCTGCGACCTTCTGAAGCAGGTTGTCCACCGAGCCCCTCTCTGTCTCAGCTACCTCATCAAGATGGGTGCCCACGATCAAGATACAAGACTTGGGAGCTCGTAAGGCTATGTTGTTCAACCACGGCTTCAATTCCTCCACACCTGCATCTCCATGCTTGACGTTGAAGAGAAGAAGATAGAGAGAGCGCTCTGACAAGAAGCACTGGTGAGTGGCATAGTACTCCTCCTGACCACCAAAGTCCCAGATGCTAAAGCTGAAGGGACGCTTCCCTATGGCCGGCCTGTACTCCCACTCACTGACATCCACCCCCACAGTTGACTCATTCCCATAGTCCCTTCCTTGCAGCCGTGCTACCAAGGTGGTCTTCCCACGGTTCTGCTTGCCCACCAACATCAGCTTCATCTGATAGAACCCCCTGGCAGATAGCAACTTACTTTTGAGGTAGTTGATGCAATCTTTGGCGCTCTTCTGAACATTCCTCGGAGGGTCGTTGAGATCCTTCAGCCCTTTGAGGTGGAGGTGGCTGAGTTCCTTGAGCCTGCCCATCTGTGCAGGCAAGGACAAGATGTCTTTGTTATCACTCAGGTCAAGCGTCTGCAAGGTCACAAAGCTGCACACACACTGGGGGACAGTACGAAATTCATTATCAGCAAGGTTGAGGGTACGAATGGATGGGGCTATGGGGTTTCCAGGAATCTCAGTAAGCCTGTTGTGTGACAGATCCAGCACAGCCAGTGTGGAGGCCCACTCTGGGATTTCGGGAAGATCTGTCAGTTTGTTGGTGGATAGGTTCAGCTCAGTGAGGTTTGGAAGCTCCAGTATGTTGCGGGGGATTGTCATAAGGTCGTTGAACTGCAGGTCCAGCTTCACCACCTGCCTGAGGTACAAGCCCATCTCGTTTGGGAGAGATTTGAAACCATTGCGAGCTAAGCGCAGTCGTTTTGCCCATTGAATTTTGCGAAGCCAAACTAAATCAAGTGATATCAGACGGAGGCCATGCCAGTAGACTGTGCCCTCCTTCTGATTGACGTCTGTCCGCAGAAGCAGTTCTTCCCTCATGCTTGGATGGTTGTTACGGTAAGCTACCTCTATGGGAACAACAGTAGATACTTTGCCTGACATAACCACTTTTTGGACTTCAGCAAACCCCTCATCGGAGCAGTCCACCCCCGGTGGACCACCTCCCACTTCACCAAACAGCTTCAGCACAAGGTTGCGGTCATTAGTCATGGCAGCCTTGACCAATAGCAGCATTGCCCGGGCTGCGTGCTGCTTCATCTGCTTGGCCAGCGCCAGCGCCTCGTCAATGTTACTGGCCCCCTTTATGACCAGCTTGCCTATGTTCAAGTGGTTACCTTTCATCACTGCTGCTATCAGAGCGCGAGTGAGGCAATCAGGCTCGAGGTCAGGATTGCCGCGCAAGAGATCGTTCAGTCCGGCTCCATCTTTTTCGACTTCCTTTATCACTTCTGTTACCGAGTTGGAAGGGTAAAAAAAAGCGGTCATATAACAAGACAATATTATTATTTGCAATATCGTACCTTCACTTTTTAAGAGACGGACAATACCATTCTTCGAACTGAGCTCCGCCGTCTGTTTGGGTGTCTTTCCAAACTCGTCTGTAATGCTTATATCTGCATTGTGCTTCAGTAGGACCTTAACACACTCCACATGGCCGCTGCTGGCCGCGAGGTGCAATGGAGTGTACCCGCTGTTAGCCCGGCAATTCACATCACCTCCCTTGTCTAACAAATAGTCCAAGACGGGCGCATGTCCATTGGCTGTGGCTTCGTGGAGAGGCGTATAGCCAAACACACGCATGTTTTTTGCCAGTTTCGCTTCCAGAAGAGGTTTATCGAGCTTACAGACATACTCCTGCACTTTTTTGAGCTTTCCCTCCTGACACAATTTGTGTAAACGCCAATCGTCGTTTGAAACGTCAGCCATGTCCAAAACGACTCACTCAGCTGAGCAAAGCACAGCACAGAAATTTACTATATATGTGGGGTATGTACAAAATTTGTTACATAATCATAATGGGGGGGTGGGTGGTAAAAAACAAAGTGGAAGACACCATCTTTGAAGGGCTCATTGAGAGCATCACTTATTTTTTTCAGGGGGCCGGGGGTAGGGGGGTGGGGGGGTGGAAATGAATGATTGAATGTTCATCACTTTTGTTAATTTTTAAAAATGCACTTTAGCTCGCACTACAGCAATAAAATGATGGAATCATATTGTTTGTAGTGTTCACGGGTGTCCAATTCGAGCAAAGATAGCCTATCTAGTGCGATTGGGAAAGCATATTATCACGTGACTATAGATATTATACGGAATTCGTGGGCTTTGCCTTCATATAATGCCGCTGCTGTGAGCGATGACATCAATTCACTACCCAGTAGTACACCAATCGAAGAGTCGCAAAGCAATGTAAAGAAGATAAAGACTATACTAACGCTAGCAAGCCACGGCAGAGTATTAGTACATGCATGCTGTTAAGAGCTCACGTCACTACTAGAATGGTTACAGTCACGCCGACTCACGCGAGCAAGCCCCACCTGCTATTGTTTAAACGAGTACATCACCAAGTCATGAACGGTTCTTCAAAATCTTGTTGGAGTACCGCAAACCTTAATTGATGGGGCAGGGATGTCGGCCTACAGCCTGTACATTACGTCATGGCACGAGAGACTGAGTACTAGTATCACGATATTCTATTAGGTACAAGTGAAACAGCGTCTCAGCTGCAAGCGATGAAGTGACAACATCTACAACAGCAATCTGCAACGAAGCCTACTTGGCAAATGCCAATGCTGCAATTTGTAATCATTGTTGGTGTGGTCAATTGTCAATTACGTAATGGTTTAATGAGACTTTTTCGCTTAGTCGGGCGGGCCCTACCACCGCGTTTGGTAGACCAAACGCGGTGGTAGGGCCCGCCCGACTATTTTCCGCTATCTTGAGCCGCTACTGCAGGTCTGCAGCTGTACATGTACTAATGTACATCGCGTTTTCACTAAGATATGAATGTAGGCAAAGTACGTACAATCATGGATAGTATAGCTGACCTTACTATACTATCTATGAGTGTACACATTACGCCCTTCCAGTTGTACATGTATGCAGCTTTTAGCATAAACGGGGACTGGCGTTATCGCACATGGCGATCATTATATGTAAGAGCTGTGAGCCTATGAGCCGCTACTGCTCAAATCATTATATATATTTAAATTAATAATATGCGAAGGGCCGGCCATTTTTGTGGAAACTGTAATTAATACAAAACGTGGAACAGAAAAACAGAAAAAATACATACATATGAAATATATCACTCATTGTAAACAAAAAAATAAATAAAAAGTACACCGGCGTACGTGACACGTAATAGGCACAACATATAGACTAACCACAAGCAAAAGAACACCTATAACATTTATAAGGCTGGCTTAGCAAACAGTGTGGGTCTGCTCTTGAACAAAAGAAACACATCAAGATCTTCCTGAGAACGTAGCTGAACCACAGCTGATGCATTATGTGGATAGTACATAATAACATGGCTGTTCTTGGCAAGGCCAGCATTCGCCTCTAACTCACTCAGAAGAACACTCAATTGTGCAGGTTTAGGACAAGACACAGGGACACACCTACTTCCATCAGGAGGAAGTTTAACATCCAGTGTCTCCATATTGCTATAATGTGCGATCCTCATAGGGGTGTACTCTTCTGATTCGTCAACGCCTTCTTCAGACACAGGAGTAAGAGTAACCTGTTCACTTGGTCCGAGTTCTGTGTCCAGACCCCCGGCACGTCTATCCATGGTAGCGGTCATACTCACAATAGATACGGGCACAGTTTCAGTCACACTTGCATACCCAGAGGTGTCAGGCAGGTCAGCCGTAGCTGCACCAATGTATGCACGGCCTTCAATTAGGTATGTACCATCTTTAAATTCACCTTTTTCAATCACTTGCCCTACAGTGTGGTGGCTGTCCAAGAAGGTGGATGACTGGGACTGTATCATGGAGATCTGTCTGCACATCTTGGAAGGGAAGGCCTCCCATATAATTAGTGTCCCTGCTTTGTCCACTGGGACACCTTTCTCATCAAGATTATCATAGTCAGGGAGACCAGGTATAATGGGGGATTTTAACCCTTTGGCTCCACTCACTACCATGGCCTTCTCTGGTCCTTCACAAGGGATGCACACCAGAAAGCGAACATATTCCTTATAAGGACAGAACCACATTAGCAGCTCTTCACGAATAACCAGAATATATCCACCAGCCAAACCCACCCACAGAGTGTCCAAGGCAGGTGTTAAGGCTGTGATGGCCATATTGTGCTCACTACACACACCAGTCGTCTCCATTTGTTTCCTGATATCCACATCAAACTGGTGACTCTTCTGGATGGCATTCCATGCTGACACTGACATGCCCCCAAGTTGTGCACTCCAAACCAGGGTTCCATCACCAGACAACTTGAGTTGGCCAACACATTCTGCCTTAGGCTTGCCTTGGGTTAGCGATCCTTCCATGGCAAGCGTTTCCAGATTGAGAAAGAAGATGTAATGAGTGTGAGAGAGCCAGAGGGCATCCTTCGTCACAACAATGCCATCCACTGCATTTTCAGACACATACTTGTAGCGCGGTTTTGCACTTACCTGGATCTGTTCAATATTCCTACTAAAGGAGAAGCAATAGCCTTCCAGGGTGCCACAATACACCATTTTATCAGAGTGGGCAATGCAGGAGACAGAGTTGTCCTTCAGACGGATGTTGTGAACCAATTCTCTATTTTTGATGCTGAATATGTCTATAACCCCATACTCAATACCAGCCCTAGTAGCCACCCAAACATGGTCGCCACACAGACTGATACACTGAACCTGGTTGTCTTTGATGAAGTTTTTACTCACCTTGGTCATTGTGTTGGTTGTGTAAACACTAATTTCTGTCCCCTCTGCACCATCACAGCACACCCACAGCTCGTTCTCACGAGAAATGTTGGCTTCAGTGAGGTTGGTGGAGGTGATCACACAAGCATGCCGCAGAGAAAGTTTGCTCCTCACTGGTTGCACAGACATGACAGACTGGAAGGAAGATAGAGAGAGCTTATCAATGATCTCACTAGTGGTGGGCCTTTGGCGGGGATCCCCCTGCCAACAGCGCTGCATCATCCTCGTGAGATAGAAATAAGCATTTTCCGCTTGTGGGATATCTTGTAGCTTGGGTCTCTCTCCATTTTCTATGGCTGAGTCAATCCTCCAACGCTGAATGTCATGGAATGGGTGCTTGCGAGATATTATTTGAAAGAGCAACATTGCAAAAGAGAAGATATCTGCTTTATGATCATATACTGAGCGTTCCCTATTTTTCCCAACATGCAATATTTCAGGAGCAATAAATCCACTTGTCCCATGCAAGCCCCGGGCACCAACTGGGGCTGCATACGTTGCTATGCCAAAGTCTGTCACTTTGCAATGACACAGAGACTCTGGGTCCAGCGACCACAAGAGGACATTGGCTGCCTGGAGACCGCGAAATATGATGCCACTGTTGTGTAAGAACTTGAGAGCAGCTGCCACTTGTGCAGCAATGCGGTGAATGACCACACGATGTATTGCTTGCCTCAGTTTGATCAGTGACCTCTCCAGGGACCCCATGGGAGCCTCCTCCAGCACCAGAGCCATTGACGGGTGCACACACACCCCAACAAGACACACCAGACATGGATGGTGGGACTGCTGAAGTAACATGGCCTCCTTTCTGAGTTCACTCAAAGCATCATCCCTGTTCAAGTATTTCTTGATGGCCACCGACTTACCTCTGCACCTTCCACGATATACTTTGCCAAACCCTCCAATTCCTAGTACAGAATTTCCCTCCTCTTCGTAGTCAAGCTCTGCATAGTCTAACAGGAATTCTGCACCAATGTCTTGCAACAGGAGATCTGGTACAACACTGGCAAGGGGGACAGTGTGGTTCTTCGCTGGTTCGTCACATACGTAAACACAATCAATAGTCGTCATCTTATTGCCTACTAAAGTAAGACACTTCTGCACATCAAACCCATATGGCTCAGGGCGCTTCATTCTTATGCATTCAGGACAGAGAACAATCTGTTCTAGGCGACCATGGTCAGACTGCATACCAGGATACCAGTCATTCACCAGAGTAGTAACTAAATCAATCAACACCCCAACAATCTTTTTACCCATGGTGGATGGAGAGGCTGCAATAACAACACCTTCCCTCTTAGGTTTTCCAGGGCCCAATGAACCAGCCAAGGATTCTGCCCTGAACACAACATCAAGATCCTGATAGAACAGTCCAGTACGCCAGTACATAACTCTTGCTTGGGATGGATCAAAATTGGCGGGCAGAGCTGCTGGACAAGCAGCATGAAAGCTTTCTTCACCCAGCTGAAACAAGGCAGCCTCAGTTTGCATATTCAATGAGGTCATGCTACTGACAGATGGTATGCTTTTTGCAAATATATCTTTAGGTCTTCCTGATGATTCTGTTGGGCTCCTTAGTGTTTCTGATGTCTCAAATGACTCCACTGGGTTCCCTATTCCACCCAAGTCCATTTCAGAAGTTGCTGACAATGCATACCAGACCTGAGGAATGGAGTGCATAATTCGAGATATCAGCCGGCTCCAAAACCCAGGTGGTGTTGTTGAAGAGGTGAAGATAATATTACGGATGTATAATGGTTCATCATTCATCTCTGTGATGTCAATACCTACAGGCCTCACCTCTGAAAGCATAGAGGGAACAAGTATCCGATGTTTGTCTATAGCAAGGGCAATCTCAAAGCGGTCAAGAAGGGTCAAATACTGCTCAAAGTACTTCCATGGAAATCGATCATCACGGAACAGAAAGGGAATGCTCTTTGTAGGCAGTATACCATCAACAACGAAAGGGTTTCTCTCTTTCACAGTCACAATCTTGGCCATCATATCACTGAGCCATCGTGGATCAATGAAGTACAGCTCATCCAAATTGTGGCTGCGGTCATCATAGTGAAGAAGGGTGCCCACATTGTTGAGGAATAGAGTGGCTGTCTTCAGCTCATCTTCCTCCTGGATGTCACTCAGATTCAGTTGACGAATAAGACTCTTGTACTCTTCCCTGTGCATAATGGGCTCACGGGCACCAATCCTCACCTCCTTCTGGAGGTCCAGAATATGCTTGTCCAGATTATGGTAGCTGGCAGGTATCTTCTGTCCCATGATTGCCTCGCTATTGTGCCCAATCTTATACTCTGCTGCACTCTGATAGATTGCATTTCTCAAAGCGCCAACACCCTCAAGGTGATCTTTCAACCCCACAGCGAGTACCTGCTTTATCTGTAGCTTGTTATGAAATTGACTACCAAGTACACCGGCCTTCTGAAGTAAGGCATCAGCTTTCTCCTCCCTTTCATTAGGCAGTATCTCATCCAGATGCGTGCCTACTATCAGGACACAGGACATTGGAGCTCGAAGAGATATGTTATTTAACCAAGGCGTCAGTTCTTCCACACCTGCATCGCCATCTTTCAGGTTGAAGAGAACAAGATAGAGAGAGCGCTCTGACAAGAAGCACTGGTGAGTGGCATAGTACTCCTCCTGACCACCAAAGTCCCAGATACTGAAACTAAACTTCTTCCCAAGTCCGGTTGGCTTATACTCCCACTCACTGACATCCACCCCAACAGTTGACTCATTCCCACAGTCCCTTCCTTGCAGCCGTGCTACCAAGGTGGTCTTCCCACGGTTCTGTTTGCCCACTAACATCAGCTTCATCCTATAATAACCTTTAGACCCTAGTAGCTTACCCCTGAGGTAACGTATGCAATCTGCTGGATCACGATGAAAGGTCTTTGGAGGGTCATTTAGATCTTTGAGACCTTTCAAGTGAAGTGCTGTCAGCTCTTTCAGTTTGCCCATTTGAGGAGGTAAAGACAAAATGTTCTTATTGTCACTGAGATCCAGTGATCTGAGGGTGACAAAACCACAGACACACAGTGGGACAGTACGAAAGTCATTATCAGCCAAGTTGAGGGTACGAATGCTTGGGGCAAGTGGTTCTCCTGGAATGGTGGAGAGATGATTGTGAGAAAGGTCCAAGACAGTCAGCTGTGAGGACCACTCAGGTAGATCCGGAAGGATGGTGAGCTTGTTGTTGGAAAGGTTTAAGTCCACTAGGCTGGGTAGCTCCAGTATGCAATTAGGAATGGTTGTGAGGTCATTGAATTGCAGGTCCAGCTTCACCACCTGTGTGCACATAACAAAATAACACTACAAACTGTGAAATCTATATTAAAGTTGGTTTAGTTAGGGATATGATTTGTGGCACATACTTGGGCAAATGATAACAGGACTGCTGATATAATAAAATTCTATTTCAGTTAGAACATTCCTCAAAACAGCACTTTAATAAGGGTCAATCCAACAATTGTTAGTGGGAGTTGTTACCCATATCTTCAGATTTTGCTCCAATGTCTCATATGTGTTAGTCTTGATATGAAAGTGACTTGTACCATTTATTGAGTTAATAACGTTAATAGTTTACAATTTACACGCCATTTCAGGTTAGTTTACATAGGTTACAAGTGTTAGCATGACTCAGCAGAGAGTGCTCCCTTATTTGGAAACACTATCTGCTGAGTCATGGTGCCCAGCTGTGTTTGACAGTTACATAGCACCACATGTGGTGGTTCTCAGGGGTGATCGATACACATACTTTTTATTTTTGAAAAATACTTGCATTTCACTAGTGTAAAAAAACGTTTGTATTTCAACATGGACGACACCTCTATATTGAAGATGCTTTGAAGTTGCTACAAATGTAACCCTTCACCCACACCCCCAAAAACATAGGTCAGTTGTCCTGATTGTGGCCTTCAATTTGATGCCAAAAACTCCTCTGTCAATTGTATTGCAGCCAGGATTTGAGTGTGCAAAGTTGCAATAGTTATGAAATATTATTTGGTGGCATATATTTAATAAACCATTAATGTTATTAATTCAATAAATAGTAAAAGTCATTTTCATATTAAGATCAACATATAAGTTGGAGCAAAATCAGAAGACGTGAGTCACAACTCTTGCTCATAATAGTTGGATTGACCCATAACTTTCATTCATTCAAATCATGCTGATGGGTATTCTCATCTATGGATCAATGGTGGTTTAAGCATTTAGCATTAAATATTAATTTGCTTACACTGCTGTCGGTTATAACAAAAAAAACACATCTGATTAAACTTACTAACTATTATTTTTAAATTTACTTATATGCTATACAGACATATTCATATTAAAGTCCAGTAACCGGCATCAGGGATCTTAACATGATGGCTCTGGCATTAGAACGGACTATGATGATGCCAAGTTTTCCATCCAAGCAGGACCGGCAGGATCATTGACTCAGGTTTGTTAGTCATTATAGCAATTCGGGAGGCAATGGAAGAGAAAGTGCTGCACGCTACAGCTCCCCATGCTCCATATGTCTCCACGGCTATGGGAGTGCACCGCCACCCAAGTTTATCTGATTAAATAAATTTAATACAACATAAAAACTATTATAGTCATTTGCAAACACTCCCAATGACATGTATACGCCCACTTACATGCCAAAGGCACGAATCAATCTCATTTGGAAGGTATTTGAAACCATTGCGAGCCAAACGAAGCTTCTTCACCCACTGAACCTTCCTCAGCCAGGCCACTTCAAGCTCGTTCAACCGCAGGCCATGCCAGAAAACAGTGCCCTCTTGTTGGTTGACATCGGTTCTCAGCAACAGTTCCTCCCTCACACCTTTGTGCTCATTGCGTCGGGCCATCTCTATAGGAACAACTGTAGACACTTTCCCACTGGTAACAGCAGACTGGACCTCCTGAAACCCTTCATCAGATATATCTGCTGCTTTAGGACTGGGCACTGGCTCTCCAAACAGCCTCAGAACAAGGTTGCGGTCATTTTTTATGGCAGCTATCACCAGAAGCAGTATAGCTCGTGCGTTGTGTTTGCGTTCCCTCTTTGCCAGCTCCAGCGCCTCATCAATGTTAGTGGCCCCCTTAATGATCAGCTTACCTATGTTGGCATTGTTATCTCTGCTCACAGCTATCAGCAGGGCACGGGAGAGGCAGTCAGGCTCCAACTCTGGATTGTCACGCAGTAGTTCGTTTAACTTATCTCCGTTCTTTTCAACCTCTTTGATAATTTCTATAAAAATGAAAAGGTCGCGCGTGTAATATCAAAGCAGAAAACAACAAATCATATACGGAGGAATATACCTTCGCTCCTCAGTAAACGAACAATGCTACCCTTTGAGCTAAGCTCCGCCGTCTGTTTGGGTGTCTTTCCAAACTCGTCTGTAATGCTTATATCTGCATTGTGCTTCAGTAGAACCTTAACACACTCCACATAGCCGCTGCTAGCCGCGAGGTGCAATGGAGTGTACCCGCTGTTAGCCCGGCAGTTAACAGTACCACCCTGCCCCAACAAATAGTCCAATATGTCGCTATGTCCATTTGCCGTGGCTTCGTGGAGGGGCGTATAGCCAAACACACGCATGTTTTTTGCCATTTTCGCTTCCAGAAGAGGTTTATCGAGCTTACAGACATACTCCTGCACTTTTTTGAGCTTTCCCTCCTGACACAATTTGTGTAAACGCCAATCGTCGTTTGAAACGTCAGCCATGTTCAAAACGACCCACTCAGCTGAGCAAATCACAGCACAGAAATTTACTATATATGTGGGGGTATATACAAAATTTGTTACATAATCATTATGGGGTCTAGGCAGACTGGATTGATGAAGATCGAAGGAATTATGGTAGGCTTTGGTAGCCGCCCCGTGAATACTATTAGCCGTGGGGAGAAGATGCACGATGTATTGTATGGTCGACTTCAATGGAATTGGCCGCATGCGATAACTGTTTCTTTCATGTCCGGTTGCATTAACGGCGTGACACTAGCCAAATACGCACGCTCTATGACTAAGCATTTCGTGAGTGTGTGAAGTAATTTAGAGGGGGGGAGGGACGGTCCCGTGCGGAGGGGGGGGTCCAAAACAAGCTGAATTTGTGTGATGTAATTTATGAACGGCCCCCTATCTAGTGCGATTGTAAGTTATTTCATCGTGGAAAGCATATTATCACGTGACCATAGATCTTATCATAGTTTAAAGTTTTTTAATGGCTCACGTGATGCGCTTCCAGTCCATCTCTAAACTATCTATGTTAATACATATAATAAAACAGAAAAACACATACATATGAAATTTGAATAAGAGATCACTCATTGTAAACAAAAATAAAATAAAAAGAACACGCACGAGACACGTAATAGGCACAACACATAAATAAATTTAAAAACAACAAGCAAAAAAACACCAATAACATCTATAAGGCTGGCTGAGCAAACAGGGTGGGTCTGCTCTTGAGCAAAAGAAACACATCAAGATCTTCCTGAGAACGTAGCTGAACCACAGCTGATGCACTATGTGGATAGTACATAACAACATGGCTGTTTTTGGCAAAGCCAGCATTCGCCTCTAACTCACTCAGAAGAACACTCAATTGTGCAGGTTTAGGACAAGACACAGGGACACACCTACTTCCATCAGGAGGAAGTTTAATATCCAGTGTCTCCATATTGCTATAATGTGCGATCCTCATAGGGGTGTACTCTTCTGATTCGTCAACGCCTTCTTCAGACATAGGAGTAAGAGTAACCAGTTCACTTGGTCCGAGTTCTGTGTCCAGACCCCCGGCACGTCTACCCATGGTAGCGGTCATACTCACAATAGATACAGGCACAGTTTCAGTCACACTTGCATCCCCAGAGATGTCAGGCAGGTCAGCCATAGCTGCACCAATGTATGCATGGCCTTCAATTAGGTATGTACCATCTTTAAATTCACCTTTTTCAATTACTTGCCTTACAGTGTGGTGGCTGTCCATGAAGGTGGAGGACTGGGACTGTATCATGGAGATCTGTCTGCACAACTTGGAAGGGAAGGCCTCCCATATAATTAGAGTCCCTGCTTTGTCCACTGGGACACCTTTCTCATCAAGATTATCATAGTCAGGGAGACCAGGTATAATGGGGGATTTTAACCCTTTGGCTCCACTCACTACCATGGCCTTCTCTGTTTTACATGGTCCTTCACAAGGGATGCACACCAGAAAGCGAACATATTCCTTATAAGGACAGAACCATGTTAGCAGCTCCTCACGAATAACCAGAATATATCCACCAGCCAAACCCACCCACAGAGTGTCCAAGGCAGGTGTTAAGGCTGTGATGGCCATATCGTGCTCACTACACACACCAGTCGTCTCCATTTGTTTCCTGATATCCACATCAAACTGGTAACTCTTCTGGATGGCATTCCATGCTGACACTGACATGCCCCCAAGTTGTGCACTCCAAACCAGGGTTCCATCACCAGACAACTTGAGTTGGCCAACACATTCTGCCTTAGGCTTGCCTTGGGTTAGCGATCCTTCCATGGCAAGCGTTTCCAGATTGAGAAAGAAGATGTAATGAGTGTGAGAGAGCCAGAGGGCATCCTTCGTCACAACAATGCCATCCACTGCATTTTCAGACACATACTTGTAGCGCGGTTTTGCACTTACCTGGATCTGTTCAATATTCCTACTAAAGGAGAAGCAATAGCCTTCCAGGGTGCCACAATACACCATTTTATCAGAGTGGGTAATGCAGGAGACAGAGTTGTCCTTCAGACGGATGTTGTGAACCAATTCTCTATTTTTGATGCTGAATATGTCTATAACCCCATACTCAATACCAGCCCTAGTAGCCACCCAAACATGGTCGCCACACAGACTGATACACTGAACCTGGTTGTCTTTGATGAAGTTTTTACTCACCTTGGTCATTGTGTTGGTTGTGTAAACACTAATTTCTGTCCCCTCTGCACCATCACAGCACACCCACAGTTCATTCTCACGAGAAATGTTGGCTTCAGTGAGGTTGGTGGAGGTGATCACACAGGCATGCCGCAGAGAAAGTTTGCTCTTCACTGGTTGCACAGACATGACAGACTGGAAGGAAGATAGAGAGACCTTATCAATGATCTCACTAGTGGTGGGCCTTTGGCGAGGATCCCCCTGCCAACAGCGCTGCATCATCCTCGTGAGATAGAAATAAGCATTTTCTGCTTGTGGGATATCTTGTAGCTTGGGTCTCTCTCCATTTTCCACAGCAGAGTCTATCCTCACACTCTGCATGTCATGGAATGGGTGCTTGCGAGATATTATTTGAAAGAGCAACATTGCAAAAGAGAAGATATCTGCTTTATGATCATATACTGAGCGTTCCTTTTTTTTACCAACATGCAATATTTCAGGAGCGATGAAGCCTTTTGTCCCCTGCAAGCCTCGGGCACCAACTGGGGCTGCATACGTTGCTATGCCAAAGTCTGTCACTTTGCAATGACACAGAGACTCTGGGTCCAGCGACCACAAGAGGACATTGGCTGCCTTGAGATCACGAAATATGATGCCACTGTTGTGTAAGAATTTGAGAGCAGCTGCCACTTGTGCAACGATGCGGTGAATGACCACACGATGTATTGGCTGCACCAACTTGATCAGTGGCCTCTCCAGGGACCCCATGGGAGCCTCCTCCAGCACCAGGGCCATTGACGGGTGCACACACACCCCAACAAGACACACCAGACATGGATGGTGGGACTGCTGAAGTAACATGGCCTCCCTTCTGAGTTCACTCAAAGCATCATCCCCACTCAAGTATTTCTTGATGGCCACCGACTTACCTCTGCACCTTCCACGATATACTTTGCCAAACCCTCCAATTCCTAGTACAGAATTTCCCTCCTCTTCATAGTCAAGCTCTGCATAGTCTAACAGGAATTCTGCACCGATGTCTTGCAACAGAAGATCTGGTACAACACTGGCAAGAGGGACAGTGTGGTTCTTCGCTGGTTCGTCACGTACGCTAACACAATCAATAGTCGTCATCTTATTGCCTACTAAAGTAAGACACTTCTGCACATCAAACCCATATGGCTCAGGGCGCTTCACTCTTATGCATTCAGGACAGAGAACAATCTGTTCTAGGCGACCACGGTCAGACTGCATACCAGGATACCAGTCATTCACCAGAGTAGTAACTAAATCAATCAGCACTCCAACAATCTTTTTACCCATGGTGGATGGAGAGGCTGCAATAACAACACCTTCCCTCTTAGTTTTTCCAGGGCTCAATGAACCAGCCAAGGATTCTGCCCTGAACACAACATCAAGATCCTGATAGAACAGTCCAGTACGCCAGTACATAACTCTTGCTTGGGATGGATCAAAATTGGCGGGCAGAGCTGCTGGACAAGCAGCATGAAAGCTTTCTTCACCCAGCTGAAACAAGGCAGCCTCAGTTTGCATATTCAATGAGGTCATGCTACTGACTGATTGTATGTCAGCTGATTCATTGTAGTTTTTTGAAAGTAATTCCGTAGGTCGTCTTGATAATTCCGTTGGGCTCTTTAGTAATTCTGTTGGGCTCTTTAGCGATCCTGATGTCTCTGTTGATCTCCTCAATGACTCCACTGGGTTCCTCATTCCACCCAAGTCAACTTCAGAAGTTGCTGACAATGCATACCAGACCTGAGGAATGGAGTGCATAATTCGAGATATCAGCCGGCTCCAAAACCCAGGTGGTGTTGTTGAAGAGGTGAAGAAAACATTACGGATGTATAATGGTTCATCATTCATCTCTGTGATGTCAATACCTACAGGCCTCACCTCTGAAAGCATAGAGGGAACAAGTATCCGATGTTTGTCTAGAGCAAGGGCAATCTCAAAGCGGTCAAGAAGGGTCAAATACTGCTCAAAATACTTCCATGGAAATCGATCATCACGGAACAAAAAGGGAATGCTCTTTGTAGGCAGTATACCATCAACAATGAAAGGGTTTCTCTCTTTCACAGTCACAATCTTGGCCATCATATCACAGAGCCATCGTGGATCAATGAAGTACAGCTCATCCAAATTGTGGCTGCGGTCATCATAGTGAAGAAGGGTGCCCACATTGTTGAGGAATAGAGTGGCTGTCTTCAGCTCATCTTCCTCCTGGATGTCACTCAGATTCAGCTGACGAATAAGACTCTTGTACTCTTCCTTGTGCATAATGGGCTCACGGGCACCAATCCTCACCTCCTTCTGGAGGTCCAGAATATGCTTGTCCAGATTATGGTAGCTGGCAGGTATCTTCTGTCCCATGATTGCCTCACTATTGCCAATCTTATACTCTGCTGCACTCTGATAGATTGCATCTCTCAAAGCGCCAACACCCTCAAGGTGATCTTTTAACCCCACAGCGAGTACCTGCTTTATCTGTAGCTTGTTATGAAATTGACTACCAAGTACACCGGCCTTCTGAAGTAAGGCATCAGCTTTCTCCTCCCTTTCATTAGCCAGTATCTCATCCAGATGCGTGCCTACTATCAGGACACAGGACATTGGAGCTCGAAGAGATATGTTATTTAACCAAGGTGTCAGCTCTTCCACACCTGCATCACCATCTTTCAGGTTGAAGAGAACAAGATAGAGAGAGCGCTCTGACAAGAAGCACTGGTGAGTGGCATAGTACTCCTCCTGACCACCAAAGTCCCAGATACTGAAACTAAACTTCTTCCCAAGTCCGGTTGGCTTATACTCCCACTCACTGACATCCACCCCAACAGTTGACTCATTCCCACAGTCCCTTCCTTGCAGCCGTGCTACCAAGGTGGTCTTCCCACGGTTCTGTTTGCCCACTAACATCAGCTTCATCCTATAATAACCTTTAGACCCTAGTAGCTTACCCCTGAGGTAACGTATGCAATCTGCTGGATCACGATGAAAGTTCTTTGGAGGGTCATTTAGATCTTTGAGACCTTTCAAGTTTAGTGCTGTCAGCTCTTTCAGTTTGCCCATTTGAGGAGGTAGAGACAAAATGTTCTTATTGTCACTGAGATCCAGTGATCTGAGGGTGACAAAACCACAGACACACAGTGGGACAGTACGAAAGTCATTATCAGCCATATTGAGGGTACGAATGCTTGGGGCAAGTGGTTCTCCTGGAATGGTGGAGAGATGATTGTGAGAAAGGTCCAAGACAGTCAGCTGTGAGGACCACTCAGGTAGATCCGGAAGGATGGTGAGCTTGTTGTTGGAAAGGTTTAAGTCCACTAGGCTGGGTAGCTCTAGTATGCAATTAGGAATGGTTGTGAGGTCATTGAATTGCAGGTCCAGCTTCACCACCTGTGTACACATAAAAAAGAATGAAGGTTGCTATGGAAATGATTTGTGGCTAATATTCTCTTACTTGGGCAAATGATTACAGGACTGCTCATACAAAAAAAAATATTGCCGCTATAACACAACAAAACAGCCAAGATTGGCACTTTCTTTAATCAATTAATTTCATGGTGCTTTGAGCATTCAATATTAATTTGTTTACACTGCTGTTGCAGTTATACAAAAAATTTGATTAAATAATTTTAATACAAAGTAATAACTTCTTAGAACAATTATACCCATTTGCAAACACCCCCTTATACACCCACTTACATGCCGAAGGCACGAATCAATCTCATTTGGAAGGTATTTGAAACCATTGCGAGCCAAACGAAGCTTCTTCACCCACTGAACCTTCCTCAGCCAGGCCACTTCAAGCTCATTCAACCGCAGGCCATGCCAGAAAACAGTACCCTCTTGTTGGTTGACATCGGTTCGCAGCAACAATTCCTCCCTCACACCTTTGTGCTCATTGCGTCGGGCCATCTCTATAGGAACAACTGTAGACACTTTCCCACTGGTAACAGCAGACTGGACCTCCTGAAACCCTTCATCAGATATATCTGCTGCTTTAGGACTGGGCACTGGCTCTCCAAACAGCCTCAGAACAAGGTTGCGGTCATTTTTTATGGCAGCTATCACCAGAAGCAGTATAGCTCGTGCGTTGTGTTTGCGTTCCCTCTTTGCCAGCTCCAGCGCCTCATCAATGTTAGTGGCCCCCTTAATGATCAGCTTACCTATGTTGGCATTGTTATCTCTGCTCACAGCTATCAGCAGGGCACGGGAGAGGCAGTCAGGCTCCAACTCTGGATTGTCACGCAGTAGTTCGTTTAACTTATCTCCGTTCTTTTCAACCTCTTTGATAATTTCTATAAAAACGAAAAGGTCGCGCGTGTAATATCAAAGCAGAAAACAACAAATCATATACGGAGGAATATACCTTCGCTCCTCAGTAAACGAACAATGCTACCCTTTGAGCTAAGCTCCGCCGTCTGTTTGGGTGTCTTTCCAAACTCGTCTTTCACAGTTATATCTGCATTGTGCTTCAGTAGGACCTTAACACACTCCACATGGCCGCTGCTGGCCGCGAGGTGCAATGGAGTGTACCCGCTGTTAGCCCGGCAGTTAACAGTACCACCCTGCCGGCTCAACAAATAGTCCAATATGTCGCTATGTCCATTTGCCGTGGCTTCGTGGAGGGGCGTATAACCAAACACACCCTTGTGGTTTGCCAATTTCGCTTCCAGAAGAGGTTTATCGAGCTTACAGACATACTCCTGCACTTTTTTAACCTTTCCCTCCTGACACAACTTGTGTAAACGCCAATCGTCGTTTAAAATGCCAGCCATGCTAAAACGACACACTCATCAAAATCACAACTCACGTGAGCTGTTATTGTTTTAAAATTATTTATTTGGCGCATCCAGGTCTTTATCAATTCTAGTGCTCAGTGAATCTAGGCTCACTCTAGCCTAGACGTCAACCAGGCAGTAGTTGCTGACGATACACTTGATCATGCATGTATAACCTGCATTGTATTACATTTATGCTGTTACTTATTTTTACCACTAACTATATATACACATGTACTAAGTTACAGAAAAAAAAGTCTTCCACTGAATGCTTGTCCACAGAGAAGCCGCATTTCTTCGTTGCATTGCAACTGAGAGCCTTTGAAACAGGTAATCCTATATCTGTTTAAAAGGCGACGACCAAGTTCCTGCAGAATTTTTTTGAAAATTCTCTAACCCAAAAACTCCTGAAGTCTCAATGGCTATGGGTGGGACTATATGGCTGTGGTCCAGGTGTGCATAGGTGGCATCCTAGACAAGGAGCTAAGTTGGTTTCAATATTATTATTATTATTTTTAATTATACTACATGCACGTTATACATTGCGGTAGCAAGTTGTAAAGATTTTCATGACCTTTGAGAGCTACCCGAACCGAGTACATGTAGGTATGGTTGATATCCGTACACGCCCCTCCTCCAGGATCGAAGGTCTACTAAAGCGGATGTTGCGAGTCGAGAAGTGATGCCCCTCCTTAAAAACCGCCCTATACGGTTGGCTAGCTCGATCCACTGCGCCACCTGTTACAGTGCGAGCATTTTTTTATTGTTCAGGCCTCCTGGAGAGTTACAGTGAGAACTTTCCAGAACTAGCAAGAAGATAGGCTACGCGTGAGATGGGGATATACCTCCACTAGCTCACTCGGTGTGATGGGCTAGCTTGTAAAGGGTGAATGTTGCAGTCTCCCATTCAATGATTAAAAACATAAATCCATCCCGGTTACTCTGACGATATCCATACATACATGTATGAGTTTGAGATAGGGGTGTGGCAAAGAAAGCGATGAGCAAGCTTTCCTTGCATTCACTGTGTCGAGAAGGTAAACAAAGGGAACTGGAGACATACTTCAGCGGCCTTGGCAACAGTGATGTGGAAGCGATATTGAAGAGCTTCGAAGGTCCCTTCAAGTACACGCTAGTGCACACCGCTGCCCTCTACGGACACGCCTCCCTGCTACACTTCCTGCTGAGCAAAGGGGCGGGTCCCAACGTGCAGGCCAGCAATGGGTGGACGGCACTTCACCTAGCTGCCAGTAGCGGGCGAGTAGAGTGCGTGAAAGTCCTGCTTACGCATAACGGCGATCCTTGCATTGTCGACGAACACGGGAAGACGCCCAGACAGTTGACGACTTTGAAGAACATTACACGATGGTTAGCGAATGAAGGTAGGCATATGTGCATATACAAGATCAATACCAGAATGCTATATTCTTGCATTATTTAGAAATAGTGAGGATGGTTGAAAGGAATGGAAGCTTGACGCAGCTGTTCAGCGAATTCAACGTCGATGAGATGAGGCCAGATGCCCTGGACCGTGCGCTGGTGGCTGCCGTACGTTTGAACAACATGGAGAATATTTCCGCACTGCTGATGAAAGGAGCGGGCATCGAGAAAGCGCTTGATGCTGTTGACAAAGATATAAATCACGTCGAATTATACGTCACTCTTCTTCTTGTCAAGGCTGCTGTAAGCAATGACCGTGACCTTGCAAAAATATTGCACGGGCAGGTGAAAGTGTTTCCCGAATGGATCCATAGCTGTGTGCTGGAAGGAAAGCTTTCATACATTCTGCCTATTCAAATGGCTCAGCAAACGCGTCATCCAGAGGTCATGGCAGAGCTACTGATCCGAACAGGTGTTCAGGGGAAGTCGGTGGATTGGAGTCACCTCAGACTTCAGGATTTAGCAGCAAATGTAATAGAAAGAATAGATTTTGTGGAACATTTGACTTTAAAAGACAACTGCCTCAGAACGTTACCTCCCATGTCTAATCTAAAACAAGTAAGTGCATCCAGTTATTTGGATATATATAATATAATATATTTCAGTACTTTCAAATCAGTTTTTTTTTCTTGCAGCTGGTAAAAGCAGAGCTTCAATCCAACTCAATCACATCTGTACCAGCATCATTACTGGAACTACCACTCCTCAAACATTTGAATCTTTCTGACAATAGGCTCACAACTCTTCCAGAACTCTCAGAGTGGTCCCCCTCTCTGATTACCATGGACCTTTCTCACAATCGACTCTCCACCATTCCAGGAGAACCACTTGCCCCAAGCATTCGTACCCTCAACTTGGCTGATAATGACTTTCGTACTGTCCCACTGTGTGTCTGTGGTTTTGTCACCCTCAGATCACTGGATCTCAGTGACAATAAGAACATTTTGTCTCTACCTCCTCAAATGGGCAAACTGAAAGAGCTGACAGCACTGAATCTGAAAGGACTAAAGGATTTGAATGAGCCACCTAAGAATGTTCAAAACGATGTTAGTGACTGTATACGTTATCTCAAAAACAAGTTGCTATCTGCCAGGGGGTTCTATCGGATAAAGCTGATGTTGGTGGGCAAACAGAACCGTGGGAAGACCACCTTGGTAGCACGGCTGCAAGGAAGGGACTGTGGGAATGAGTCAACTGTTGGGGTGGATGTCAGTGAGTGGGAGTACAGGCCGGCCATAGGGAAGCGTCCCTTCAGCTTTAGCATCTGGGACTTTGGTGGTCAGGAGGAGTACTATGCCACTCACCAGTGCTTCTTGTCAGAGCGCTCTCTCTATCTTGTTCTCTTCAATCTGAAAGATGGTGATGCAGGTGTGGAGGAATTGAAGCCCTGGCTAGACAACATAGCTCTTAGGGCTCCAAAGTCTTGTGTGTTTATAGTCGGCACCCATCTTGATGAATTCCCTGCCAGAGACCGTGCATATGCAGACAAACTGCTGAAAAGTGCTGCTGCAATGGCATCGAAATTTTCAGGCAAACTTCAGATCAAGGAATTGCTGGGGGTGGGGCTAAAGAAACAGTTGGAGAATGTGAATATCCTTAGAGAAAGTATCTACAACTGTGCTGCTCAGTATGAAGTGGAAAGGGAACTCGTAATGGGGCAGATGGTCCCTGCCAGCTACCACATCCTGGATAAGCATATTCAGGACCTCCAGAAGGAGGTGAGGATTGGTGCCCGTGAGCCCATTATGCACAGGGAAGAGTACAAGAGTCTTATTTGCCAGCTGAATCTGAGTGACATCCAGGAGGAAGATGAGCTGAAGACAGCCACTCTATTCCTCAACAATGTGGGCACCCTTCTTCACTATGATGACCGCAGCCACAATTTGGATGAGCTGTACTTCATTGATCCACGATGGCTCTGTGATATGATGGCCAAGATTGTGACTGTGAAAGAGAAAAACCCTTTCATTGTTGATGGTATTCTCCATATCAAGAATGTTCAATTTCTGCTGCATGACCAGAAGTTCCCAGCAAAGTATTTCAAGCAGTACTTAACACTGCTCGATCGGTTTGAGGTTGCCTTTGCTCTGGACAGCCAAAGGATCATTATTCCCTCACTACTTCCAAAGAGACGACCTGCTGGCATAGACATCAGAGATCCAAGTGGCCATCCCCTGTACACTCGTTATGTCCTCTTCACTTCAACATGCACGCCCCCCGGCTTCTGGAGCCGTCTCATCTCTCGTATCATGCACTCAGTCTCACGGCTGCAATTCATTCTTGACCAACACATTGTTCCCTCTGACAAATCCACCCCTGATGAGTGGGGCACTGGCAGCATGTTTGAGCACCAGGATGATGGCCCTGATGATATTGTGTGTAGCCTAAAGCAAATGGATCTGTCCCAAGTGCGCATGCAGTACTGGCACACTGGCATATTCTACAATGATGGTGAGGTTCAGTTCAGGGTGGAGTCCCTCCGTCACTCAAAGCAGTGCACCAGGGAAAACAGAGAAGGTGTTCTAATAGCAGCATCTCCCAATATTCATGGCAGAATGATGATTGGACAACTGGTGGACCTGACAGCATCTCTATTCAGAGATTGGTACCAAGGAGGCACAGTGGAGCAGGTAGTTCCCTGCTATGAATGCATGAAGATGAAACGGCCTCTTCCATTTGAGTTCAGGACTGACAGCTGTCTCGCACTGATAGCAAAGAACCAAAGTGTCATTCAGTGCCAATACAGTCGGCATGACTCCTTAAAGAACCACACTGCCTCTCTCTTGGACATTGTGCCAGACCTCCTGCTCTTTGATCTGAGCCCTCAGTTTGTACTGAAGAGCTCAGATTTCACCTACGAAGAGAACAGGGAGTCCATCTTGGGCAAGGGAGGCTATGGAACCGTGTACAGAGGAGTGTGCAGAGGGCAGCCTGTTGCAATCAAGAAGTACCAGAGCATTGACGCAGAAGATTCCTTCAGTGAGCTGCGAAGGGAGGCAATTCTGCTGGAGAAGTTTCACCATCCATGTCTAGTGTGTCTTGTTGGGGTGTGTGTGCACCCGTCAATGGCCCTGGTGCTGGAGGAGGCTCCCATGGGGTCCCTGGAGAGGCCACTGATCAAACTGAGGCAAGCAATACATCGTGTGGTCATTCACCGCATTGCTGCACAAGTGGCAGCTGCTATCAGGTTCTTACACAATAGCGGCATCATATTTCGTGACCTCAAGGCAGGCAATGTCCTCTTGTGGTCGCTGGACCCAGAGTCTTTGTGTCATTGCAAAGTGACAGACTTTGGTGTGGCTACCAAAGTGATTTCAATGGGTGCCCGGGGTGTGCAGGGTACCAAAGGCTTCATTGCTCCAGAGATGCTGTATGTGGGCAAGAGAACGGAACGGGCCGTCTATAACCACAGGGTAGACATCTTCTCCTTTGCCATGCTCCTATACCAAATGATAGCACGCCGCCATCCATTTCATGACATGCCTCACGTGAAGATAGACTCGGCCATGGAGAAGGGTGAGAGACCCAAGCTACAAGATATCCCAGAAGCGGAAAATGCTTATTTCTATCTCACAAGGATGATGCAGCGCTGTTGGCAGGGGGATCCCCGCCAAAGGCCCACCACTAATGAGATCATTGATAAGGTCTCTCTATCTTCCTTCCAGTCTGTCATGTCCGTGCAACCAGTGAAGAGCAAACTTTCTCTGCGGCATGCCTGTGTGATCACCTCCACCAACCTCACTGAAGCCAACATTTCTGGTGAGAATGAACTGTGGGTGTGCTGTGATGGTGCAGAGGGGACAGAGATTAGTGTCTACACAACCAACACGATGACCAAGGTGACTACAAGCTTCATCAAAGACAACCAGGTACGGTGCATCAGTCTGTGTGGGGACCAGGTGTGGATGGCCTCAAGGGTTGGCATTGAGTATGAGACGGTCAGCATATTCAGCCTCCACACCAGAGAGATCACCCACAGCATACCCATGAAGGATGCCGCTGTGTGCTGCATGGCGTGCTCAGGGCTCAGAGTGTACTGCGGCACTTTGGAGGGATGGTGTGTGGTCTTCACCAGAGATGCCCAGCAGGCTAAGCGGACACACCACATGCGTGTGTCAGTGAATAGTGTGGATGGCATACTGGTCACTGAGGAGTGCCTGTGGTTGTCCCACACCCAGTCCATCCTCCTCCTCAATCCAGAGTCCCTTGCAGTAGAGAGCACACTGACACGTGCAAACAAGGCATTTGTTGGGAGCCTGAAGATGTCGGCTGATGGCAGCACCATTTGGAGTGCCCACTATCCGTACAGCAGCTGCCTCTCTGCGTGGAGTGTTCAAGGAAGAAGGCACCTATTTGACATGGACCTCGGGGAACATATGAGGTCCATTGGTCAGGACCCCAGGAGAGAATTACTAATCACCGCCATGACACCTGCTCTGGATACTGTGTGGGTGGGTATGAGCACTGGCCACATCCTTGTCTTCCATGGAGCAGAGCTTCTGACATGGTTCTGTCCTTATAAGGAATATATTCGCTTTCTGGTGTGCATCCCTTGTGAAGGACCGTGTAGAACAGAGAAGGCCATGGTAGTGAGTGGAGCCAAGGAGTTCAGGTCTCCCTTGATACCTGGTCTCCCTGACTATGACAAGATGGATGATAAAGGTGTCCCAGTGGACAAAGGTGGGACTCTAATTATATGGGAGGCCTTCCCTTCCAAGATGTGCAAACAGATTTCCATGATACAGTCCCAGTCATCCACCTTCTTGGACAGCCACAATAGTGTAGCAGACATGACCAACAGAGGAGGCTTCAAGGGTGTCCTTACCATAAGTAGCAGCAGCATGCTTGATGTGCTGGACCATGTTCCCTCGGGCAGCACAGATCACACAGGTGACAAGCCACACAACAGTGTGTTCACTGTGTCTACTGTGGAACAAGGCACTACTACAGACCCACCTGCTGCAGAAATTTTTGAATTCAAGGTCTGTTACGAGGGAATGAGTAACAGTGTCGTACACCTAAGATGCCCCAAACCTGCACAGCTGCAGACTGTCATACAAGAGGTTGCCAAGGCAACAATATTACCAATAGACAAATGCTACATAGAGTACCAAGTGGCCACATCAGATATCCCAGTCCCCATTCACTCCCAATCTGACCTCAACATCTACCTCCAGCTTCTGGTGCCCAGACCATTATTGTTGCTAAAAGTACTGTCAATTTTAAAATGATGTGTTGTCAAATGCATGAATAACTGAATCAAAAACAAAAACAAATTTGTGTACTTTGAAGTTGGATGAATGCTTATAGCCAAGCATGCATGCATGCATATATACAGGCCACAGCTGCACATACATACACACAAACACATAACACGTGCAATATAAATATCATGTTTCCAGCACAGTTTCAAGATAGGAGAGATACAAGTTAGCCTCCTCAGTTAGACCAGCTGCCCTTCTCTGACACAGCTCAAGTATGGAGTCCCTATGTACCACAGTGATGATGGACGCTACAGGGACAGTAAACCACAAGATGGTGACCAACAGCTACAGGGTAGCAACCCCCCTCCCCCTCCCCCCCACACACAGCGATGGTGCACTTACCATTCTGAGCACTGCAACAGATGATTTGATAAAGTGCATATGCCCCCCAGGTCTGCACGGCCGGGGTGCCCCTGTGCCCCCTCACAGCCCCCACTGCTGCCTGGACACAGTGGCCAGCCAGCTTAGAATCACTAAGGAGATCTGGAAGACACGCCTATTAAAACATGGCCCCTCCCCTAACACTCACCTGAAGTAGTCATGTGGGCTATCACTTTGCACCCCCACACCTGCAAGGCTTCACTATGTGAAAATGCATTCATTGATTGAAGAACTTGTTCCACCACCTGCAATACAAGGGAGCACTCCACCTGGTGGCACACTGTGGAGTGGATACCTTATAAGGAAGTGGTGAGTGCAAGGTAATCAGCTCACCTCCTGCCATTAGCAAAGCAAAGAATGCACAGCTGCTCTCCACCACTTGAAGGTCTTGTGCATACAACTGCATAGCAGCTACAATGGTGTCCACACTCCTGGTGTGCTCGGACAAAAACTTAAGTCTTCCTTCAGGTTCTGCAGAGTAACAAGGGACCTATTGAAAGAGACCACTCCCACTAACCACTCCCACCAACCTCCTGCAAAAGCCACGGACAACAAGGACAGACCAGCAATCTGGACTGAGCTGTTGTCACGAAAGTGCTCCATTCCAGACACCACAGCAGACATGCCACCTCTAAACACAAGAGCCTTGCAGTATGGAGGAGCTATTGGACACAACCAGCAACATCATACACACATACACATACACACATACACACACATACACATACACACACACACATACACACACATACACATACACACACATACACACACATACATACACATACACACACATGTACACACACACATACACACACACATACACACATGTACACACACACATACACACATACACAAACACTGCAGCACCAGGGCACCCAGCACACAACAGTACTTAATGAGCATTAATAAACTGGGGACCCCACCTCTGTTCAATGCACATGGGAGACTCTACCCCACCCCTTTCTCGTGTGCCACACCCCCTCCCTCCTGCCAGCCCTTGCAATCACCACTGACCTGTTCGTCCTATGTTGGCAGCTGCAAGGTATGATTGCAGTTGTACTGTGACCTCATTAGGATGTGAACACATTGCATCCAGCACAGCCAACATAGCACCTGAAGGGATGGTGTCTCCACCTGGAACAGGAGGTGGGGGTGGTGAGGGATGTGGGACAGGTGAGGGAAGTGGGAACACCTCACCTCTTGCGAGGTACTTGATAAGTCGACATCCTCGTTCAGCTATCAATATATCGTCATACCACAGTTGCAAAGCCTTGACCACCCACTCCAGGTCACCAGAGCTGGACCTTAGCCGAGGCTGTTGTGAGTACATTTGGCACAGAAGCCCAAGAGCCCCTGATGCCTCATCACAATCTTCACTGCTGACAGCTTCAGCCAATGAAGATGAGGCAGTAAACACGGGTGGACAGCCAATGATTACTGGGCACGAGTACCACCTTCTCAACAGGTCACACAGGGCAGCAGTGTCCACCAAGGCCACACCTCCACACAGACCCTCAGGTAATGACAGGTTTCTCTGCAGGGAAGAGCCTTTTGAAGCCATAATGGACAATCTCCGACCTGCAGCGGCATCGAACTGATCCGAACTGTTGTGACGTGCAATGAGGTGCGCATCCGGGGTGTCCGCCGCAGATAGAAGTTTAACTTGCACTGGTGGTCCCTGGTCGTACGGACTCTGATCTTCACTACGAGTCCTCTTCACATTACGTTTGTGAACAACGAGTCTCTGTTGTGGAGGTCTCTTGCCGGCATTGGCCTCTGGCCGTGCCTGCCGTGAAGGCGCTCCAGGCCTTAGCGGCTTGTTCCGGTGATATTCGGCAAGTGCCGTGATAAGCCTATTCGTCATAAGTGGCGTAAGCCCACTCGCTTTGAGGTTTTCTTCATTTGTTTTCAAAAGGTCCTCCATGGTATAGTAACCCGCAAGTCGCAAACGATACTCAAGTCCTGATAAATTGCTGTCTCTTAGAAATGCCTTCAGGTTTTGACCAATATTCCCGGCTTTCCTACTCGCTAAAGAGCCTGGAAGGCTCACACTTGATGCCGATCTGACTCGAGGAGGCGCAGAGACAGAAGCAACGCGTGAACGGCTCTCGTTTCCCCCCATCCTTTACTGTGGACGTGTGTACATGTATCACGTGATTCATTACTGGTGTTGAATATAATTGCATGCTAACAAAATTATTAGTCTTCAAATAAATATTAAATGGGAGACGTGCATACAGAAGTTCCAATTGTTCATGTCTCAACAAAGGAAGAGTTTATAACCAAGGTATACTGCAAAAGAAAACCAGCGGTTCTGAAAGGCATCGATCTAGGCTGTGCACCTTCTTTGTGGACTCCAGACTATCTCTGTAGAAAATGCGGGGAAAAAGCGGTAAAAGTTCACGTGACACCCGTTTCGCGTATGGACTTCATTCGAAAGAACTTCGTATATAGGTATGAAATTTGCCGTGCATAGACAGATGCACTAATAACTTGCTTCCAAGGACTCTGCCGTTTGATGAGTTTGTCCGCCGTGCAAATAAGCCATTACAAGACGAGTACTTTCTTTGTGCGGTAAGTGTAGTGGTAGGCACTTTGCTGTTAAACTTATATTGCACTAGGAAGAGAAATACTACCTTCGTTCTTTAGGGGATGATCCTCGAAAGGTAGCAATGTTTGATTTGATTTTTAAATAAATATATCTGAATTCTACGTCAGGATGTAGCAGACCTTTGCGCGCAGTTTCCGGAGCTTGCTGGTGACATAAAGCTACCTTTGTTCTTTGAGCATCACCAGTACTTCTCCTCTGTGTTCAGAATTGGTTCAGCTCAAGTCACGCTGTGGACCCACTACGATGTGTGTGTACCCAACGGGTGAAGTAATTGTGCTGTCACTGTGTATTGTCACCGCTGCAGGTGATGGACAATTTACTGGTGCAGGTAACAGGGAGAAAAAGTATTGTTCTGTTCAGTCCTAAAGAGGCAACCAATCTGTATATGGTGGGGGACAAGAGTGCGGTGATGGACATTGACTGCCCAGATCTTGAGGCTTTCCCTTTGTTTGCGCGTGTGCAGCACCACAGATGTACCCTGGAGCAGGGAGATGTTCTCTTCATTCCTGCCATGTGGTTCCATAATGTGAAGTCGGAGCAATTTGGAGTAGCGGTGAACATTTTCTGGCGACATTTGGACGCCCATTTCTATGATGCTAAGGATACTTACGGTAACAAGGATCCTCCCCAGGCACAGAAGGCTGCACAGCTGGTGGACAAGGCTTTGCTTGCTCTGGACGAGCTTCCTGAGGAGTACAGGGACTTTTATGCCAGAACACTGGCCTCCAAAATAACTTCCAGATTCATACAGACATGATGGCTACCTAGAGTCCTAGACATATGAAAAAGGGTGCACTTGTGATTGATGTATTGTGTATTGACTTTCACCAGTCTAGTGGAATAAATAAAATCAAATAAAGGAGTTAGAGTTAGAAGTACACTATCGATGTAGAGCCTAAACGTAAGCAACTTTCATAATAACGAACAGATCACCGATGTTGTGTGTAACGCTCGGGTACGAGGCTAACACACCTTGGAGTTGCGCATGCGCCTAAGTCCAGGTGGTGGCGCCGTGGCGTGAATCGTTGAAAAATTTTGTCACTGCGTTTGTAGCGGTTGTACAGTCGTCGACTCTGGAGATCGAATTGTGTGGCTTAATGCCGTCCGTGAAAAGGCGGTGTTCAAGGGTTCTACCGTCATGAGCGCGCAGGCCACGTAAGTCGACCAGTACTAGGTAGTGCGAATAAAGATGGGTTTTAACCGCTTTTTAAAAATCTTTAGACAAACCCTGGGAGTTACCTCACCTCTAAGTTTAGCTTTGCCAAAGCCACAAGTAAGGTTCATCGCGTTAGCATTGGACCGATAATCAGACTTGTTTATATTCTGGCTGGCATTAAATAGGACTTGAAACTTACAAAAGACCTTGAGGAATGTCTGGAGCGCTATGACATGTTCGACACAAAAGAGGGCCATGAACACAGGTGTGCGAGATAACCAATAGGCTGTTCACCTGTCATGTGTGGCCTGCCGTAGGCTTTTGGTTCTGGGCAAGTTAAATGAGCTCGTTAGGAGATGGATATGCCAGATAAGCATTGAAAAGGTAAAGCAGACGACCAAATCTTTTTTTGTCATGTCAGGCACGTTCCATATAGGGAAAGACTGAGTCTGAAGCCAAGGAAGTTGGTGGCAATATCTTTACATTTGGTTCATATCGCCTTGGTGTCCATGGGAAAGGTTGGTCTTGATGACCTGTGTACACTTGTGCGTGTGATCTTTTGTTGATGTTGCTTAGGTGCTGATATCGATACACTGTTGGTGGCCCCTAGGCATGTGGATCGATCTGATTTTTTCTCATCATTTATTGACACACTTACCAAAGAGAAAGGAGTGTCAAATGTTAGGGTGAGTGTCAAATATAATGTTGGGGGGGGGGGGGGGGTCATGTCTACATTGTAATGTTGGGGGGGGGGGGGGGGGGGTCATGTCTACATTGTAATGTTGGGGGGGGGTCATGTCTACATTGTAATGTTGGGGGAGGGGGTTGGTGCACACATCAAATGGTGTGCTGAGCTCTCTGCTTGTTATGTGGAAGTTCTGTTAACTTGAAATGCCTATATTTACACATTCTGGTGATGAATTTCTGACTATAGCCAATACCAGATGCATTTGTTCCTGTAATCAAGTTGGAGTTTGAAGGCATTGAGATGGATCTTCTATTTGCACGCTTGGCACAGCCCTACGTCTCTTCTGATCTCAATCTTCTCGATGTTAGTCTTCTTAAAAACCTGGACCCTAAGTGTGTGCGAAGCCTCAACGGATGTCGTGTGACTGATGCTATTTTGAGTTTGGTTCCAAACCAGAAAAGCTTCAGACTGGCTCTAAGGGCTATCAAGCTATGGGCCAAAAGTATGTCATCACACGTTGTGTTCAAATGAACATCCAATCTACATACACAACACACCACACACACACATACACACACACACATACACACACACACCACACCACACACACACACACACACACATACACACCACACACACACACACACACACACACACACACACACACACACACACACACACACACATACATGACAGACCGGGGTATTTACTCAAATGTGCTTGGATACCTTGGAGGAGTGTCTTGGGCTATCTTGGTTGCCAGGACATCACAGCTCTACCCCAATGCAGCTGCCTCCACCATTGTGCAGAAGTTCTTCTTTGTATTTGAGCGATGGTAAATGGAAGAGTCATTTTGTGTTGATATCTATGTTGTGTGATCAGGGACTGGCGTACTCCTGTGCTACTGAAGAAGATGGATGAAGATGTGCTTGGTCTTAATCATCCTGTGTGGGACCCCAGGGTATGAGGGGAGGGGGGGAAAGCAGGGTGTGGTATGTGGGGAGAGGGGGGGAACCCCCATGGTGTGTGGGGAGGGAGGGGTGGTATGTGGGGAGAGGGGGGAACCCCATGGTATGTGGGGAGGGAGGGGTGGTATGTGGGGAGAGGGGGGAACCCCATGGTATGTGGGGAGGGAGGGGTGGTATGTGGGGAGAGGGGGGAACCCCATGGTGTGTGGGGAGGGAGGGATGGTATGAGGGGAGGGGGAACCCCATGGTGTGTGGGGAGGGAGGGGTGGTATGAGGGGAGGGGGAACCCCATGGTATGTGGGGAGACAGGGGGA
The DNA here is from genome assembly GCA_949361645.1 of Spongilla lacustris. NCBI lineage: Eukaryota > Metazoa > Porifera > Demospongiae > Spongillida > Spongillidae > Spongilla > Spongilla lacustris. The sequence goes on along the minus strand of OX442432.1, from coordinate 160,078 downwards.
ATCCCAAGTTATGCAGCATATACTATGGTGGGGTTTTGGTTACTATAAGAGTTTTCTCCTCAGATAAACCCCAGCGATGCCAGCCATCTGATGCCCATCATCACTCCAGCCTACCCACAGCAAAACTCAACATTCAATGTCACTGTATCAACAAGAAGTATAATGATAAAAGAGTTCAAGAGAGGTCAGTTCAGACGGTGTGAGGGGTCAGTTCATAGGGTGTGAGGGGTCAGTTCATAGGGTGTGAGGGGTCAGTTCAGACGGTGTGAGGGGTCAGTTCAGACGGTGTGAGGGGTCAGTTCAGACGGTGTGAGGGGTCAGTTCAGACGGTGTGAGGGGTCAGTTCAGACGGTGTGAGGGGTCAGTTCAGAGGGTGTGAGGGGTCAGTTCAGAGCGTGTGAGGGGTCAGTTCAGAGGGTGTGAGGGGTCAGTTCAGACGGTGTGAGGGGTCAGTTCAGACGGTGTGAGGGGTCAGTTCAGACGGTGTGAGGGGTCAGTTCAGACGGTGTGAGGGGTCAGTTCAGACGGTGTGAGGGGCCAGTTCAGAGAGTGTGAGGGGTCAGTTCAGAGCGTGTGAGGGGTCAGTTCAGAGGGTGTGAAGGGTCAGTTCAGACGGTGTGAGGGGTCAGTTCAGACGGTGTGAGGGGTCAGTTCAGACGGTGTGAGGGGTCAGTTCAGAGGGTGTGAGGGGTCAGTTCAGACGGTGTGAGGGGTCAGTTCAGAGGGTGTGAGGGGTCAGTTCAGAGGGTGTGAGGGGTCAGTTCAGAGGGTGTGAGGGGTCAGTTCAGAGTGTGTGAGGGGTCAGTTCAGAGGGTGTGAGGGGTCAGTTCAGAGGGTGTGAGGGGTCAGTTCAGAGGGTGTGAGGGGTCAGTTCAGAGGGTGTGAGGGGTCAGTTCATAGGGTGTGAAGTTTTCAGCTGAGGTGGTTTAGGAAGCTGTTGGGTGTCAGTTAAGTGGGTGTGGAGATCAATTAATGGGTGTGGTTTGATGATTTAAGGGTACACACACCTCTGATTTGTTATAGGTATGGAAGTGTGTGAGGACATCGTTGTTGGCAAGAAAGGCTGGGATGACCTCTTTGAGGTGTTGGCATTTTTTACTTTGTACAAGTACGTGGTTTTTACATCATTACCTCTTGTGTGATTGTGTGTTCCCCTTCACCTATGTCCTGTGTCCTCTCCTTCCCCCTCACCACTGTCCTTCCCCCTCACCACTGTCCTCTCCTTCCCCTCACCTCTGTCCTCTCCTTCCCCTCACCTCTGTCCTCTCCTTCCCCTCACCTCTGTCCTCTCCTTCCCCTCACCTCTGTCCTCTCCTTCCCCTCACCTCTGTCCTTCCCCCTCACCACTGTCCTCTCCTTCCCCTCACCTCTGTCCTCTCCTTCCCCTCACCTCTGTCCTCTCCTTCCCCTCACCTCTGTCCTCTCCTTCCCCCTTACCTGTCCTCCTTCCCCTCACCTCTGTCCTCTCCTTCCCCCTTACCTGTCCTCTCCTTCCCCTCACCTCTGTCCTCTCCTTCCCCTCACCTCTGTCCGCTCCGTCCCCTCACCTCTGTCCGCTCCTTCCCCTCACCTCTGTCCGCTCCTTCCCCTCACCTCTGTCCTCTCCTTCCCCTCACCTCTGTCCTCTCCTTCCCCTCACCTCTGTCCTCTCCTTCCCCTCACCTCTGTCCTCTCCTTCCCCTCACCTCTGTCCTCTCCTTCCCCTCACCTCTGTCCTCTCCTTCCCCTCACCTCTGTCCTCTCCTTCCCCTCACCTCTGTCCTCTCCTTCCCCTCACCTCTGTCCTCTCCTTCCCCTCACCACTGTCTTCTCCTTCCCCCTTACCTGTCCTCTCCTTCCCCCTCACCTCTGTCCCCTCCTTCCCCTCACCTCTGTCCTCTCCTTCCCCCTCACTCCCTCCTTCCATGATGGTAGACATTATATTGTGATATGTGCAAAGGCTTCAAGTGCAGAGCAGCTCAAGAAATGGTAAGCAGCTGTACTTGTGTGTTCTTGGTCCTCACACTTGTTTGGTACAGGTCAGGACTTGTGGAGTCAAAGATTCGTATTTTGGTCAGCAAACTGGAAATAAATGGAAGCATAGAGCTGGCCCACGTGCACCCGGAGTCCTATGGAGCTATCCCCTCTGACAGGCATGTAATTCCAATACTTTGGTCAGGGGTTTGACCATGTCCCCTTGGTAGTATGGAGCATCTTCGTCGATGGTTCATTGGGCTTGAGTTCAAGAAATCAGATGGAGAGGTTCTTAACTTGACACTCACATATGAGATCCAGATGTTCACCAATGCGGGTCTGCTGGCAACATATGCAATGGTGGACCATAAATAGAATTTCTCTTTTTTAGTGATGAATTCTGGTCCCATGATGAGCAGCTCTGAGCTGATGGAGGGTACATATGTGGAGGTCAAACATGTCAAAAGGTGGGTGGGGTACATGTGTTGGCTGTTGTTAATTCACTTGACAGGAAGGAGCTTCCAAGCTATCTTCCTGTTAATATGCTTCCTTCTGTAAAAAAGAGGAAGTCACAGCTTAATGTTTCAGCATCTAAGATAAATGACGTAAGAATTCTCTTGTTGGTCCTCAGTATTTGATACTTCAATGTTATCTTTCAATATGACATCATGTCTAGAATTCCAGTGACCTACAAATCAAACAAAACAGCTCAGAGCTTGATGACGAGTCTTCTGTTAAGATTGAACTGCTTCCTAAGAGATCAGGTTCTCAACTAGAAGATGAGCCTGCCACAAAGAAGCTACGGCAGGAAGATAATGTTTCAGCGAGTAGTCAGAATGAACCATCAACTGTTACAGCCAAACTGCTTCCTAAGAGGTCAGGTTGTGAACTAGAAGATGAGCCTGCCATGAAGAAGGTACGGCAGGAAGATAATGTTTCAGCGAGTAGTCAGAATGAACCATCGACTGTTACGTGTACACAACTTGAGGATGATCACCCTGATGCAGCATTGAACAATGGTTTTACTGGAGACAGTGTCACTGGTCACGCAGACAGCTTGAGTGTTCCAGTGGAGCGTAGTGTGTCTAATGATTCCTTTGTGGTGTTGCCACCAGAGCAGGGAGACCTCAGTGTTGGTGGTCTTCTAGAGCAGCCATGTTTGTCACCAGGAAAACCGAGTCAGGATGCTGCAACCGTGGTAACCAGTCAGACACTGGACAGCAAACCTGTAACAGATGGGCAACATAACGATGTCAGCAGCCAAGGTGACGACCAGTCTCCTCCATCAACTCAGCAGGTTATGTGTTTGGAGTCTGTAAAGGCTGCAAAGAAGCCTGAACAAGGTATGTACATGTAGTAGCAGGTGATCAGCTAATGACAGACTACAAAGTCCAAAAGTTGAATTGGGTGTGGACTTATAATGTGGTGTTGATATAGTAGTGGGGTAGTAAAACCATTCACCAAGGCTATATTTGGTACCTGTCACCTGAACTTTGAGGTGTTATTGAATGATATAATCTTACTTACTATTAGCAAAAGCTTTAATATCTTATGTACTGGACATCATCCCGGGGGTACATTTGTCTACCACATTGTACAGAAAATAAATTTATTCCCATTCTGCCAGTTTAGCATCCCTTTTACATTTGACGGTGCATGCTGGTTGTACAGGTCCCAAGCTCTAGTTCTTTTCTCTGGTCCCAAGTTAGCGCATCAAAGCGAAGCTATTCGATTGCAATACGCCACCACACATGGTTACTATAACGTTGATAATTCAACCAAACTTGACCTAGCGTGGCTGAAAAACACATTTAGGATGTTTGAACCACATTTTACATCCTTAGTGTTTTTCAGCCAGCTTGGTCGAGTTTGGTTGAGTTACCAATGTTATTGTAATCACACATGGTGGCGTATTGCAACCCAATACTTTCACTTTGGTGCGCTAACTTGGGACCAGAGAAGAAGAATTAGAGCTTGACAAACTTCGGGCCAAGCTCCAAAGGACCTGTACAACGAGCATGCACTGCCAGATGTAAAAGTGATGCTAAACTTTATTTTCTGTACAATGTGGTAGACAAATGTACCCCTGGGATGACGTCTGGTACATTAGACATTAAAGCATCCTTCAGTTGTGTTCAAAGGCCACACTCACCTCAGTTCAAGCCTCTCCCGGTGTCTAGGGCAAGGATAGGACCCATTGCATACATGAGAAGTCCATGTGGGATGGGAATCTGATGTGTAACCATGGTTTCAATCACATGTGAAAGTGCATATGACAAATTCAATCTGGATTATGGAAGTCCCCAGTACATTTCTTCTCCTGGTTTGCAAGACTAGTCAGAAAGCTTGTTGCCATGGTTACTATGATTAATTTCCATTTGACCTGACGTTTAAGAAAAGTGAGCACTGTCTGCTGTCCAGTGGGTTCAAACACTTATGACCTTTGAAGCTTGATTTTGCTATGAACCAGGGACAGCACGAGTATTCTCTAAAACAATTGGGGGGGTTGGAGGACAAATGGGCGTGTGATTTGCAAGCTTTGAACACTGCCATGTCCAGCACAGTGGTACTTTTTCAAATTTTCCAGAATCCTATGATTGGTGGAACTTCGCAGTTCAAAAAAATAATGAAAACGAGGGTAATTATGATCCAGGACACTATCCCATTTCTGACAAAGTAACATTTTTTACATATCAGGTGTCATTTTTCCTACAGAGGTAGCAGCCATATTGCAGAGTCAAGAAAAGGGAGTAAGTGATACGGATGGGAAGGACAAGAGAAAGGTGAGTTGGTAGTGAGTGTGTTATGACACTGTAAGCTGAGCTCTCTGCACCAGCCTGGCCAGAGATTAGCTGAACTTACAGACAAGTCAAAGCTTACTCCTGTTGCACAAGTCAAAAAGACTCTGATACAGTTGAATCTGAAATCCACCTAATCTTCAACTCTTTCCTTTTTTGTGCTGTCTTTCCGTTTCACTGTTTTTATGTACTGTACAATTGAAGGCGCCGGCGGCAGACCACGACACGCGAGGAGGCGCGCCATTTCCATAAGTGTTGAGAGATGAATGGCCCCCTAACTAATCATATAGGAGATGTGGCGCATGCATGCATGGCTAGACAAACCTTTAATTTCGCATAACTGTTATTAATGCATCATGCTGTCGACTTATTGCGCATGCGTGCGAAGAGATGCAATTGGGCGTGCCTCTATATTCGTACTTCGCCATCTGATTCAAGAAGGCAGTAGTTGCAACCAACACAATGAGCTCGCTACTTGATAGACCACGGCTGAGCACGGAAGGTTTGTTAATTATGTGCAATCCGGCATGCTGGTTGAGTAGTGCATCAAGGGGGCGTAGGTTCCAGCAAGGGGGCGTAGCTACCAGCCTTTTTCCTTGCAGGTGCCACGCCCCAAGATGGGGTACCGGACATGACCGTGATCAGTGAGATAGACGAGTATGGCATCAATACAAACCTCAAAGTGCGCTACAAAAGTGACAGGATCTATGTAAGTAGCAGGCATTCAAGTACTTGGTGCTGTTATTAGTATCGCCTGCAGACGTACACGGGAACAATCCTGGTGGCAGTCAATCCGTACCATCAACTGAAAATCTACGAATCGGTATGCAGCACGCATATTTGCCACAATGCCTTGAATACTCTCTATGCAGGATACAGTGAAGCTGTACCACGATAAGAAGATCGGTGACGCCCCTCCTCACGTGTTCGCCATTGCAGAGTCGGCGCTCCGCTATTTGAGGGACCAGAATAAGAATCAGTCGTGCGTGATCAGCGGAGAGAGTGGAGCGGGAAAAACGGAAACGACGAAGTTCATACTGCAGTATCTGTGCTCCGTCACCAGCAGCGTAACACAGTGGGTCGAACATCAGATCTTGGAAGCCAATACTGTACTGGAGGCTTTCGGTAAGATTGGCAGCTAAGCTTACCTTTTAATTATTGCTTTAATACCACAACTTAAGGAAATGCAAAGACCGTTCGCAACGACAATAGTTCTCGCTTTGGTAAATTCATTCAGGTGTGCTTTGACGACAAACTGCAGCAGATTAGCGGCTGCATCATTCAAGACTACCTATTGGAACTGTCGCGTGTTACTTTCCAATCTGTAAATGAGCGTAACTATCACGCATTCTACCAGATGGTCGCTGCAGCTATGAGCAACGCGGAACTTAGGCAAGAACTGATGCTGGAGCCTGCAAGCACCTACGCCTACCTCAACCAGAGTGGATGTTACGACTTGGATGGAGTGAACGACTCGGCAATGTTTGATCAGCTAAGGCTGGCCTTGGAGGTATGTGCATCTGTTATGTTTATTAGTATTTTACTCTTGTGTTCCTGTTAGGTCCTGCAGGTACCACCAGAACTGACCACAGGCATCTTCCGTGTGCTGTCAGCCATCCTATGGCTTGGAAACCTTAAGTTTAGGGATACTGAAAATGAAGCTTGTGAACTATTGCCAGAGGACAAACTTGTGGTGAAGAAGATTGCTACTTTGCTTGGGGTCTCAGAAGCTCATATTTTCAAAGTGTGTACCACAAGGCAGATCACAGTGAAGGGAACTATTACTGATATTGCTTTGAAGTACCAGGAGGTAAGGATTAAGGCAGGAATGTGGTTGGTGCTATTGCATTATTTTGATTGTAGGCAAGAGAAAACAGACATGCCATGGCCAAAGCTCTTTACTCCAGAACATTCACCTGGTTGGTTCAACAGATCAATTCTTGCACCAATCCGGGCTCTGAACTAACCCGGTTCATTGGTGTCCTTGACATATTTGGATTCGAAAACTTTAAGGTAAAAACCCCTTTTATCCACATGAGCAAAGAACTGATTATTTCATTTGTTCTGGGATATCACATAATATTTTTGTTGTCCCTAACAGCTCAACTCATTTGAACAGCTATGCATCAACTACACAAATGAAAAGTTGCACAAATTTTTCAACCACTACGTATTTGCACTAGAGCAAGCCATAGTGAGTGGTAGGCATGTTGTAATTAGACCATCACCATGTCCCTCTCCTACAGTACAGAGAAGATGGCATCAAGTTTTCGCACATCAACTTCACCGATAACACACTCTGCTTAGAGCTCATAGAAAAGCCACCTAAATGTATTCTCAAACTACTTGATGAGGAGTGTATGTTTCCTGGGGTGAGTACGAGTTGTAGAGGTGGTAGCCACATCTTGAGGTGATAACCATGGTAACCAGAAGGGTGGCCATGGTAACCAGGAGGGTAGCCATGGTAACCAGGAGGGCAGTGATTGCATTGGCATAACTAAAATAACCCTCCCCCCCCCCCCACAGGGGAAAGATGAGTCTTACCTCAGCAAACTGCACCACGAGATGGGAGCACACAGCTACTTTGTTAAGGGGGATGACAAGAGGCGATGGGGGGTGGAGTTCACTATACGTCACTATGCTGGTCCTGTCACCTACACAGTCAAAGGATTCCTGGACAAGAACAAAGATGTGCAGCAAGACATGCTCTTCGATTTTCTTGAGCAATCATCCTCAGAGTTTGTGCAAAAGATATGCAAGTTCCGGGTGAGTATGCTGTTAATATAGCACTTCTTAAATAATTTAGGTTAATATACTAGGTTAGTAATACACAGGTTTCTAATATGTTATGTGTGTCCATTACTACATGTAGTATGGGACACATACTATATAAACCCAGGATGAGGGTGTGGTCAATTGTTATACAGCAATTATAAAAGATCCCCTCCCCCACCCTTGAAATGTATGGACATCCCCATATTAGATTCCTTACATGGTATAACATGGTGTGCATTAAAAAGGTCACACTGGCTAACTGTTATGCCCCGCCCACCTCCCAGGACTTCCTGTCAACCTACCTAGAGTTGGCGAAGAGCAAAGCTACTAAGTCCAAGAGTCTAATCGGTGGCACAAAGACAAAGGTCAGGTCTTGTGACAAGTCATGTGATGAATCACATGATGCATTGTGCTCCTTCTACACTAAAGGGTTCTGGAAAGCCAACAGTTGGGGATACCTTCAGAACACAGCTAATTGCATTAGTTGATGTGCTTGACTCTACCACCCCATGGTAAGGTGCCAGGTGGTGTAGGTGGGGCAAGTGGGTGGAGCACGTGGGTGGAGCATGTGGGTAAGCTCGTTTCTCCCATGTCAGGTATGTGAGGTGTTTGAAGCCCAATAATGCCAAGCAATCCAGTCACTATGACGACGAGCTGATCATCACACAGTTGAGGTACTCTGGCATGTTGGACATAGTACGGATCAGGAAAGAGGTGTGTACTGGTTGTTCTATACTTTTTGGCAGTAATAAATTTAATGCCCCACCCTCCACCCCCACCCCCACACCCCCCAGGGTTATCCGGTACATGTGGCTGCTAAAGACTTCCTCAAAAAGTATCGCTGTCTTGCTGACAAGGATGCCAGCTTGCCTCAAGAAGACAAGGCAGCAGCTGCATATATTCTGAGGAGTCTTGCACTGCCTGAGACGGAATGGCAAGTAGGAAAAACTCGTGTGTTCCTGAGAAACAGTGTCTTTGAACCACTTGAAGACAGACGTAAAGTGTTACTAGCTCAGAAGATGATCATTATCCAGAAGACTTGGAGACAGTATATTGCACGGAAACGATTCTTGAAACTGCGAGCTGCAACTATTGTTCTACAAAAGCATTTTAGAGGAAGTCGTCAACGCGTGGCATTCTTGAAGCTGCGTCGTGCTGCAGTAACCATGCAGTCCCATTTCCGTGGTTTTCTGGCCAGAGAGCTAGTGGCAGCCCTTAAGAAGAAGAAGAGGGAAGAGGAGGAGGAGAGACGTAGGCTTAGGAAGCTTGAGGAAGAGAAGATGGCCAAGGAGAAGGCAGAGAGGAGCATGGAGGAGTCCTTCAAGGCAGCACAGCTGGAGCTGCTCACATTGGCCAGGTTGGCTGAGCACAGAAGCCAAAAGGTGGAAGCTGAAGTGGACCTAACTGAAATCTTCAAGATCTTGGAGGATACTTCTACCAAGCCTCAGGGAAAGGAAGCCAAGACGTTTGTAGATGTGGTGACAGCTGAGTTAGACAGCCAATTTCAACAGGCACAGGAGGCAATTCCTCCACCCACTCGCAAACCTGTACGTCCAGCTCCCAAGCCTCCCCAGGCAGGACAGACTGGTCCCCAGGCCAAGGTTGAGCCAGTCAGGACTGGTCCCCAGGCCAAGGTTGAGCCAGGCAGGACTGGTCTACCAATGGAATTGACAAGAACTGAACGTAGGCGACGCAGGGTGGAAAGGAAGCCGCTTGGAATAGAAGATGAACTGGGGCAGAGAGAAGAACGCTTTGACCCAAGTGCATATCCAATGCTCAAGTTTGCAGAGATGTACTTCAATGATTTCCCAAGGGACACTGGTGGCTTCAGTACACTGAGCCTTCGCAGGGCTCCCAAAGTTACAGATGCGATTCCTAAATCAGAGATGCTCTCATTTTCCAAATCTGGTAGTTTGCCCACATCTCTGGTGCACATGCATGACCCGGAGAATGTTAATTTGGCCTGCAACATTTTTAAAGACCTTTGTAAACTTTTGAGAGGTGAACTAAAGCCCGAGCAAGCTGTCCTCACCATTCAGAGCACTATTGCATATGGAATTGAACGACCTGAACTGAGAGATGAGATATTTTGTCAGCTGATACGTCAGGTGACTGACAATCCAAGGGAGGATGCCTGCCTTCGAGGTTGGCATTTTATGGCTCTGTGCACAATAGCTTTCTCTCCAAGCAAGAACTTCAACAAGGTAGTCCTCTCTTATCAGGTCACGTCCAAGAGCACACCTGTGACACTGTGTTTCCTTTGCAGTACTTGCAAGCCTTCTTCCAAGTCTGTACCACCAACAAATTGGTTGGTACCTATGCTTCGTATTGCCTCAACACTATGAGACTGACCAAAGTCACTAGCAGGAGGTTTCCACCCTCTTCTATTGAGATCGCTGTGAGCCTTTTTGGAGTGTGCTACTTCATAACCAACTTGTAACCTGTACTTCCATCTTGTACCTTATGTCCACCTAGGCTGTCAAGAACTTAAACCCCCTGATCTGCAGGTTCTACTTCCTTGATGGCAAGGCCAAGGCCATGAGTGTGCATCCTTCTGACTCTGCAGGAGATGTAGTGAAAGCTCTGGCAGAAAGGATCGACCTTCATAGCGTAGATGGGTGGGCTCTATATGAAGTAAGCACCTCATACATAATTGCACTCTAAGTCACATTAATTTCCCATCCAGGTTAACCCTGAAAAGGAGCACTTTATCAAAGCACACGACTACATAGCAGATATATTGTCTCAGTGGGAAAGAGACAAGCGCTCCTCTGTTGCCATGACAAACTACACAACATTGTCTCACAAGCCTTCATACTCTGCTGCTCTTGGGGGTGGAGACAGCAAGTTTGTGTTTAGGAAGAGATTATTCCGCAAGCCTAAGGAGATACCGGAGGACCCTGTGGAGTACCACCTGATGTATGCACAAGCTGTGCACTCTGTAGTAAAGGTGGGTGGGTGATTCCCATTTAGAGACACCCTTGACCCTTGGATACGTATCTCTTTGCCAGCTGGATGAGTTCCCAGTGAACGAAAATGTAGCACTGCAGCTGGCAGGGCTGCAGGCACAGGTACTGTGGGGGGACTACAGTGCGGCCATGGCTTCACGCTACGATGAGGTTGAACAATACCTACCAGAGAGGTTGATTGTCAACAATCGAACACACACAAGAGATGACCTAAAGACAGCTATTGCAGAGGCCCATAAGGTTTGTTGATGCAAACTAGTTAATTCAATATTATGTAACCTCTTCACAGAAATATGGGAGAGGGAAGAGTGATATTCAAGCTAAGGTGTGGTACCTTACGTCAGTCAAACACTACCCTCTCTATGGAAGTAGCCTGTTCCCAGTGCACTACAAAGGCTTCTGGTCCCACCCTAACAATCTTATTTTGGCTATTAATGTGGATGGAATCAAGCTTGTAAATCTAAAAAACAAGAAGGTATGTCACATGATAGATCACATGACCATAGCTAAATATATCACTGTTTTATAACTACAGCCACTCATAGAATACCAATATTCACAACTTGAGTCTGTAGCTGTGGACATGGTTGATGATGTCATTACACTGACATTGCTTGCAAGTGGCCCAGAGAAGCAGTCAGGCTTTGCCTTTGAGACAGACAACAAGGAGGACATAGCTAACCTTATTGCCAGCTACTCGCCATCACACAGCAACTGGCAAAGGGTTGGAGAGGCAAAGACTAGAGTGGTATGTCCCCAAGGGGTGGTGGGTGTGGGGAGGGGGAGGAACAAGAGGGGATGATAGAAGATCGGTGGAGTTGAGATCACCACCCAAATGCCCAGATTCATGTATCAGAAGAGGACAAAGCCAAGCTGTGGCAGGATATATGGAACTGCAGGAAAGCACTCGTTGAAAACAACATGCTCAAGGTGCCTCAGGAACCAACAGGAAACTTCCTTACAACTACACTGCGAAGGTGCCTTTTTGGTGGTGCCCAGACCATTTTTGTTTCAGTTTCACTTTGCACACAGGTACAACCGTGCAAAGTTGGAAAGACTTCGAAAGGAGAAGGAAGAAAAAGATTTTGAAAAGGTGTACAAGCAATCCTATTGGTCCTACACAAAGAGCATGTTGAAGCAATGTCTAACAGTCCTGGAAGGTGACCAGGATGACCCTCTACAGCTTGAGGACACTGCACTCCGCATGTTCTACACCATCCAGCAGCATGCAGGTATCCTATAGCAACCAGCAGCAAGGGAAGGGGAAGAGGGGAAGGGGAGTGAGAGGGAGAAAGGAACACAGAATACCCATTTACACACCTTGACAGTACACTCTACATCTATACAGGTATTCCTCCTCACAATGGAAAAGGGTTTGATGAAATTGACCAAGATGATTGTGTGACAATGGTACAGCTAGCAATCCAAAAATGTATTGACAAAGAAGCCTTCTGCAATGAGTTCTATTTGCAGCTGATCAAACAGACCACAGACCAGCCAGGTAGATACCTTACCTCATACACCCTCCTCCCCTTACCCTACACTTTTGTAGAGCCCAATGGACGCATCAATATCCAGAATTGGAGGTTTCTGGCCCTGGTGTGTGGGGTGGTGGTGCCACGTAACAAGGTGATCCTAGACTACCTCCAAGCCCATCTTAGGAGGTGCAGCATTGATGCCCACAGCGAAGAGGGAAGATTTGCCCAGTTTTGTGTACAGGTATGCAGCAACCATGGCTTATATGGTCAGCTATAATGCCCACACATACACACACACATGCACACATACACACACAGTGCTTGAACCGCACAGTTCAAAAGAAAAACAGGAAGTACCCTCCTTCCCATGTTGAGGTCCAATGTGTCATCAGACGGTCAGTCGATAACTTTGCTACAATGGTTCATTTTAAGAATGATGTGTGTTGTTGCAGACGTCCAATCCACGAAAGATTCTACTTCATGGATGGTCAGTTCAGAGCTCTCGAGTTTGATGCAGCTGCAACAACAGAAGAAGTAAATGATGATAGAGCTGCATAAGTAAGTGACCCTCCCTTGCTCCTAGGTTGTTGAACTGGTGAAGGAACGAATCGGTCTGAAAAAAGACTGTGCTGGGTACTCTTTGTTTGAAGTGTTTGGAGTACTGGAGAGGAACATGCTCCCTCAAGAGAAGGTGGCTGATGCCATGTTCAAATGGGAGAAATATGCCATTAGCACACACTCACCAAAAATACTTAAACTGACATTCAAGGTATACCGGTGCAGGAATGGGAAAATGAAACTGCACTCATTGTATACCTTCACCTCACAGAAGCGTATATTTGTGAAGCCATACCTAAACCCCCAAAATTCAGTGGAATTTAATCTATTGTTACATCAGGTTAGCTATTAAAGTTGGTCTATGCCATTAGGATAATGTATTGTCCCCAGGCCATTGATGATGTGGTAAGTGACAGGTTTCCAGTCACACAAGAGGAAGCTGTGTATCTGGCGGCATTAAGGGCACAGGCCACACTGGGCAACTATTCAGACTCTACAGACCTTGTGGATTACCTGTAAGACACCACCACTAGTTCAGACATCTCTGACTACATACTCCACAGGAACATTATAGAGTACTACATACCCAAGTACATGAGGCAGAAGACAAGGCCGGAGGACATAGCCAACAAGCACAGGGAGTACTCTGATGTCTCTGAGAATGAATGCAATGAAACATACATGTCCTTCGTGTCAGAGTGGCCTTTGTATGGCTCCACTATATTTGAGGTGGTGCAAAGTTACACAAGCACTCTGCCCAAGAACCTGTGGCTGGCAGTCAATGAAAGAGGTATTCATATCCTCTCGAGACGAGACAAGGAGCCATTGGTTACATATGAATACAGAAGCATAGTGAACTACAGGTATGCGTAAACATGTAGAGTTCTGTTGGTATCCATGGCCACCCTCCTCCCACCACATAGCCCTTCCCTCAAGAGCTTAATGATTGTGACAGAAAGCCTTACAAAAGGGACCAAATTTGTATTCAACACTAACCAGGTGTGCTAATTAACCAGGGCCACTCCCACAAGAGCCCTTACAATACCATTTGCTTCAACAGGCATCCCAGATAGCTCATCTGATTCGAGACTACACCCACCTGATAGTTGAGAAGCAGAGGAAATCAGCTACCTTCCATTAAATCTGCTTACTCCAGAAGTGGGCTTTACCAAGAACACAGAGTCTTGTAAACATTGTCCTATGTCAGCAGTACACATGTTATGAATTTTAATATTTGCATACAAAAATTGTTTACAGATTATTTGGGTGGTTGAAAAGACATGTATACCAAGATCAGACTAAGTGGGAGGGGCCATGCCAGACCTGGGCTGATCACAACTGACAACAGGCCATAAGGAGATGTGTAGATACTCCTAACCAGTAGTGTAACCATGACTACAAATGCACTATGCCAAATCCATGACTGCACCCTTGAGCGCCTGATGCCTTCCCAGGCCAGAAGATGGTTCAGGTAAAAAGTTAGAGGTAGTTGGAACAGTGCTACCTGTCGGAAAGGGAGGGCATGGGGAAGAGGGGTAAAGGGCATGGGGAGGAGGGGTACAAAGGTGTCAGCTGAAGGCACATACATGTGTAAAGCCATGAAGGTAAGTGATGGAGCCAGGAAGAAAGCGGCCCCCAATGAATATTCCATGAACACTAACTACTCCAAGATGTCCTGTCATCAGCTCTCCAACATACCACGGCCCTATGTGATCACATGATCACAATATCCTCGCATGTGATTACCACCTGACACACCCTCCTGTCATACATACTTACCTATGCCATAGAACAGAATGTACCCAAGTAGTGGGTAGAACACTTGTTTGCGCTTTACCAAGGGTGCCAGGTACGAATGTGACCCTGATGGGGGCATAAAGTGATGGAGGCACAAGGTGATGCATAGGTCCAATGTATTCAGACATGTTCTAACCTTTAGTAAGGCCTGCTAGTACCAGGCAACACGCCAGGGACAGCCACAGGCACAGGAAGCTTACTTTCATCTTATTATTCAGAAAATGTTTATATTAACACAATGGACAGTTATTCCAAATAGTGCCTCCTTACCAGTGGCTGAAAATGGGTTAGGATTAATAGTGATGGAATAAGCTGAAGGTCTGCAGGGTCACCTGACACTGAGAATGTTTGGGAAACATTGTTCTCCTGTCCTGCACTGTCCTGCATAAGCCACACCCCTCACACAGATGCACCATCCAATCAACAGGCTGCTCACTTTTACATTCACATAAATAGTGTGCTCTCCTTCGAGGTATTGGGCTGGTTCCCATGGTAATACAAACAACGGACCACCATTCACAGGTGTTGCCATGGACATCAGCTTGCCATCCAACCACACCTCCACAGACACAATCTGATGTGGAGAAAATGCTAGGATCCTGCATGGGGGTGTGTTCATGTGCAAGTTACGTATAGAGGTGTGTGAACTAGGAGACAATACTTCACACATACCTGATTGCTGACGAGTGTCTGATCCTGCCCACAGGCTCATGAGATGGCATCAAGAACTTAGCATCCTTAGGGTTGGTGATGTGCACTAGAGGCCATTTACCAAGCTGGGCATCAGTGAAAGAGAAGAGGTCGTGATCGAAGACTAGCAGTCGATACCTGAACACAAATGGATCAAAGTCATGTGGCCTCTGGTGATGTGAAAGGTTGGTACGTACGCTTGGGTGAATCTAAAATCTCCCAGCTCCAGTTCAAGATGACCATCACGGTGTTTCCCATACATCCGTGTAACAAGTCCCCCTAGTGTGTGTAGATGACCACACACATGCGCTGTGGATGTGCCCAAGAGTTTATTAAGCTGTTGGTGGTCAGTGGTGATAATAGATGACGGGTAGTGACTAAACCAAACAGTGTGATTGTCCCCACTGGCAGCTGCCACTAAAGAATGCAGTGCAGCTATGTCCTCCTGGGCACAAAAAGAAAGAGGGGAAGGTGGGGGCATGGTCATCACCATGGTTACTAACATCACTGATGAGACCAAAAAAATTGTATGGTCGTTTAAGTCCGGGTGATGGGCAAGCATCAAGGGAAAGAAATGAATACGTTCCAAATGATGTTGTGTGTACGTAACGATAGGTGTAAGAGTTGTAGCGTCTCCAGCTGGGTGAGATAATCCTATGGGTGTTAAGTGTGTGAAGGGAGAGGAGAGGAGCATATATCAAATGTTTCACAAAAACAAGTTACCTAAAATGATTGCTTGCATGTTGAAGTGAAGGGACATTAAAGTTGTCTACAGAAAAACAAACGTCGTGTCAATTCTTAGCAACAGAACATTTAACTCTTACCATGGTTACCCCTGATGTCTAGCCATGGTACTTTTTCTGCCACATTTGTCTGCTTCAATACGTTCTTGTACACCTTCCATTCTTCTTCCATCTGTTTGGAGTTTACATCATCAGCAAACTTAGCGTGCGTGATGTCTCCCGTCAGCATCACCAAAGACGGCCCTACGACAGGAACTGTTTCGCTGCAAAACGTATAGAAAGGTTTTTCAGAAGCCAAACCATCTGCAACGCTGAGGTGCACATCTGATATCTGAAATCGTGTTAAGTGAGTACAATATATGCTGCGGAACAGGTGGCACCTGTAAGGCCCAGAACATGTTGTCCATCTTGCGGCCTGGGAATGGCGGGACTTCATCTAGTCGATGTTGTCGAAGGGTTTTAGGCTCATAATGATAACATTCTAGCCCAAAGATGATTAGCCATGATGCACAAATCGAGCAAATCACTGCAACCGCATAGCGCCCTCTCATTATGATGGGCATTAAATAAAATTATTAACTCTTGTGTATATTGCACATATGTTGTATGTGATCTGACTGTGGCATATATCATGCCAAAAAGAAAGAACCCGTTTGGTGATTCTACTCCTCTGCAACTAAAAATTCATGTTGGATTTAAGGAAACTGCCACTGACGATGAGTTACAAGAAGTTTACGGTTAGGCCTTCAGTAAAGAATTCACATGCACTAACATTTCTTCACTACTATAGATCACACACAAGCAACACTATTTAGAGGGGCTAATCCAACGAGGGTAGTCAAAGACACTTCTGTGTTGGCTTCATGCAATGGTGCGATCAAAGGACCGTTGAAGCATCAGCCGCCCATATGTTATTACTGCAAAAATATATGTGCTCTTATTTCAAAATGCTGGTTCTGCGAACGATCAGTTTGCAGCAGTTGTCTAGGCACCTGTGTTCGCTGCGAGCAAGCTTGCTGTGCCTTGTGCTCCATCATGAAGTAAGTGTGCGATGATTATAATTTGTTTACAAACCCTCACTTTGCAGTTACGACCAACCCGACGTTCGCTACTTCTGCCTTAATTGTTTAACTTAACTCCTGCATCATCACGTGACTTGTTCATATCATAACGTTCCATTGCAATGAGATACATGATTGTTAATAAGTCCAAAACTCCGATATTAGTGAACTTTCGCTGGTAAGACTGGTTTGAGACATAGCCCACAACTCCAAGACCCTATGGTTGGTAGGTTTTAGGTAACATATAAGATCACAGCTCATCATACCCTCAGGAGGTTCCTTGATTGGTGGAGTAAGACAATACATGTGGTAGCCACGGTCACAGTCATCACAGAAGAGCAATTGGTCCTGTTGACAATGGCGTATTTGAAATTATTAGATAGCAAAATGCATTAAATGAAACTTGCATCATTGTCAGAAGTACCGCACAGATGGCAGGATTTGCACTCAATACACTGCCACCTGTAGGTGAGGACCACTTTAGCCAAAGGGAGAGTGAACTGCAGGCAGGAGGGGTGGGCAGAACGGCCACAGTCTGCACAGGACACCATTTTTTCTGGTTTGCCTGTCTTCTTGTTTGAAGAATCTTCACCCAGGCAGAAGTCACAGTATGGGTTTGGTTTGGCACAAGGCTTGCCCTGCAGGCTAGGTGGTGGTGGTAAGATCACAGGGACCTTTTCCACAGCAGATGGTATAGGGTCAGCCCCTCCATGGTTCTGAGTGGTGTGGGCCTTAAGCGTTGAAGCTGTTTTGTACCGACGATTGCAAACTGCACAGCACCATTGGCTCAAAAGACAGTATCAACATTTGAGAAGAACTTAACTGTTGCATAAGAAAGGCTTGTCATTACTTTTTGAGGTCTTCTGCTGTGAAGGAGTGGATTTGGTGGACTTGACCAGTGCCTAATGTGAGATATGCATGCTGAGAGATTTTACAAGTGAAACCATAAGTACCTTCTTTTTGCGTTGACGTCGTTCCTCTTCTGAGTCATAGTCTTCCATATAGTCCACATCAACATCTGGTGATTCCTCCTCATTTCCCTCACTGCTCTCAGAAGTTTCTACAAGCCAATATATCATAACTAAGTCAAACAGTTTGATACATACCTTCATCTTTACGATTCAAGCCTGCAATCCGCGAGCTTTTCTTGGCAACCACTACACCACTTTCTGGCACGTGCACAGAGCTGACGGAAACTGGTACACCAGTGGTGATAGTGACGGTAGTAACGGGGCCAACACTTGCAGTCGAACATTCTGCTGTTCCTACCTGCAACGTATCGCCTGTGGTGCAAAAAGCCTCATTATTTACCGTTATTAAAAATTAAAATAGCCCAACGTGGACACACCTTTTGTGGTCGGTTTTTGTTGAGGTTTTCCTTCAACCCTCCATCTCCTGGGAGGGTAGGAGTAAATTTGACCAGGAAGCACACCTCTACGTCTTTCCAATCTCGTGCGCCAAATATAGCAATCAGATTGTGCTATGCCAGTTTGCGCGTCGTGATAAGGAAGCCGCGCTTTTCTTTCACGCGACAGCTGAGTGTTGTACAACACCACATTGTCCACTGCCTCGCGGTAAAACGTGCTAGGATTAAACGCAATTCAATCACCGTGGATAGGATGTTTTTATACATACATTACCTTTCTTTCCAGTTGGCGGGCTGTATTACGGTCATGGCCTCAACATTTCGTGATTTCGGACATTTGGAATACAACAATGTACTGTAATTACAACTTTTAGCTAACGATTGCGGTACTGGGTATACGCAGACCATGTTTTCCTCATGGTGGAAGAAAATACAATATCTGAAAAAGTTCTCATTTTGCTTTCAAACTCTGAGATCAGCTGAACCAGCACCGCCGTGTCGCTCGTGTTGATAAGCTTTTCGAAGAACTTTGTCCACAGCACAGAAGCAAACCTCCTGACAGAAATATCAAGAGGTGTTATAACTGCCCATTTAAATTTTTATCACTGGCTAACCTAGGGCAGTTCCTTTGGGGCTTGTACAGACCAGTGACCATAGTCTTAGTCACTTTCATGTAGTTGCCAGCAATGAGTGCATACACAGTTGCAGCTATGCCAAACCAGTCAATCTGAAATATGCACAGCCATTATTAAAACAAGTATTGGTGCAAAGACATGCACACACCTGCCATTTCCATGTCTTATTCTCTATCATCTGAACACACTGGAAGTCTTCTGTATTGCATGAACCAGTGAACATGGTGTTGGCTGAGAATGCCGAGGTGTCTATAGCTCTGCCAAAGTCAGTTAGACACAAGCCTTGACCCATAGCATCATGAGAGTCTGGGAACTGCCTAAAGTATAGTGTTAAAGGAGTACAGGGAGTCACATACAAAGAGGTTGACCACTCACTGCACATCTCTCAGCATAAAGTTATCTGGCTTAATATCAGCGTGGATAATGCCAGTGGAGTGCAGGGCATGGACAATGTGCAGAATCTCCAGAGTGTAATACGTAGCCACACACTCCTCAATGGTCTGTGACCGACACGCATTGCTCAAGTCCTTGAATAAGTAAAAAAGATGCTCAACCTCTTCACGTCCCTACATACTATATGCTAATGCTTACCAGCAGTGTACCACAAGGGAAGTATGGAAATGAGATAACAGAACAATCGGTGAAAATGAAAGATTTCTCTATTTCCATGAAACAGTTCTGTTTGGATCAATAACATAATTATTAGGTCATAACTACACCCCTTGCCTCACTTACCAGGAACCTGGAAGAAGTCTTTTTCAAGCGTTCTCTTACTTCAACCATGATAGCAATCTCCCACTCACACGGTGGACTTTGCACTTTAAGTGTCCGGGGACTCAAATCATTTTCCCCTCTGGCTAAGTAGACAGTTGCAAATCCTCCTTCAGTAACCTTCTGCAAGTTCAGTGAATGGCCATCCAGACAAATAGTGGTACCAATCTTAGAAAGTGGTGAGTTCAAGCGAACTACAAGCTTATCTCCAGCAGGGTGGCTCAAAGTATTCAACATGGTGTTCACGTACTGAGGTAGAAATGGGTTGAACTCAGTAGGGAAGTGACTATGGCTGGATGATGGAGGCTCAGAGGGCACTGAGCTAGCTGTAGAATTGGAAGACCGACTGCTGGAGCTGCTTTTGAAGCTGCTTGGCTCCTCGGTGATGGGAGACAGGCCTTTAGCCATTGGCTGGTGATGATCAGCTATGGCAGACATGTCAAAGGTGAAGTCAGTCCCTTTTGCAGTCACCATGGGAGTGGAGGTGGGATCAAACTGCTTGGGATGGCAGATACCAACCTGCGTGAAGCTGGCTTCAACGCAGCTGGAGTTCATAGTATGGCCCATGATGGGAGCCTCAAGAGGGAGGTGTATAACAGGCTGGCAGCTGAGTGGTTTGGCTGCCACATTGCCCTGCACAGCATACTGCTCTTGCTTACAAGTACTGGCCCATGAGTCATGAAAGGGAGCAAAGCTTGATTCTTGGCCATCTGCAGCCATAGAATTATGATGGGAAGGCAGCCATGACCTGCTCTGTTCTGCCTCCTGGTTCTCTTGGTTACACATGGCAGCCAACAGAGGCTTAGAAGATGTAACCACTGGCAACGGTCTTCAATATCAAGTAAAAGATAAATAGAAACAATCACATCACATGCGCACATCACATGCGCACATCACATGCGCACATCACATGCACATGTCACATGCACACATCACACACATCACATGCACACATCACACACAACATGCAAACATCACACACACACACATTGGTCTACCTTTTTTCAGACAGAGCCTGCAATGGTCTGTGAGTAGCAGATATAAGAAATACAACTACACCGGTCATGTAATATTATCAATGTGTAACCAACCTTCGCACGTTGCTAAGCTGAAGTGGTGGTCTTGCAAGGTCTTTAATCTGCTGTCGACTGGTGTCCTTAACTGCTGAGTCATGGAAAGCCTCAAAGGACAGCATACTGTCCCCAGCAGTGTGCTGCAGCGAGGATCTTGAAATACTGATGCTTTCCACATCGCTAAAATTTAGCTTTGTGGAAACTGAATCCCCTAACCTGCACGATTGGTTATCAATAGTACTGGATACAGATGTTAGTCAACCAATCACCTTGTGTTCCAGGCTGCACTGCCTTCTAAGGGCACACATGTTGGGTACTGCTGCTGCACCAGTGGACCTGTGCTCTTCTCAGTCGACTGAATCTCGAGCTTCTCCAGTGCCTCACTGAACGAGTCATCTGACAGTTCCTTTTCTTTCAATGTTGAAACAGGCGCAAACTGTCCTGACTGGTATGGTTTTTCTTGACAAAGGCGATCTAATTCCGAGTCCATATCTTCCTGCTCAGGACAAGCTAACATGCGCAAAGGCTGTCTTGAATTTGTGATTTTTAAGGCCCCCTTAATGTTGAGTCCTGAAGGTTGTTGAATAAAGTTTTCCTTATTAGCAGGGGCCTGGTGCGACTTAAACATTCCAGCCATCATGGGGACGTTTAAGGTGATATTTCCTGAGCACACTTCGGTCATCTCCATCTCCACCTGCTCATCTTCCCTCAGTGGTGGTCTGTACTGCTTCATCATGGCTCTTACCTCTTCCATTTGATGCTCACCTCCTTCTGGAGGATAAACTTGTCGCTTGTCGTAATGGACTACAATCCCTGGTGTGCTGTAGAAGTCCTCAGTACGTGGTGACTGCCAGAGAGAAAATGGTGAAATTAAAATATAATTTATTTTGACAGTTATTATGATGCAATCTTCTACACAAATAAGCAGACTAAGGCAGTAAACGGTACCCTCCATTCTTAACTTAACCCCCACAAAAATTGCAGAAGTTGGTATTTTGTGAAAGAGGGTTTTGCTGACAACTTGCTTTTAAAAAAAGGGTACGAGTGCTTTGAAGGCACATGGCAGCATGTACAGGTGGTGTATGTTGCTATGGTTACACTCATACATCTTGGTCGCAGGCTTTAGCATCAAGTTGTGAAGAGTTTTTGAGTTTATTGTCATGTGGCTGCTCACCACTGAAGACCTGCATAGACCTGGCCTTCAGCTCACTGTTATGGAGGACAGAACACACATCACAACACTTTTGAACAGCAATACCCCCACACTTACTCTAGCCTTTTGTGTAAGCGGACAATAGGTTGTGCTTTGCTCTGGATGCCTTGCTGTACCACCTGCACAGCTGCTTGGAGGGAGCCTTTTAGCTCCAGTTTCCTCGCATAAGTATCATACACAACTGCGTGTTGTGTGCATACGCCTGTTGAAAGCATGTGTTTCAACACAGCCTCAGGGTCTACGCTGACACCAGCCTTGGAGATTTAGCTGTTTTAAATACATACACATGGCCACGATTACTCTCACCAATTTGATGTATATGTTAGCGAGACGAACGTCGGAATTATAGTGGTTGAGTTTATTAAAGTATTTTATGCTCTCCATGAGAGCTTCATTGTAGCTGGAATGGGTTGTATATTTGTGCTCTTCTAGCCACTCGTGATACCTAGAAAGCACCAGTCAGCAGGGATAGCTCATATCAATCACCCTGCTTACTTCGTCCACACTTCCATTGGATCTCCATCGTCTTCTGCTGCCTTCAAGTCATTCTCAAGCTGTCTGTGAAGTAGCTTCGTCAGTTTAGTCCATAGTGCTTGTTGCTAACCTTGCTTTCAGAGTCAAGTCCATACTTCCCAACGGAGTTGTTTTTTTTAAATTCGAGCATGCGCAATACTTCGCGGGCCATGACGTAATGATGACACCGCTCATTTCCAAGCTCCACGTGAGGTTTTGCCAAAAAATTACTTCTTGTATGCGCAATGAAACTATGTTTGTCCTGATCTTGCTATCTTAGTTGTATAATCACCATCTATACTGGAGTTGGAAGGGGGAGGGGGAAGAGTACTAATCTCATTCCCAGCATATGGGTGTGGTTAGGAGATGGGGTGGGTGGTATGGAGGTCCTGTCTTCCAAGTGACTGTGTTTTGCTCCCCTCCCCCCCCCCCCCCCCCCCCCCCTTTTACCTGAGAAGCACTGGTTATAACATGTGACATGCAGAACATGTGATGCCTAGTTGATAACATGTGACATGCCAGCATATCTGGATACCATTCAAGGCAATATAACTCTGTCAATGTTTCTGTCCCTGTCTGTCACTGGGATGTTTTCACACAGCTGACAACTAAATGCCAATGATATCAGGTTTGGCTTCAGACCTGCTTCCGAGCACCTCGTTATGTATTGGTCATAGTAGCCCTGATGTAAAAGAAGCTATTGTTAGCTGCTCCACCCAGCCCTGCTGCTCTACGTACCTTCCCTCTTCCCAACCTCTCTCCATCCTGCCAAAAGAGTATATTTCACAGGCATGGGTTGTTATGATCCCTACCAAGGTAAAGGCTAGACCAGGCACCAGGATGAGGTCCAGTCCAGCAGAAATTCCCTCCTCTCTGTTGTCACAGTCTGCAACGTAGCCTTTAATTCAAAAGGAGGCACGTCACACATCACACACACTTTCAGGCTGACGAATGTTCCATTTGTTCAGAGGCAAGGTAGTATAGTCTTCCAAGGAATGGACTCTGAGCATATTCATCCCTGTTCCATCAAACCGAGGGACAAAGCACTTCCTTGTGCAACGGCAAAACATCAGACAGCTACAGTCTAGATAAGTCCTTACCTGCCGCTTCTAAATATATCCTGCACGTTCAGACGTGGGATATAATAGCACTCACTGCCTAACATACCAAATAAGGTACTTACCTCTACAATGTCTCGTGTGTTGACTTCTTCAGGCATGCTAACGTAAACAGAGACAGCACGACTGTTTTGGTATTCACGACTACCAAGAAACTGCGCACGAACAAAACATGGAGAGGCCTATGCAAACATATTAGCTACCTTATTAATCAAACTTTCTGTCTCGCATTGCTTTTGCTCCTGTGTCATAGCAGACAAAGCGCTCCTAATCATCTTCCGCAATTCGGCCTTGGCAGCTCGTATTGTTGTCATGGCATACTACATACATTAACTAGCTAGACGGAATGACTGAAATAAATAAATAAATAAATAAAATTAATATTTGTATTAAACTGGTGCGCGCAGTTGGAAGGCGAGCAAGCTTTAAACATGAGGTTGGAAGTGCCCTCTACTCGACTTAGTATACGGTGCTCGTCTTTTGCAGAATTACGGTAGATGGTTTGCCTGTGCTGTTTCCATACGACTATGTGTATCCGGAACAATATGCCTACATGTTGGAGCTGAAGAAATCATTGGATGCCAAAGTAACTAATGATCTCATTTCATTTAGCATGTCAACACAGTTGTATCAACACAGGGTCACTGTGTATTGGAAATGCCTTCAGGCACAGGAAAGACAATTACACTTCTTTCACTCATTGTGGCTTATATGAAGGTGATATGTATGTGAATTGTGTATATGTATGAATAATGTATGTATGTATATATGTAAGTACATACGTATACACATACATACATACATACATACATACATACATACATACATACATACATACATACATACATACATACATACATACATACATACATACATACATACATACATACATACACACATACACACACATACACACACATACATACATACACACACATACACACACATACATACATACACACACATACACACATACATACACACACACTTAGTTCACACACAGTAAACAGAATGTACATATATGAGTATGTAGCTATGTACTTCCTAGCATTTTTTATGTTTAGGCTCATCCTGGTGATTTGGAGAAACTCATTTATTGCTCCCGGACTGTACAGGAGATCACTAAGGTAGCTAGCTAGCTGCATGACCCCTGACCTGGTCATTAAAAAATGTTTTTACCTAGACCTTGCAAGAGCTCCATGTTCTGATTGAGTACTACACACATGTTGAAGGAAGGCCACCAAACTTTCTTGGACTAGCACTTAGTGCTAGGAAGAACTTGTGTGTCCACCCAGAGGTTAGCCTGGCAGAGGAAGGGAAGGAGGTGGACAGTAGGTGCCACAAGCTCACTGCCTCCTTCATGCGAGAGAGACACACACAAGATCAAAGCATTCCAGTTTGCCTGTTTTATGAGGTCAAAGGTCTAAATCTTGCTAGTTAATGTGAGTTTGCAGTACTGATTTACAACAGGAGTTTGAGAACAAGGGAAAGAAGGAGTGTTCCCCCATCCCACCAGGAGTGTATGACTTGGTATGCAAGGGATGGGGGGGGGGGGGCTTGCATTTGTTGAAATGAATAACATTACTGCATTCCAGGATGCCCTGAAGACATATGGAAGGACCAAAGGGTGGTGCCCTTATTATTTGGCCAGATATGCAGTCAGTTTCACTTAAGAGTTGGTGATCTGTTGCTATGGTGATCTAATTGCAGCTGGAACGGGCCAATGTGGTGGTATTCAACTATTCCTATCTGCTGGATCCCAAGATAGCAGAGCTGGTATCAAAGGAGTTCACCAAAAAAGCAGTTGTTGTTTTTGACGAGGCACACAACATTGGTATGTGTGGCATGTAGTATGGCGTGTAGCGCAGTGTAGGTATGTAGCTGTTGTTCCCAGACAGTGTGTGCATTGAAGCCATGAGCATCAATATTGGACGTAAGACACTGGACCGAGGACATGCCAATCTTGATAGTCTGTTACAGCGTATCAGAGAGTCAGTAGCCCCCCTCCTCCCCCTTCCTGCTAATGACCCAGTCTGTTCTTACCTTAGAGTCAGTGAGGAGCAGCTACGTGATGAATACACCAGACTAGTAGAGCGTATGAAAAGCAGTTCACATCAATATGGCTGCCTTATTTTTCCATTCTTTACAGACCTCAGGCAGACAAAGAAGGCGCGCGAGACAGATATTTGCATGGCCAATCCAGGTATGGTTGTGAAAACTGTGTACAGCCATACTTAGAGCTGTTTTTGTGATTATAGTCCTTCCTGATGAGCTGCTTCAAGGTAACAGCAGCATGTAGAAGATGTGCACTAAATAGAATTTTGTGAACAGAGGCCATGCCAGGAAGTATTCGTAAGGCAGAGCACTTTGTAGGCT
This sequence comes from Spongilla lacustris, assembly GCA_949361645.1. Taxonomy (NCBI): domain Eukaryota; kingdom Metazoa; phylum Porifera; class Demospongiae; order Spongillida; family Spongillidae; genus Spongilla; species Spongilla lacustris. The sequence continues at coordinate 134,191 of OX442432.1, read as the reverse complement.
TCATGAGGAGGCTAATTGAGTACCTCAAGGTATGTGGGTTAGGGGAGGTACCTCGGTTAGGGGAGGTATAGCACTAACATGTCTTTGGTGCAGACAAGGCTTGCGGTACAACATGTGAAGGCAGAGACCCCAACTTGTTTTCTTCAGGATATCTACCAAACTGTGTGTATAGACAGAAAGCCACTGAGGTACCTGTTAACCTAACCTGTGTTCCACCATAAATTTGCCTTGTCATTGTCCACAGATTCTGCTCCGAGCGGCTTCAGTCTCTTCTCCTCTCTCTTGAACTGGTCGATTTAGGTGATTTCTCTTCCCTATCTTTGATAGCTAACTTTGCTACCCTGGTTTCCACGTACACCAGAGGTAAGTCTTCTGTGTTGCCAGCAGCTTAACAGTATGGGGTATTTATAAGGCTTCAACATCATAATTGAACCATTTGATGAGCGAGCACCTTCTATCTATAATCCAATCCTTCACTTCAGGTGCGTATATGTCATTGTCCATTTCATTTGAAATTGTATTTGCTCTTAGCTGTATGGACGCAACAATTGCTAGCAGACCAATCTTCAGACGATTTCAGAGTGTGGTATTAACTTCTGGAGTATGTGCCTCGTGTGTGTGTGTGTGTGTGTGTGTGTGTGTGGTGTGTTGTGTGTTGTGTGTGTGTGGTGGGTGTGGTTTGTGTCACAGGTCTGAACTTCCACCGCACTCCTCTCCTTTCCACAGACCCTATCCCCCCTGGAGATGTATCCAAAACTGCTGGATTTTCAACCAGTCACACTAAGCTCATTTTCTATCACATTAGCGAGGCCCTGCATCTGTCCATTGGTATGTAAATAGTGTATGTTAGGAAAGTATAATTACATGTGTACATGTGTGTGCATGCATGTGTGTGTGTGTGTGTGTGTGTGTGTGTGTGTGTGTGTGTGTGTGTGTGTGTGTGTGTGTGTGTGTGTGTGTGTGTGTGTGTGTGTGTGTGTGTGTGCATGTTGTAGGTTGTAAGTCGTGGTAATGACCAGGTTGCAATAACCTCCAAGTTTGAGGCCAGAGCAGATGCAGGTCAGGTGTGTGCTTTGTACAAGTCTATTTGTGTGTTTATTACTCTTCTACACAGCTGTGGTTCGTAACTATGGAAATTTACTGGTAGATATGTCTGCTGTGGTTCCTGATGGCATTGCTTGCTTCTTTCCAAGTTATGAATACATGGTGGGTGTGGTCATGGTAACTATTGTGTGTGGGTACAGTTGTGTCTCCTCCAGGAGTCAGTGGTGACCTCCTGGGTGGACCAGGGTGTTATGAGCAAGGTACAGAGGAACAAGCTGATCTTCATTGAGACCAGAGACAGAGGGGAAATCTCCGTGGCCCTCAGTAACTATTTCAAGGCATGTCCGCAGGCCATGATGTAAGGTGGCTGATGGTTACCCTCCCCTATGCAGGCCTGTGATAATGGACGTGGAGCCATACTGCTGGGGATTGCCAGGGGAAAAGTATCCGAAGGAGTTGACTTTGGTGTGTGGTGTGTGGTGCTGGTGTGTGGTGTTGGTGTGTGGTGTTGGTGTGGGGTGCTGGTGTGTGGTGCTGGTGTGTGGTGTTGGTGTGTGGTGCTGGTGTGGGGTGCTGGTGTGTGGTGTTGGTGTGGGGTGTTCATTGTTCATTCTTATATAATGAAGTAATGATTAACCAGCTGTGTGTGCATGATTTATGGCTATGTTTTCCTGTATAAGTCTTGTCCTGACTTGTGGCCCATATCTCCAGTACATCACTATGGACGTGCTGTCATTATGTTTGGAATTCCCTATGTCTATACACAGAGCAGGATACTCAAGGTACCGGAACTTAATTTTGTCGTGAGTTCAGTAAATGGTTCACCTTTTAAAGGCACGACTTGAGTATCTCAGAGACAACTTCCAGATCAAGGAGAATGATTTTCTTACATTTGATGCAATGAGACAAGCAGCACAGGTGAGCAACAGGTATTGCCCCACAGCTGTCATGTGTGCCGTTGTGTGCATAAGTGCGTAGGCAGAGCACTGCGGGGGAAGACTGATTATGGTATTATGGTCTTTGCTGACAAGGTAATGCAGATGCCAGCATGTTCAGGGAATTATGCTGTTCCATACAGAGATTTGGGCGACATGATAAACGAAGCAAGCTTCCAAAATGGATACAAGTAAAATAAAGCTTTAAAAATAGATGGAAAAAAATGGAATCTTGCCCTCCATCCACAGGAACACCTAAAGGACTCGCTCTGTAATCTTTCAACAGAAGAAGCTGTACAGGTGTTGTGCGTGCTGACTTCATTCATCTCATTCTATCTTTCCTTTCTCTTCCACTCTCTCTTTCTCTCCCTTCCCCTCCCCTCCCCACACACTGTCTATAGTACTGTAAAAGGTTTTTGCGTGACATGGCACAACCGTCCACCCTGGTATGTATGGTCTTTGTGTGATACCTGTGCTGCTTTTATTAATATGTGTTTTTCAGGAGGAGCAGGTCGGTCTGTCGGTGCTCACTGAAGACCAGGTTCTTAGCAAGGAGAAGAATAGACCGTTTCCATAGTAGCGCACACCTTGAGACTGTAATCACGCAGCTGTTTTTGTACTTCCGGTATCATTGTCGAACGCACATTAAAATAGTAGCTATTTAGTTGGCTTTTCATTGCTTGCCAACAGTAATATTATACTCGCTTTGCGCCAAGTATACGTTATTAATGGAGCGATCTAGCGGTTCTGTGTCGTTTAATCCGAGCATAAAGATTGCAGGACTTTGGAAGCGCTCCCAAGGTCTCTCGTGGATAGGATCAAAGAATTATAAACATCGTGTGTTTATTCTCACAGACCAGGTTTTATCATACTACTCTGGAACTGTTGATGTAAGATGAAGATTGAACGGCTGTATATTACTAAATAACGGTTTTATGTCTCTCTTCAGCGCATTGGACAATTGAAGAGGCGGATACCCATTGAGTCTATCCGTGCAGTTGAGTTCGTCAGTGAATCTGCTTTCAATCTTGCCCATATGCTCCAGGTCAGTCACAACATTAACTTTGCTACCAAAACATCTTTTGAAATATAATACCGTTTGGTGCCGTGGTAGCCCAAAGGTATGGACGTACCAATATCGCAGCAGGCATATCTAGCAGCCTTGCTACGCACTGGTATTTGTTGCTAACTGGGATGCTCGCGTTAACACCCTCGCGATGACCAAATTAGATTTCTAATGTATGTTTTCATTGTACACATGAAATGGTGTGTATGTGTGTGTGTGTGTGTGTGTGTGTGTGTGTGTGTGTGTGTGTGTGTGTGTGTGTGTGTGTGTGTGTGCATTGCGCACGCGTGCGTGCGTGTGTGCCTGCACGTGTGTGTATCATCATGTAATAAGTAATAAGTTGTACTTCTTTCCTTCTATGGTCAGGTTGTGTATGTGTCAAAGAAGCATGGATTTGTAACCTTATATGTAATAGCTAGAGACAAGAGTGAATGTGCTGATTGGGTGTCCTCGCTAAGGAATGGTGAGTGGTGCACATGGGTGGGATGGTGGTGTTTAATATTACACAGGTGGGGGGTGGTGTGTGTTGGTATGAAGAATCTAGTTTGTACTATTTGTGAATCCCCACATACACGTCACGTCTTTTTCTTTGTGTCTACAAGTTGAATATATGTGGTTATTTGTTTCGTGTGTGTTGTCAATGCTTTCACACATAGTGCCTGTCTTTTTTAAGCTTGCTATTTTAATCAAGACATGTTGATGCACTTCCATCCTGGGATCTTGATCAAGAATAAGTGGAATTGCTGTTATCAGTCAGGAAAGAATGCCCTTGGGTGTCAGCCTTCATATCACCTCCTCACCAGGAGTTCGTCTCGCTATGCTCAGATGAGACGCAAGGATACCCTATATAGTGTTAACAGCAAGCGTACTTCAGGACACCAAGTGGATGCCATGAGGAGATCTACAGTTTGTGCAGATAGACTAGAGAGTGAACGAACAGCTAGGATGATTCCAATCAGCAATAGCTGTGTAAACCTTACAAGCTGCACCCCAAACATGATGGAGTCACTAACTCGGGGAATGCTTACTGAACCCTCCGCCAGTTCATCAATGGTAGCTGTTGAAACAGCACCTGCTAGCCCTCACAGCCATGAAGGAGCGAGCAGTTTGATGTCCTCCCATGAAGAGGACCATGAGAGCATGCAGGGGCTGTCACCTCTCAGCCAGGATTGTTCGCATCAAAGGACCAGATGTATTGCTCCTGAAGAGTTGTCCCACAATGTTACAGATTTTGTTTCGGGTCACGTTCTAGGTGTTCGAAACAGAAGTTCAGAACCGATAGCATACAGTGGCACCTACATACCTTGTTATAGCTGTGCTGGTGCTGGCCACAGGCCCACCTCTGCTGTACCAAGGTGGGGGACTTGTCTACATAAGGGAGCGGCCTGTCAGCTCAGCAGTAGTCTATCGAACCTTTCCAAACCAGTTATTGAACCTAAAATTTCAAACTCAGATCCCACGGTGTTTCATGTATGAACAGTGTTCCGTATAAAAGTGTAATGGTTTTGTGTGTGCATCAATTAATACATGTACAAATAAAATTGGAGATGTATAGGAATTACAGAAATTATACGTTCAGTAAGTTATCAATATTACATAGGTCTATAAATGAATGAATATAATTCTTTGTTTCCATGCTTTTTGTAAACTCAATTGGTGTCTACAAATCCTTCATCACCAATTTTATTTTAATCTTGTTTCACTCCTTTTTATCTAACCTGAGTGTGTGTCGGGAACACCATTATGTGATAACATAGAGATGGGGCCTGGTGGGGGTGGGGCCTGGTGGATAGTATGCACGGAGACTGGGAACGAGACATTACAATGTTACGCCACACCCAATAATTCTACATGTATGGCGGCGAATGGGAATTATACGTATTTCGTGCATTTTGTACCTGAAAGGAACGTTTTTTTCGAGCGCAAGCTGCGGGGTAGGCAAGCTAATAACGCTTCAGAAAACGAGTCATTTTCGTTTTTATCTGAATAAGCTAATAATCTTACTTGTCCCATACTTAGTAGGCGTTGGTAGCGGGCGAACAAATAACAACGTGTTTTTCAGTGAAAAAATGCTTGAAACATGCATAATTGCCCGTAGAATTTTTAAAAATATTCCATCAGTGGGTGTGGCGTAACATTGGAATGTACCTCATTCTCATAGTATTTCGTAACACGATTTAAAAAAAAAAAAGAAGATACATGTACAACAGAATGCACGTGTAATCACATTAAATTTAGACGTCGGCCTTAATTAATTTATTTCTGCTGCAGTAACGTTGATAGAAGAAGTTAATGAAGAGCAGAATATACGAGGCATAAATGAAGAGGCCCATGCAAATAAAAGTTGGGTCGTAAGAGCACTCCAGTCCACTGGAGAATTGCATATATGCCAGAACGTTGGAGGCAAAACCGAAGAACATTTGGGATATTTGGAGGATGGTGATAAGTTGGGCGATGCTTCCTGGAACGCTACGTCCGCTGGCTTTCACAGCATAATACGTGTACATCAGGGAATGGACACAGAAATTTAAGCACCCGAACCATATCGACACGGCTGTGTCAACAGTGAAGGCGAACCAGCTGAGTACGAGTACTGTGATGTGATGATACCAGTGCAGGAAGTTGAGCGGGGTCTTGCGCAACACGATGAAGGCGGTGTCTCCTAGCTCGATTATTTTAGAGAATGAGAAGAGCCACGCCCAAAGGTGCAGCGAAGGCTTTGAAAAGAAGGTGGTGACGCACACCGTTCTAAAGAACCCATCGCTTATACTGACCAACACCCGGTCAGAAACAAACGGGATTGCTCCTAAAATGCTGAACGTAGCTAGACCAGCGTTCCACATGGTAAGTGCTACAGACACAAACAAAAAAAAGGGCAATTCGCTGATTTTCACGCAGCAAGTGTGCGCTTACCTCGTCTGAGCTGGTAAGCTGGCTTGTTACGCATGAATCTCGACCCGGCGAATACCAGCAGTAAGTAAATCACACTCGCATAGAGGGACCAGTGCCAGTTGTTGTCCATCCATTTCTTTACGGACACAGAGTTAAAACGCTCTTCTACTCTGTGGAGTGCTGGAATCGACATGACAGTGAATTTAGCTCTAGCTCAGAGGTCACCTTTTCATTTACACAAGAGCATCCCACATGATTGGTTTAAGATGTAATCGAAGTATAGACCTCGTGCATTTTTCCCCACCTCGTGCAGCTCTTGTGGGAAGGGCTGGCACATTAGCTTCGCTAAATAGAGTCCTAAGATTCGGTATGCAACTACATGTACATATTAAAATCGTACATATTTATGTGAAGCGTCAACTCATGTTGGATTCTAACTGTTCCTTTCTATCTCAGTCAAGTCTACTCCCGCGGACCTATGTCGTATGATCGTTCCCTCATGGATCCAAAGGGCCTCCTTGTCATGATGTTGTGTACATGCGCACTATCAGGCGGTACGTATATACGAGCGGGCTTGCATTCCCTCCAACCGTGCGCACGACCGCTTATAGGTTCAGAGTTCAAGCAAAATCCTTCGAATGTGACGGTGGTGGAGGGACGCTCGGCTGTACTGACGTGTGCGCTCAGTAATAACGGGACAATTGAATGGACATTTGACGGAGACATAATTTCGCTGAATAGTCCACTATTCGAAATCACAACAAATGACACGTATAGTGAGCTGTACATCGTTCGTGCGGACCACACGCAACACTCAGGCTATTATCGGTGTGTGAGCGACGGAGATGTATCAACTCTTGCTAAAGTGGTCGTGCAGTGTGAGTTGATTTCACACAAGCCATGAATATGTTTATATTTCTAGTACGTTCTTTCCTAAATGTACAGACCTTAGCGATGACATAAGCATTGACACGAGCCTGGTTACTGCCAATGTTGGCGGTAGCGTTTCGTTCGTTTGTACTCCTCCAAGCGCAGAGCCATTACCAACTGTTAGATGGGAGAAGGACGGCACAGTGTTAACACACGTGTCTCTAAGTTTGGACAACAGAACACTACAATTAGATGCTTTGATGGTGATCGACTCAGGTTTATACTATTGTGTTGCTGAAAATGGATTGGGTAAATCTGTAAACGCGTCAACAGAACTTCGTGTTAGGAGTGCAGGTAATGGCATGATCGATACACACCCACGTACTCGCAAGGCTTCTGTTTATCATTCCTTTAAACACTGTTATCTGTAAAATTGGTAAACTAAGATTTCAATGCAGGTTATAGAGCTTCTCTGCCTTTCATCCTTCAATCTGTCCCCTCAATTCCTTCTTGATGCATACCTCCTTGTTTAGCTGCATCCTCCACACCTCATGACCACCTCACCCTCCACACCTCATGACCACTCACCCTCCACACCTCATGACCACCTCACCCTCCACACCTCATGACCACCTCACCCTCAACACCTCATGACCACTCACATGACCACCTCACCCTCCACACCTCATGACCACTTCACCCTCCACACCTCATGACCACTCACATGACCACCTCACCCTCCACACCTCATGACCACTCACCCTCCACACCTCATGACCACCTCACCCTCCACACCTCATGACCACTCACCCTCCACACCTCATGACCACCTCACCCTCCACACCTCATGACCACCTCACCCTCCACACCTCATGACCACTCACATGACCACCTCACCCTCCACACCTCATGACCACCTACCCTCCACACCTCATGACTACCTCATCCTCCACACCTCATGACCACTCACATGACCACCTCACCCTCCACACCTCATGACCACCCACCCTCCACACCTCATGACCACCTACATTGTACTTCACTTCTCTGCAGCACAAGACAGTGATGGGAAGTATACAGTTAAAATACCATTTTATCAATATTGTGCCAGTGCTAGAAGCTCTTTGTCCATTGATTGCCTAATTTCCCCACAACCAAATATAAAGGTAAGCCATACATGTACTACATGTGGTTCTACTTGAGCAGCTCTAATGTTTACTTTTGCCCACCAGATGGTTCGGTGGCTGCACAATGGACTTGCTCTGACATCAGGCATAGATGGCTATTACCTAAGGCTTAACTTCACTCTCAAAATCAGTTCAGTGTCTGCCAGACATGTGGGATCATATTGCTGTGCTGTGGAAGGTTCTTTGGTGGCAAAGTACTGTACTGAAGTGCTTATGGATTGTAAGTGTTTAGGGTTAGCCTACAGCAATGACCTCATCTCCCATTGCAGGTGAGGAAAGGCTCCAGGTGAAGGTCTTGCCTCCATACCTTACCCCCCTCTGGTCACTGTTGCTCAACTTTTCCTACACAAATGTTATGCTGAAAGGTGGCTCCACCCCTGTGGTTAGCTGGTCCAAAGATGGTATACCTGTGCAATTGGACAGACGTATGTCCCAACTGGCCAATGGCAGTGTACGGATACAACCAGTCAACTTTCATTCTGATCTCGGCCATTACACAGTCACCTCTACACACATTTCCAATATAGTGTTTACAACTTCTGTAACTCTTCCTGCCACAGGTATATGGCCACATGTAGTTATTGCAACTTGATATTATAATATTGTCATTCCTTCCTTGTCACCTCCTTAGCAACACCACCTTCTTTGCAGCTGTTGGCCTCTAGCACACTGATACAGCTTCAGTCTTCTGTTACTCTCACCTGCTCATTTACATCAAGTTTCTATCAAGGCTTTGCGTACAGATGGTTTTTAAACAGCTCATCTTCTCCACTGTCCAGTGACAGCAGACATTCAATACACACTACTAGACTGAACAGTACTCTCCACATTTCCGATGTCAGTACCCTGGATGCAGGCACATACATCTGTGCTGTGTGGGAGGCTAATGTATCGGTCAGTATTAACCTGAGCTTGGCTTCCTATCTCTACCTACTGCCTCTCACACTCAACCAACAACCTACTTGGGTGTGCAATGGGACAGCACTGAGTCTTGTGTGTCCATTTGCTGGGGGGAGGGGCAGATCCAATGTCACCTGGTCACTCAATAATGTGCTATTAATTGATGGTGTGGGCGGAGTCAGCCTGGATCAAGATGGAAGGATGCTTATAGTTGCTTCATTGCACAACGAAAATGAAGGCGTGTATGCATGCAATGTGACTGATGGCTTCACGTCGTTCTACCAAGCACTGCCTGTTTCAGTGGTTGGTGAGTACATCTAATATTACCCCTATACAGAGTATTATGTGTGTGTGTGTGTGTGTATGTGTGCCCATGTCTGTAGTCCCAGGAAGCATACAATACATCTACAGTACACAGGAGGCCATTGAAGGAACTGCAGTTCGGTTTGACTGTATAGTGTCTGGAACGCCTCCACCGCATATAATATGGCTGCAAGGCTGGGTACCCGTGGGAGATTTAAATGATTCGTCATTGGTGGAGCTACCAAATGGGTCTCTATTGATTAACCCTGTGACTGCCAAGGATGAGAACACTTACTACTGTGCAATACAAGAGTGCTCCACACTCGACATTAAGAAGTTCATTTTTAGGGTTAGAACGGCAAACGCCACAACAAGCACTCCATGTTAGTTCACTACCTTGTGATCTTGTGCATTCCATAATGAATACAACATCTCACTCTCACTCCAGCTGATGTCTCCATGGTAAATACAATAGTTCTTCGTGCAGGCCTGGCCTTCAGTGGCTTTATGCTAGCCATAGCAATCGCCATCTTTATTGGTGTGTTTTGCTGCTGCTACCGAGATCGTGTTCGTGACAGACGCTCCACCACTGTACGACAGAGGGCTCAGCTAGCTGGGGCTCTCAGACGTCAAGCTTCTATGCGTGCCTCTGGCCGTAAAGATAATGGAAGCATGCTAGGTGGGGTGGTGGGCCATGAGATGACCACCTTCACTGGTGGGAGGACTAAGGCCACACAGTCTGCTGGAGTGGGGACCATTGCAACTCAACCCCCACCCCCTCTTCCTGCTGCCCCCACCCCCACCCCCACCCCTGCCTCTAACAGCACAGCTATCTCCATCACCAGTGCCCACCTTGACCCTGATATGCAAGTATCCAATTTCCCAAGAACAAACTTGCAGGTAGGTGTGTCTTGGTACTTATAAGTGCTAACCCTAGTACTATACATCCTCCAGCTTAGAGAGGTGATGGGAGAAGGAGAGTTTGGACCAGTGGTGCTGGGGTGGGCATACAACATTTCACCACTGGAGAGGTCAGAGGTCGCAGTGAAGGTTCTACTCTCCCATAGTGCAGGAGTCCCAAGGTTCCAGCCCAAAGCTGTGCTTTTAGATTTTGCCAGTCAAATGCAGTTGCAAAACTCCAATATATGTGGAATTTTAGGTTTGTGTACAGATGCAGAACCATATTATGTCATCTATGAATACTTGGACAAGGTAAGGACATGTAACACAAGGACTGTTACCTAGCAACTGTATGCTAATAGGGGGATCTAAAGAAATTCTTGCTGGAGGCCAAGGAAGGACAGAGCATTGCTCAGAAGGAACTCTGTAACATAGTGGCACAGGTTGCAGATGGGATGGCTTTCCTGTACTCCCAGAGAATAATTCATGGTGATTTGGCAACAAGAAATTGCCTTGTGTCATCTGACTTGAAAGTGAAGATTGCTGATCTTGGCATTGGTCATGACTTGTACAAAAAGGATTACTTTGATAATGGAAGCCAACTCCTGCCCATTCGATGGATGGCTCCTGAGCTGCTAACAGCTAGCTCCACTGTTGGTCCCGATTTCTCCCTCCACAGTGACATTTGGTCTTTTGGAGTCTTCTGCTGGGAAGTGTTCACGTTTGCCTCTCAACCATATGAAGACCTCTCTGATGTGCAAGTACTTGAGCAAGTGCCCCTAGGACATACCTTGACATCTCTGGTCAAGGTGTGCCCCGCCCTCTTCCATTCAATAATGCAGGCATGTTGGAGCTACAAACTTGATGAACGCCCAAAGTTCTCAACACTAAGTGTAGCCATTAGGAAAGTTACCATAGATAACTGGCAGTGACTTTGGCCACACCTCCTCCCACCCTCTGCACATGTTGGCCCACAAATCATTAGCATCTCAATCAGTTATGTATGTAATATCAATCAGTTATGTAACACCTATCTACGCCATACTTGAGAGTATGTTTGGGGTACAGTTGGAGTCCTCAGTGTGGAGCTGGGGGGCGTGGCAGTGAGTTGCAGCTGAGCATATGTCATGCCCTGAACAGGAGTAGAGGCCAGGGGTCTGTACTGAGGGGCTAGGGGAGACTGGGCCATCACCTGGGGCTGGTAGCTAAGCAAGGCAAGGGGCTGTACCACAGGAGCTGCGGCTTGGGTGTTGATGAACAATTGTGGTATGGGTGGAGTTGCCACACACACATTGAGGGTGGAGAAGGCCAATGGCTGTTGAGCTGTGGGAGTAGATGGGGTGCTAACAGCTGCTATTCTGTTGGCACTTCCTGGGACTGTTGTACTGATCAGGTACTGGGCAGCAGCCGTAAAAGTGGAAGGCAAAAGGGCCACTCCAGAGGCACCAGTCTGCTGAACCATAAGTGGTTTGGAGGTGGAGGTAATGGCTGCAGGTACAGGTAGGGAGCACACTCAGTGCAGACATAATCAGGCACACTACATTACCACATGGAGTGTCCTGAGCTGCAGCCTCATCTTGTGATCCCTGTTTTGGTTCAGATAGTGGACATGCACCCCTCACACACTGGACATATCCTCACCTCAGCTGACTTCTCAGAGTACATGTCCAGCACTTGATGACAAATTGACTCCAGATCATGGGAGTCGACAGTATCCACGAAATTTCTCCACCAGGACTTGGAGTGTGATGCAGTGGCTCCCTGAAGATCATACTTAGTCAGTTTTCCTCCTAGGTACAGGAAAGCTACAGCAATACACTGAGGCTCCCACTGCAGGCACAGTGTTGTACAAAGGCTGGGGGAGGGGAATATGGTAGCAAGAGAGATAGTTGTGATGAAGAGAGGAATTCATGGAAAGATGAAGAGGTCTTTATTTGGAGTACCTGTCATTGACAAAGTTCCATGCCATCTGTACAAGCTTCTCAATCTTGGATTTGTCACCTGGGGGATGCTACATGTGTCACCTGGCTGGCCACATGGCAGAGTACCTTTCAGAGCTTTAGCAAACTTGAGGAGGTAGGCGTAGGGATGTTGTACTTGGAGATCAAACTTAATAGTTTGCAGAAGAATCCTTTCATGTGTAAGCAACTCCTCCTGAGGGCAGAAGGTCATGTGATCCCCAACCACACCCAGCAACCTACCTTTGGGTCAACACCAAACTTAACCCACTGATGCTCTGACAACTGGGCCTTTGCTACTTTCAGTATGTCTTTACATTTCTTTGGAGTTTCTTCCACTTTGCCTGCGAGCAGCAGACACGCTGACGCCACTACCCAACGGTCAAAGGTCTTGAAACTCTGGATCATAAAAAATCGATGATAGAAGGTTACACCTGTTGCCGTCGTATCGTAGTGTCTAAAAAGTTTGTTACGGACGTTGCAGATAATGTACATAGACCCACACACAGCACATACTTACACATGCACACAACACACTTACACACGAACACACACACAAAGCATGTACATATACAGATCGCAAGTTCTCACAAAGCCTGAAAGGATACAAGCCAAGGGTGTTACTGGCGTTGATGATAAATCTTGCTCCATCCCTGCGATACTTGGCCTCTATTTGTGGTGATATACCGTGCTCTCTTGATGGGGATTTAATTTCGATGTCTTCACGAGTAAAATACCAAGAATACGCCATTACACGACAGAATATTCTCACTCAAATTGATGCGCACTTAAAGTTTGACTGCAAATATAATGTCTGATAGTGTATCGCTTCAGGAAGTCTTAGAGGAAAGTAGAGAGTTAGAGAAAATTGCGAATGCAGTGTTGGGGGATTCCGACGATTCGTGTTGCACATACCCGCAGGTAACCGCATACAACGTGTTCTGAATACACTGCTGCAAGTCTGTGAATATTGCAGGGCTATATTGGGAGGCAAGCACTGTATGCATGCGCCACATGTACTGGCCAGCAACTGGCAGGAATATGTTTAGCCTGCAGTCTACACTGCCATGACGGCCATCTTCTGTACGAGCTCTATACAAAAAGGTAAATACCCCCCCCCCCCCCCCCCCCCCCCCCCCATCCCCACGCTAGCGCTATTAAATTTCAGGAGATTTCGTTGCGACTGTGGGAATCAGAAGTTCCCTTCTGATTTTCAGTGCAAACTTCAGCCCGTGAGCGTGCAACGCACGCGTACACCTGTCTGACTTCACATGCCTTTGTTGCAGGTAAAGGACAAAGAGAATGGGGGCAATAAATATGGCCATAATTACAGAGGACTGTACTGTTCATGCAACAGACCCTACCCTGATCCAGAAGATGAGGTTTGCTGTCTGTACTAGTATTATGTCAAACTAATATTTAATGACACATATTCAGGTGGAAGATGACATGTCCCAGTGTAGTGTCTGTGAAGATTGGTTCCATTCCAGGGTTAGTTGTGGGATAGTACCAGGGGTTAAATTAAATATTTCTCCACAGCACCTTGGCTGTCCTCCTCCTGATGATGACTTGTATGATGAGATGGTGTGTGATTCTTGTGCAAGCCGCTTGCCATTCCTGGAGCCATACGCCATACACACAAGGCCCTCAGCAGTGGCCCCAGAAAAGGAAGACATTTGTGTGGAGGTGATGAGTGAGGGTAAGGAGACTGGTAAAGACGAGGAAGAGAAGTGCCTTTTTGCAAGGTGGAAAACTGTTCAAGGAGCTTCACAAAGGCCTGTGTTGAAGACGTTATACTTCAGTGAGGGCTGGAGAAAAAGGATTTGTAGGTGTCAGTCATGTTTGGTAGGTCCCAACATGCACAGTGATATGTTCATACAATAACCTCTTGCTGCCTACAGGAGAGATGTCGTGAAGCTGATTTCTTATTGGATGAAGAGGACTCCTTATTAGCATATGAGAGGCGGGGAATAGCCAGAGGCCCTCCCCCAGATACACACGATGCTGGGATGGAAGCCATGATGAGCTCATTTGATCATACTCAGCAGGTGGAAATGCTTCATGGTAAGAACGGTGTGTCCTCCTTTAAGGTGGTAATGTATTTGGTAACAGGGTATGCTACCATGAAGGAAGATTTGGTAGAGTTTTTGAAAGGATTTTCAAATACTGGCAAGGTGATGAAGGATTTGACGTGTGCTTTTTGATAACAGACTACATTATCTTAGGTGGTAACTGAAAGAGATGTGAGTGACTTCTTTGAGGGATTAAAGGCTCGAAAAAGACAGCGTCTGGACAATGGTGCGGGGGTGCCACCATCTCACTGTCATCAGTGACCACACATCATACAATTATTGGTACAGACACATTATTACAATTATTAAGCTAAGTTGCCAAGTTGTCCAACTCTTTCATGAAATGTGTGCACTTGTTCATCATTATTTTGATGGCTTCCACCACCAACACATCAGGGACCAGGGCACCTGTTGATTCCACTGAAACTAAGCAGCACAAATACAAACATAAAACACGCATAATCAAAGACATCTGACCCTTCTTTGTGGTCCACCACATAGTGAAGGGATGGCATAGGGATCCCCACATCCCACACACAGTATCTTTTTTTGTAAGCTAAGTTCAAACAGCATAAACTCACATATGAAATGGTCTCTAATTCTTGCAAGCTTCACACAGTCTTTCAAGTCCTGCACAAATGGAGGGCATTCCTAAGATGTATGTATGCATCTCAATACACTTTGCTTGCCTCGTGTCTAAACACCTCTCTGCTACAAGTATCCCTCCTGGCATCAGCCACTTCTGCCTTGCGTAAACCTACAAAGGAGGGTGAGGGGGTGTTAGGAGGAGTAAGGTGGCCTAAATAGCTTACCATTCTCTTCAACCACTCGTATCACTCCTTCAGAAAAGCATTTGGCCAGCCGATCTGCTTTGTCTCCAGTGACTGGTTTGGTTAGTGTTATTTCGGGCAGAAGTCGATAGGATGCAGTAGCCACTGGTGAGAACTTAGCATGGTCCTTCCCAATACCCTTCACACACACCATCCTTAAGTTCAGCTCCTGGCCAGGCCTCAGCTTGGCAATAACAAGGTCATCATGGACTGGCCTAAGCTCAGAAAACTGGATACAAATTAAAGGCACATTCTCACCATCACCAATACAAACCTTCTGTGCCTGGTTTCCAATAGGTGCCCACTTGAATGCGTTGGTGGTTACTGCACACTGATAATTAAAGTGATCGTATTCTGAATGCATGCTCACCTTGTGAATTCAAATAAAGCTGCTCCGGGTCATGGCTTCCTTTTGAAGCACGTGTGTTATGTGTACACTTGACTTTCAGAGTAAATTCTATCATGTGTTCAGCTGAAGGCGTTTCTGGCCAATTCTCTCCCATCTGCACTTTTATATATATAATATATATATATATATATATATTATATACACGCATGTTTACATGTAATCAAAGCAGTTAAATACTTACTTGGAGAAAGCATTTTAAATTTTCTAGGATCTGCGTTGATTGGAATGAGACCAAGTCGATGCGCCAGCACTTCATCTTGAATTATGGATGTGTTGCAATGTATATATACCTTTTCTATTGCCATCGTGGGAACCTTAAGAAGGCAATGACCAGTAATGTCAGTAAACTACTGTTCATTTCGTGTACCTCTGCTATCAATACTCTACGGATGGAGTTTGCAATAGCTGCATCAACACCAACCATGTCGAATACCATCACCATCTCTTCAATGTTGAGTTGTACAACAGAGATTGAAAACCGCTTAGAATATATGGTTTTGATGAATGTCAATAGTGTATATGCACGAGCTGAAAATGCACCTTTTCGAAGTGCTTGTAATTCCACGAGTCATCGTAACCGGGGTAGTTTCCGGGGAAATCAGTACTGCGTGCCTACAACCAGTGGATGGTCAGTAACTATCCTCTGGTAGTCGCGTGTCTCAACTAACGTTTGTCACAGAATATTCTTCTAGCACAACTCTCGTGCGAACTTCCTCCATGTGACTTCCAGGCAGTATTAAATAGAATACTATAAGACATTATTAAAAATAATACATTTGTTGCTAGGTAACAATACGCTTATAAGCAAATCTGGATTGTGTCTTGTTGAAATTTTGGTCTTGAAGCCATTTCATCTTGATCTCCTGGGGGCGCTCAGTGCCTTCAACCCTTTTAGCTAAAGAGAGAGATTGTACACAAAGCTTACATAAAAGTATGAACTCTTTCTACTAGTACCTTGACCATTGATAACTGTAAATAATGCATAGCTCTGAGGGTTACTGATCCTGTGCTTATCTGCTATCACCTCACCTATACAGATCCTAAAGTAAATGCTAAGACATCCCATAGTTGAACTTACATATTTCAGCAGCTGTCATGAGAGGCACCACTTGAAGGTAGAAGGCAGATGATAGCTGCGTGATGCAGATGTGTAGTAATTATTCTATCCAACAGCTGTATACCTGGCCTGTATTTTGGTCCTCGAAGTATACTTTCAGCTCTGTTGGTAGATCATTCTGATCTTCTGAACTGTCGGCCTTCAACACGTTGATAGCACTAGTCAGCGTGGTAAGATAGTAGCCCCCCTCCCCCTTAAAGAGAGAGGGGTGGGCCAGTCCCCACATGTACTCAGCTTCCATCTCCGCTCTGGTGTACTGGCACTGTGCTAGAACCCATACAAATATGGGCAAAAAATCTGTACAGATAGGAACAAATGATCACATCCACCAGCCACTACATGTGCACCTAAACACCTCTAGCATACCATCAGCTCCAAGGTCAGTTACTGGCTTTTTAGGATGTCTGCTGTCACGAACCTACAGGTAAGGACACCCAATCATATCTGACTGCTTACACCCAGGCACAGGGGCAGACACACATGTTCATATATTAGCCTGACTGCCTCCAGTAGATACTCCAGCTTGCTTATAGCACAGTACGTCTTGCTCATTCGAGAAAATAGAAGTCCTATCTCACCTACCACCTTGTTGCTAGGAACAACCAAGTGTTTCTGAACCAAATAATGGATTATCATCTGAAGGTTCTAATTGAAGCCCACATACCCTGATCCCCATCTGTTCCGTACTCTTTAAGTGACTGGCTTCCATTCCCTTCTGAAGGTTAGCAGAAGATTTGCTACAATCAAAGTGCATCTCGAGCAGCTTGTAAAGTCCAGGAGATAGTGGCTTCACTATGCAGTGCTGCAATGCCGTCTCCATGACATGTTCAAAGTTTGTGCACTGGTCCATGCCACACTGAGTCAGAGCATCACTGTAATCATTCAGAAGAATGTCCCTCATCTCATTCATAAATTTGCGAATCTAGAAGTAATGACTATTAAAATAGCAGGCGCAATATATGTGTGTACATACATCACTGAACACCTGCTGATGGGCCTGGGGCAGAGGACTAGGGTTGGTCTCAACTTGAGCCATCATTCTTTGTATCTCAGCAATTTGCTGACACACCCTAATACCAAAATCCTCACTTTGGTCACTGGCCAGACTATTGATCCAAAGGGCAACCCATCATCACCATACATGTATTGCATGCAGCCCTTACTCAAGGATGAATTTCTTTATTCTCTTCTGAGGTTTTTTTGGCCAATGCACTACATACCATTTCATGATGGTCAGCAGACACTTACATAACCCTAACACTTACACTTTTTGGTCCAAGCTGAAGCCTTAGACTTCAGGGCTAAAAGCAAATTAACATCATAACCATGGTACCAACATGATGCCCTTCACTAACACCTAACACACCAACCTGATGCCTTTCCTAATGGTTCCTTGACAATCTGATTTGTGGCTGAGATATTTTCCACTGTGCCACCTTCAACAGCTGTGCCCTTATCCTCATTTCCACTTACCATTGGGTCCCCAGAGGAAGATGGGGGGGACCTGGGGGGTGGGGGGGACCTGGGGGGCAGAGGTCAGCACATTCCTCTCAGACATGGCTATTTCTACACACCTGGCTTGCTGCATATCAGCAGGTCGAGGTGGGAGGGGCGGACACCGGTCCTCTTGAGGCTCCACCCACTTCCCACCCACCAGTGACTTCCGGGGGGCAAGGTGTGGTGGTCGACTACCTGAAGGCTTAGGGGGTACACGTGGTGCAGGGGTGCGAGGGGGTAATGTGGGCGGGGCCTGAGGTGATCCCAGGATGGGCCGAGGTGGGACAGGAGGAGCAGGGATCACTCTTGTTTTTATAGTACTAGGGGAAGGGCTGGAAGGAGTGGCAATAACACTGGTGCTGATGGAGGGGGGAGGAGGAGAACTTGGAGGAGAAAATTTGCTCTGTGAGATAGTTCTTCGCTTAATTGTAGTGCTCGGACCACTTGGGTCAAACTTTCTGATCAGGTCAGAAACTTTAGAATTCTGAGATGATGACAACATGGTCCCCTCAAAAAGATCGTCTACATCAACCTCCACCAAACCGGACACACGTTGTACTGTTGTTTTAATATTTGCTCGTTGGTTATTAGTTAAGTTTCGCTCCGATAAGTCATGTCGAGGAGGTTTTGGTGGAGGTGGGGCTTTACGTTTCATTGGTGGTGAGTTAAATGGCTTCACTGCCACACGGGTAGTTGGCTCTGGTTTGCTGTTACAGTGGTCCAAGAGAAGCCCTACAAGATCTGGGGCACTTGGAGATATAGTGCTGTGTTCTGAAGGGTCAAGTGTGGTGTCTGAGGGAACTACCATAGAGGAAAGGAAGGAGGTGGGAGTGAGGGGAGGGAGGGAGGAAGGGAGGAGAGGAGGGGAGGAGGGGAGGGAGGGGAGGAGGGGAGGGAGGGAGGAGGGGAGGGAGGGGAGGAGGGGAGGGGAGGGAGGGGAGGGAGGGAGGAGGGGAGGGAGGGGAGGAGGGGAGGAGGGGAGGGAGGGGAGGAGGGGAGGGAGGGGAGGAGGAGAGGGAGGGGAGGAGGAGAGGAGGAGAGGGAGGTTAGAGGTGTGGGTGTAATAAAGCACAGGTACAGCACATACATTCAGGAGGGTCATCTTCATTGCTATCAGATGTATCTATGTACAGACAGAGAGTACTTATTGACAATGTCAGCAGGACGATTGGTTGAGCGTACCACTGAGCTCTGCCAATGCTACTGTTTGAGATGGGTCTGGAGGCTTAAGAAGGCAAGGCATTCCTCCACTGACAGGTGTGCATCATATAGGGTGCGAATGATGGGAGGGATAACCTTGAAGATGGATGCACACTTACCTCTGATTAAAACAGAAGAAGGACAGCAGGTCATACAGGGACAAGAAGGGCAGATTGGAACCCTGGATAGTCAGGAACCCTAGCGCAGGAGACAGTATTACTGACTTTCAATTAACCTTAAACAGATATACCTTGTTGACTGGTCTGGATCAGAAAATGGCTCACTGGTGGCTCATTTGTGGCAAGCCGCACTGTTATGGCATAACTGGCTTTCTCAGAATTTCTTACAACAAATGACTAAAAGTAAAGAAACAACTATCAACTGTGTGTTAGGGAGGAGGGGGGAGGGGGTAAGGGTGCAGATGTTAGGGGGGAGGGGGGAGGGGGGTAAGGGTGCAGATGTTAGGGGGGAGGGGGGAGGGGGGTAAGGGTGCAGCTGTTAGGGGGGAGGGAGGGGGGAGGGGGGTAAGGGTGCAGCTGTTAGGGGGAGGGGGGAGGGGGGTAAGGGTGCAGCTGTAAATTGTACATGCATATAAACACGCTTCCACCCCTAACATGAATTCTTGGACCCGCCACTAAGACATCACTGCCATGTTGCATGTGGAGGCATGTGACAGGGTATGGAGGCATGTGACAGGATATGGAGGCATGTGACAGGATATGGAGGCATGTGACAGGATATGAGGCATGTGACAGGGTATGGAAGCATGTGACAGGATATGGAAGCATGTGCTTACTCCAGTGGGAAGGTCAAGAAGGTGCTTTGATGCTGGAGGGGGTGTGTAATAATTCCATTAGGGTACACAATGTGGGCCATGTATACCTTCTAGTCTGGAGTAGTTAGGATGGAACCATAAGTCTTCCGTACATCTGAAGAACAGTGGAGCTTGGTCACGACTGAAGGCTACTGACTGCCTTGTCAACTTCTTCGGATTTAATACGATACTACCTGAGGTAGAAGCTGGTAGGGTAGTTATATACAAGTCAAGATGAGTTTAATTTACACCCCCTACATTGCGAGTCGCGATTGGTGATTGGAAAGCTCCCATCAGCAACTCTACGAAATAGCGCTAAGCAATCTTTATTGGCGATCGAAACTACATATACGGACTAACATGCTTTTCCGAAAATGTACTTCTTCGTAGTCTTTAACTTTCTTCTTTTGTGCCTCTAGCACCTGTACACGAGGTCAGGTCTATTCTGCATGGCTTATCACGCTACCTACCTTCAAATATGTAGTCTCCGTCATCTCGTAGGTCTGCTGGCGCTCGCCCGAGAAGCTCTATGTATGTATAATTGCCACCAAATTATACGAATTTCATAATTTGTACGGCCTCTATTTTGTTGTGGTCCGCGAGTATGGAATCATCGGTACGTGTAGTAGGCCTACACCACTCAACGTCGCTTCCAAACTTAGTTTTAGATAGCAAAAGCTGTGTGGCTTCTGAAATATGGATTGTAAGTGAAAAGCTGTTTTAGTACTGTAATACAGTCCAATCAACTGTTAGATTCCAGAGCTTGCCGCGTCGCCTACTGTTCATGGAAGAGAAATAAGGCATTTCTTCAGCATTTTAAGTTCAGAATCCGGTGGCACTTCGATACCCCCTGACATTTCGCCTTCCCAGTCGGATATCTTGAACGTAAATAGTGAGTTGAAAGTCACACGCATGCGCCGTCCGCCGTGCTGTATCGTTTGTGCCCTGTCTATCAACTCTAGACTATCGCTACAAGGTGCTATACGAGCTTTATGAAAGCGAAAAGACTTACGTGTGCAATCTAGACACCATCCTAACTACCTTCCTACCAGCTCTGGCACACGCAATGTCGTACGAGGAGCTTCGTCGTTTGGTACCCTTTGAACTGGAGGTTCTCTTGCAGAGACACACAGGTTTGCTAGCTGAGCTGAGGGAGCAAGCTACTTCACCCGCAGGGATGATTGGGGAGATTTTTTGTAAACTATGTAGTAGATCAGATGTAAGTACAGTGCATAGCCCTGTGCGTGGTATGTGTGTGCGTGATATGTGTGTGCTGAAACAATATCTACCCCCCCCCCCCCACTCCATCAGTCAGATCTACTAAGCATCTACTGTACATATTTTAATGACTTCGCTACAGTAATGGAGACACTAGTCAAATACGAGAAATCACTCGCATTTTGTGAAGCACTTCAGCTTTGCCAGCAGCAGCCTCACTGTCAAGGTCTTAGTTTATCATCATTTTTGTTGACTCCAGTCCAACGCCTGCCTCGCTATGAGCTGCTGCTGAAGGTAACACACAGATGTGTATTGTAGCTGCAGCGGTACAATGTAATGATTGCACACAGGAGATCTTGAAGCACACACCAAAGGAACATGCAGACTGGAAGCCACTTGACTCTGCACTGCAGCTACTCAGGACACAAATGTTGCTTCTGAATAAGTCAATTCGATCATGTCAGATGAGTTGCTTGATGGGCAGAAGTGGCACAAGGCGTTCTGCCAGGTCTTCACGAAGAAGATATAGTGGGCCTCAACGTGTTGTTGGAGATCTGTTCAGGTTTGTTCCTGTTAACATAACATTAGTGCATTTTCAACATCACAGTGTCTTCCAGGCATCCATCACAGACAGCAATTGGTGCAGATATTCGTCCTTCACAGAGAAGAACACTCAGTCATAATGTACTTAATTTCTCCTTTGGCACTGTGGATTCAAATGGTGAAGACCCCCATTCTCCTACTGACAGCCTTACCATCAGCTGTTCTGACCTAACACTGGATTTCAAGGTATCAGCCATTTGGATGTATATAGTGTGTGGGCTAACTACTGTTTCTAACCAGGATACATCCCCATCTTGCAATGAGGACTGTGCCAGGGATGATGGTGTTACACGGTCTCTCTGGTCACATGGAGGCACCAAGCAAAAAGAAAGCTTCCTTACTTCACAGCCTAGAATTACAATTGGCTCTCCCATGCAGTTCAGACATGTAAAACATGCAGTGAGGTAGTGGCCTCACTTCATCAAGACACACACCAAACTGTAGCATAGCAGTGAAGCGGTTATAGATAGAAATCATCAGCATTATCGGTCTGCCTCAAACCCTTTTTACTCAACAATCGGTCTCTCTTTTTCTTTTCTGCATCTGCCTTGGCTTGCTGTACCCTTTGTGCTTCGAGAATGTCCTCCACTGATACTTGCGTTAACAGCTTCTTGGCTTCTAAGTCGGCATCCTACAGAAGGCATTAGATATACCTATAAGTGAACATAGTGCATAGTTTGCGTGCACACCAATTCGCCATAGAGCGCCACGTTCTCTCCTCGTACAAGATACACGCCGCGGTCAATGTCCCCGTATTGCTTGCCAACGTAAATGCGTTCAACAGTTCCTTGCAGTAGAAGGTTTGCTGTACATATACAGCAAAGTCACCATGCTCTTTGATCTGGTGACTTACCAAACTGATCAACGCTTCTCAAAAATCCGATCAGAGTTCTCCCGTCTCTTAGGACTACAAGTAGCCTTTCTAAAAGGTAGCAAATATGGGTATGGGCTGCGTTTATACGTATACGCACTATCGATTTCTTGCAGCAAGCTGGCTGTTCCGGGGAGATACGTCTTGCCCTCCTCCAAGGCCATGTTACTCTTGTTAGACCACACCAACAGTCAAACTCCAAATACAGCGCTTCATGGCGGCGAAGCTGGATTGTTTGAGGAATGAGGTGGGGGTGGACGACTTGTACGAATTTTTGGGGATTAATCCTGAGAGTACGGAGAAGGAGGTATGGTGTTAGTTAATAGAGCTGCAATTTTATCCTGATGCATGTGTTCAGATAACTCGGGGATATCGGAAAAAAGCGTTGCAATGCCACCCCGATAAAAATCCGGATGATCCCGATGCATCCGAACTATTCCAAAAGCTTTCCAAAGCCTACCATATCCTTTGCGACCCTGCTGCAAAGTCTGCTTATGACAAGTGGTTGGCAGCTAAGCAAGCGGCCAAACGGCGGCACGACGAGTTAAATTCTAAGAGAAAGAAGCTTAAGGAATGTGAGCGTATTGTACGTAAAAGTTTCCTTAGAGCATGTATCACTTTGGTTTTCTGTTAGCTTTGGAGGTGAAAGAAGGTCTGGCAGCGGGAAATGTTGCTGGAGAGAGAGAAGCCTTGCAACAAATGCAGAAAGAAGTGAGCAGGGCGGGAAGAGTAAATTATAAAGGTACTACACAACAGATGTGCATTATTTAGGAGCGAGGGTAGTTTAGGTCTTTAAAAAAAAAAGTATTTGTACTTGTTAGTGTGGTTGTCAAGTGATCCAATGGAATATTAGATTGAACGTTTAAGAGAAGAAGGGTACCGGCGTATGAAGGAACAAGAAGAACAGCTTAGACAGGAGATGAAGCATAAGAGTGGTGTGTACGATGTGTTAAGTAGGGTTTGATGTTTGTTGCATATTATGTTTTGCAGTTTCGCAGGTGACTGTTGATGAAGATGGCTCCCTGCCCACTTCAGTTATGAAAGTATTCATATTGCACAGCATGATTACTTGTGTTATAAAACCTTGCTATATAGGTCTCTTGGAGAAGTAAAAAGAATGACCCCACAAATGGAGGCTACACGCAGGAAC
Organism: Spongilla lacustris; assembly: GCA_949361645.1. Lineage (NCBI taxonomy): Eukaryota > Metazoa > Porifera > Demospongiae > Spongillida > Spongillidae > Spongilla > Spongilla lacustris. The sequence goes on along the minus strand of OX442432.1, from coordinate 110,355 downwards.
TTTTAGAGTCAATATTTTCTAAGGTATGTCAATGAAATCAAGTACGTGAACATTTATTGAGCTCTTGGTTAGTCATTTATGATAGCAGTGTTGTACCACGTCTACTACCTAAATGTATGTGTTGTGACCACTTTAGTCACCCAATGTGGGACATTGTATGCACTAAGTGTTTTCATAATGACTTTAGGTTGGCACCAAGGGAACTGATTTGGGTGCTTTTAGAATCGTCTTCTTATCCTGTGTGCTTTATTGGTTGCCTGTAGTTTGGATCTGCACGTGTTGTGATGTCACGCAAGAGGAGGGGCAAAGCGCTGGTCGCATTTACCAACCACCAAGATGCTGTGAGTTGACATGCCCATAAACCTGTCATGTCTATTAGAGCTGTGTGCTTTGTTGAAAGATGTGTGCCAAACGAGATGCAGTGGGGGAGGACAGTAATCCTCTGGTGATTGAGTGGGAGGGCGAGCCCCCACCCCCATCTGCCACACCTCCACGCGAAACATCACAGGACATGGATTATGAAGCACTGACACTCATGCGGCTTCATAATGCTGAATTAAGAAAGAGAGCGGTCATTGATTTAGAAAAAGATTAATGTTTAAAAAGAGAGCGCACTCAACAATATAAAAATAGTACTTGTATAATAATGTTCACACTACAGTTCAGCTTATCCACAGTCCATGTAAATATGTTATTGTTGGGATTGGTCATCCTAAAATGGTACCTCTTGTATAAATACCCAAAATACACGTACAAACTCTTACCTCCATCAGTTTGTATATGCACCGTGATACCAGGGCAGTCCAGCCAGTTTGATGACTGAATGATGGGGGCACATGCACAGTATCCATCAGCATACTCTCCTCTCCCATTTTGTTCCTACCTGGCACCACACCCCTTTCCATTGTCTCCATGGAAATATTCATGGAACAGTAGCAACTTATTCCAGTGAGGGTCATTTGCATAGAGGTGAGCGTCTCCATGACATGGTCGATAGCCATCTTTGTCTGCCTCAAACAGTGATACCACTCTTCTACATAGTTCCTTGCTGACTTGGAGGAGGGTCATCTCCTCCCCTCCCTTTGTAGGACACTTCACTTTAAGGTCCTCACCATAGAAGTAATGGTACCGCTCAAGAGATTCGATGATTAGGAAGTTTACTATGAAGAGGGGGAGGGATGGAGTGAAGAGGGGGATGGAGTGAAGAATACATATTTGCATCACTCACCACAAAGCCATATTGGGCCACGCCAGTTGCTGTTCCCTGTAAATGACGTTCATGTATGTCAGTTCATTCCCACATTTGATCCACAAATATTACCGCCAAACATGTATGTCTTGCTCTCTCCAGGAACATAGTTCACACTTAAGGAGTCACCACAACTCTGCATACTCCAAGGGTTTTCACCATACGTCTTGGATAATGAGCGAATACCAAAAGGAGATAGGAACTCCTCTTCATCCAGCATGTACTCCAACATGCGCTGAAGACGTGCCTTCCTAGGGATAGCCAGCAAATGGTGCATGTTCCACTTGTCGATGGAAGAGACCTAGTATTGAGTGAGACATGTTAAATAAATACACAGAAAACTTTAAATGACAACATAACTGCAATATCCTGCCTATTATCCATAAACCATTTCATCCGTTTCTGGAAGCCTGGTAGCTTCTGTACCACGTCCTCTTCCAGCACAAGGCAAGCAAACAGAGGGATTAGGCCAACTATGGAGCGCACACGAATGGGCTGACTGGAGCCATCAGAGGTCCTGAAAGAGAGCACACATGAAGAATGTGTCACATGGGGGGCGGGGTGGCTGGTCACCGTAGATGATCGTAGTAGAAGCCATCGACCTCATGCCATAGCCCCTCCCCTCCCATCTTGTTCATGGCATCCACGATGGCTACAAAGTGTTCAAAGAACTTAGAGGCCATGTCTTCGTACACCATATCATGGCAGGCCAGCTCCAGTGCTATGTCCAGCATGGTCACACAGAAGAAGGCCATCCAAGCCGTGCCATCTGCCTGCTCCAGGACCTGGCCATCTGGGAGTGGCTTGGAACGATCAAACACGCCTAACATTGCACAGGAGACAAGGTGTCAAGGGTTAGGGTTATACCAGAGCACACATACCAATGTTATCCAATCCTAGAAATCCTCCTGCAAATATGTTCTTACCCAAAGGGTCTTTCCGGTTTACCCACCTATCAGATAGCATGTAAAACCTGATATGTTATAATGAGGTTTGCCTCACCAGTTGAAGTTTAGAATAAGCTTGTGGAAACACCTCTCCAGAAACAATATATCCCTGGACCCCTTGGGGGCAGTCATCTTGTACACTCTCCACACCGCCCACGCATGCACGGGTGGGTTGACATCACTGAAGTTGAACTCGTATGCTGGTATCTGGCCATTGGGCGCCATGTACCACTCCCTGAGGAACAAGATGAGCTGCTCCTTGGCAAACTCAGGATCAATTTTAGCGAAGGGAATCATATGAAAAGCCAAGTCCCATGACGCATACTGTGTGGTATACAGATGACATCATCATCATTATTGGACATCTCCTTACCCTGGGATACTCCCACCTACCCAGGGATACTCCCACTTGTCTGGCATGGAGATGACATCCCTGTTGAAGAGATGCATCCAGTCCAGAGCGCTTCTTCTAAGTTTTCTTTGTTTTGGGGGAGCAGGTTGTTCAGGGTCCCCATTCAGCCAAGCATCCATCACATAATGGAAGAATTGCTTACTCCAAAGCAAACCTTACAAGAGTCAGTGAGGAGGAGGGAGGAGTGGGGCAGGGGATGGTGGGGGGAGTGGGGCAGGGGATGGTGGGGAGGAGTGGGGCAGGGGATGGTGGGGAGGAGCGAGGAGTGATAGAATGACACACCAAGAATTGCATAGTAACTTGCCAGCATAGCACTGCTTTGAAATTGTTATATGTTCTGGTGACAGCTTGTCTGTAAGCAGTGTTTCATAGAATACGTCAGATTCTCGTCTACGTTGCTCAATAGTTTCATCATAACCATCAAATGGTTGCAAGACCTCCTGGTCAGTTAGCCTCATGCAGAGGTACCTCTCACCCCCTGCTGGCACATCAAGAATGTAATGTGCAGCCACCTTTGTTCCTACATGCTTTGGGTTCACAGCATCTTTCTCATTGTTGACGATGTACCTTTGATTTGGGATGTGATTTGTGAATATGGGGGCGGGGCCTACTTGGGCATAACTCAACCTTTTTATTTTAAAGAGGGGGGGGGGGGGGGGTATGATGATGAGGCAGCTAGCTATTATATTAAATAACTGCTTTGCATATTATTCAATCATACCAGTACATACATAATCATTAATACTGGTAGCATATGTATTGTGAATGTACATAATTATATAAGGTATAGCATGGTACTTACACTGTACAACAATACAAACAATTACACACAAAGTTCATCCTGCTGCAGCCAAGGCCTTATCATCAGTAGCCAGACAACTTTGGGGAATCTGATAACGTGTACTGGATGTGACATCTCTCTAGTACATGTACATGTAGCGCTTAGGTTTGTGACATGCCACAAAGAGACAAGTAGGTGGTGACATCACATCCAGTATACACACATTTTATCAGATTCCTGCAGTGTACATGATATGTATATAGACCCTTTTCGTATAAACAGAAAACGTCATAAAATAAACATAATAAACGCAAGGTTGGACCAGATTTATATATTATCTCTGGGTGGACGGAGGAGGGGGGGGGGTGTCCAGCCCCCCCCCCCCCCCCCTCCTGGTCCTCTCGAACTTGAATATGAAATAATATTTTAGTTTTGCTATTAACTGCGAGATACGTACCGGTACATGTGTAGGTATCTTGGTATATGTATTCCAAAATGCTAACCCGCGGTTGTAATAGAGCGATTCTTAAGGCACTTTAGTGGTTTGGATATTTTGGCGCAAAGAGGATATTTTCAGAAGTTGATGTTTTTCCCGACCCATACGGCCATACGGCATAATTTGTGTTTGTGCAGCAAAATGGCCAGATTTACAATTCGTATCTGAAATAGCTTCTTCCACGTGTTCACTATTAATACATGTACTTCACGATTGCACAACGATTTTTGTTTGTATTGGACGCGCACGTGTAACGTTGATACGCCCACATTTTATGACATTATTTGTTTATACGCCCACAATGGAAAAGGGTCATCGTATGCAATGCATAAATGGTATTAAGCTCAACTACATAGGTGTACCTGTGGAAGGCATCTTTCACATATGGCGTGTACTGTGGAGAACTGAACAGCTTCATCGTATTCGTCTCATTCTCTGTCCATAGTAGTTCAGGGTTAACACCTGCGTCATCTTCTTTGACATAGAAGTAATTAGTTCCCAAGGTTTCATGCTTACAGCAGACTACATTGTCCCCCCTCTGCTTCATGGAAGGTTTCATTGTGCATCCTTCATGTTTACAGCCCCAAATCCAGGTATTCCGGTACCAGAGTGTAGGCAGGACATGAATCCTTGCAGGAGCAGACCCACGGTTGCACACCTGAAGCCTTATGAGGGTATCATCAGGAGATGCTTTGGCATACTCTACAAATATGTCCCAATACTTGTCATTGTCGAATACGCCACTATCTTCCAATTCAAACTCAGATTCTTCTACACCTCTTTTCCTATTCTCTTCCACCAGCAAGTGGTATGGATACTCGCACTGAGGGTATTTATATAGTGCCTTCATGTAAGAGTGCGTAGGTGTGGACTCCAGATAGTAGTAGCATTCCTTCACGTCTTCCCCGTGATTTCCCTCGTGATTGACAAGGCCAAACAGCCGTTCTTTAAGGATGGGGTCCTTTTCATTCCACACACAGGGTGCAAAGCACAGGCGACACTGCCGGTCACATATTCCCAGCAGCCCATCCTCCCCCCAGCGATATGCGCGGGAGCGAGCGTGATCGTGAGGAAAGTAGCTCCAGCTGGGAAGGGAAATAATAAACACCCCGGGGGGGCGGGGGGTATATGCATTGAGCACAGTTGGGCGTAGCCCGACTTTCGTGTACTGTATTGGCGGAAGGTCGTCGCCTATACATGTACCACATCTGATAGTGATTATCACTTGATAGTGTGACAAAACTCCATCATCTTAATTTGGTCTGATTCACCTTCCGCCAATACGCGACGGTCGGGCTACGCCCAACTATGCATTGAGGCGGTATTTTCTCTTACCAAGATCCATCTGGAGAATAATCCTCTCTCACAGTTCCCCACTGTCGCTCGCTAAGGTATGGCCCCCATCGCTTCCAGTTACTAGTTCGCCCTTTATCTTTACGAAGACGTTCCGCCTCCGCTGTGTCATGATTGATGGATGCGGCTATACTCTCTGCTCGTTTAAACTGTCCGCGAGGTCTGCTCCTAGTAGTGTCGGCCATTCCTAGGCCCCGTGCACTGTATTATACGTGTCAGCAGAGATAATATTACATGACGTCACAACAGAGCGCGTCAAATATAAAATGTTATAAACTTGGCCTAGCGCCTACAATTTACCGTCTATGGTCACGCCCACAGGCACATGATGTCATCGTGCAATTATTGTGCATTGTAAATGGCCAGTCCGGACACATTAGCGCTCCTCAAAGACCTCAGCAAGAAGAACGGCAACAATGTAGGACTCATTGGTCAGGTTTTTTGTTTAGTTTATCATGGTTTGTCTGGACAGGTGTGTTTCGAGTGTGGCGCCCAGAACCCACAGTGGGTATCTGTGACGTACGGGATCTTTATATGTTTACAATGCTCTGGCAAGCATAGGAGCTTAGGTGTACATATTAGGTACCATGGCCTGAGAAAGTGTTTATTACTAATATATTTATTGGTGTGTGTGTGTGTGTGTGTGTGTGTATGTGTATGTGTATGTGTGTATATGTGTGTGTGTACATGTGTGTATGTGTGTGTGTGTACTATGTTTGTGCATACATTATGTGTTCTCAGCTTTGTAAGGTCTATAACGATGGATAAATGGAAGGACTCAGAAGTAGAGAAGATGAAAGTGGGTGGAAACAAACGTGCCCACGAATTCTTTTCCTCTCAAAGTGACATCACTGACAATATCACGATTTCTGAAAAGTATAACTCCAGAGCTGCTGCACTTTACAGAGATAAGGTAAGGGCACAGATTATAGAGCTGAGTAAGGTACATGATTTGCTATATAAGGTGGCACTCCAACATACTAGTAAAAATTTAACTTCACAGATACTTGCCATGTCAGAAGGAAGAAGTTGGAGTATTGAAAGCTCCCAAGCAAGAAACTATCAACCACTTCAAAAATCACCAGAGTTGACACAGTGAGTCTGCTAAGGCATATGAGCTGTTAGCTTCCACCTTGAAATCTGACATAGGAAAGAGATTAGTGATATGAAGGAGGACTTCTTTCATAAAAAGCTTCAAGAAAATGCCCAGAGATCAGTGTATGAGGACAGTGCACCACACCTGCACACACCACACCTGCACACACCACACCTGCACACACTTGACCTTTTTCCTTCTCACCAGAGATGTTCTCCCAAGTCAGGGAGGTCGGTACACAGGATTTGGCAACACCCCCCAACCTGACAGTAATCGCAAAGAGGATAGTAATGAGTTTATGGCAAGCACTTGGTCCTCACTAGCCACGGTCAGTACTGGCTTATGTTTTGTGCTACGTGACAACTGTTTTGTAAAGGGGTGGAGCCACTTTACGTCCGGAGCCAGCACCCTAGCCTCACAGGCTGGTGAAAAGGCTGCACAGTTGGGTTCAGCCTTTGAAAGCAATGTGTTGAAACCTTCAGCTCAGCAGGTAAGTGTATCCAAGATTGTTGTCCTTATTTACGTTTGACTTCTAATAGGCCACCAAGCTAGGTCGGTATGTCCAAGATACAGTTATCAAACCCACCAAGGAAAAGGTCCATTGTGTGATGGTGTTATGTGCAGTGCTATGTGTGGTCAGGCCCGTAGCCAGGAAGTCTGGCAGGGAGGGGGGGGGGGGGGGGAATCGATTAATAGGACTATGGGACTTCTGAAAGTGTTTAGCCTAAAACAAAAGCGAGGCCCCCCCCCCCCCCCACTTGCGATTGGGCAAATACAATAGTACAGAGGGCTGCCCCACTGCTCTATACAAAAAGCGAGAGCGCAGTCACCTTTGGGCCTGACGCAAAAATTTGAAGGTACAATAACTGGGGGGGGGGGGGGGGGGGGGGGGGGGGAAATCGACCAATCCCAATCCCCCCCCCCCTCCTCCTGGCTCCATATGGTGTGGTGGTGTTATATGTGTTGCTATGTGTGATGGTGTTATGTGTGTGGTGGTGCTATGTGCAGGTTCACGAAGGTCACGTGTGGGAAACTGTGACGAGCACTGCATCTACCTGGGCCTCAAAGGTTAGAGAGAAAGGTTCAGGACTCTGGAGTAAGTCTGAACAGGATGAGGGAAGAGCAGTACAGAAGGATGAGGCAGGAGGGGTACATGAGGATGTTGAGGCAGGAGGCGTACATGAGGATGTTGAGGGAGGAGGGGTACATGAGGGTATGAAGACCAAAAAGCAAAATGAATCCTCGGAAAAGATGGCACCTAGTGGGCGTGTACCTCCAAAACCAGCTACTCAATTCAATTGGGATGAAACATGGGATGAACAGAAAGGTTGGGATGAACAGAAAGAACCCAAAGGGAAAGGTGATGAACAAAAGAGCTGGGATGAAACTTGGGATGAGCAGAAAGGATGGGATGAGGCACAGTGGGAGGATGTGGAGATAAGAACGTCTAAGCAGAACTGAATTCGATGATGTGTATATGTACATGTATTAACTTTTTAAAGCACTTATTAAATCACTGTTCTGGACACGAGAGAGCGCGATTTATGCATGGAGGAGGAGGTTGCTTTGTATGTACTTGGTATGTTAGCGTGTGTCTAACCGTTCCATTGGATCACTATTGATGTCGCACAGCTTATTTGCTCAAGGGAAATTACCCCAACACCGCTGCTTCATTTCTTCATGAATGTACTGCCCTTCCTAAATCATTGATGGTAGGCCTAGGAAGCTACTAAAGTGAATTGAACACCCTGTTGCAGGTGCTTCCGCAGACGCCACTTCCAGAAATTATAGCCACCTACAAAGCGTGGACAGATGCGAGTCAGTTGCCGTACATACTAGTAATGGCGCGCCATTTTCTTACACTCGTATATTACAGATGTACTAAAGAACGCACTCGGACCTGCCGCCTCCTTGAATGCACTGTGGTCTAAACTGGATCAAACATTGATTCAGATTAAGTATGAGATAGGCTGAGATAAAGAGTCATGTACTTACAATAATAATATAGAAAATTGTCAGAAGATATGATGTTAATGGAGCAACCGAAGGCAATACACAAAGGATCTCTGCATCACGTGCCAACAGCTCAGAGTGTTGTGTGTGATAGTGCTACTCAGGGAGGACATCCCTGTAGTACAAGGGTGTTGGCTACTGCCAAGTCTCCAAGACGTAAAAGGTATATTTTCCAGTTGTTTGAAATATACAATTACATTTAATGCCTGTTACCACAGACCACACCCACAGCGTAATGTCAGGTATACACTTATGATGTGGGAGTGTAGAGTGGCTTAACACCCATATGCCACCAGAACTACTGTTGAAACAACTGCTACAGGCAAAAACGATCATTCACACCCAGAAACTGAAATATCAGTGAGGTGCACATCTTTGTTTAATAATTATGCTATGTCCCTCCCACAGCACATGCTGGATAACTTTCTTAGTGACACAGCTTTGACAGAACGACTTGCTGATATCATAAATAAATGTGTAGAAAGGTATGTTGTGTCTATTATCATGGTGACCTCCATATCTGTGCTCAAAGGCCTGGAGGAGAGGTGGAGCTATCTTCTTCAACACTGGACCACATATTGGACATCACATGTACTGAACCAGCCTTTGAAGGTATACTTAAAGCAGCTGACACACCACCAAAGGTCACTTCAGCTGCTAAGGAGGACTCACTATCAGAGCCTCCCATGAAACAACATAGGGGAGAGCATAGTGAAGTTGCCTTCCCATGTAGCATGGACCTTGATAGTTTTCTTGACAAAGTTCACGCAGTTTAACTAGATAGTACATGTATATTAGTAGGCGTTGTTTATTGAATTCAATTGATTAAAAAATGACTGCCTACCAGTGGCAATTCACTACGCTTGGAATTCTGGCGGGTTTCAGCACAGGCTGCGTTGTGGGGGTGCTTACATCGCGATGGGTATGGCTTTCTCAGCAGAACAATGTAGCCGTCGCATTAAGAGAGCTCAAGGAAGAGGTATCAGGTTTAAGCCAAGCCATTCGTTTGGAACTTAGCGGAAGGCGCAGTCATACTCCAAATCAAAGTGGAGAAGGAACGTCAGAATATGTGTCTGCGCAAGAAGACGATAGTGAAAACGGAGATGAGTCATTTTTAAATCTTTTCCCAGTGAACAGTTCTAATAGGTGACTTAAAAATCGATTATTAAATGAGATGGTGTCTATTTATAATCTCCTTTGCAATTGTACAGCCGTCAAGAGAAATACATATCTCTTGATGAACTTGGCAAGTTAAGTGACATAAGCAAGGAGGTTTGTGTCACGCTTCACGAGAAGCTAAAGGAAGAGCTTGATAGCGTGAGTAGTGTACTGCAGTACTAAATTTAGTATTTATATACCTATATAGGATTGTCTGCGCTTCCATAACCAAATTTTTTTTTTTAAAGAACCCGATGGACGTGGGCTTGCTGTGGCGTGTTGCGAGGTGTCTAGTTCATTTAAGTTTGCACCAGAAAGAAAACCCTACGCAAGAAAAAATATATTTACAGCAAGGTACTCGCTGCAGTTCGTATTTGCTGCAACGCCCACCGTGGTATTCCCACAGGCACCGAATATGCAAAAAAGGCATTGAATTTGGACGATCGTGTGTGGCAGGCGCATCATTGGTGGGTAAATACTTTATGCACATTAACTGTCGTCAGAGCTTACATGTCTAGGTACGCTGTGGCACTTGGTTCACAAGCAAAGTTTGAAGGAATCCAACAAAAGATTAGTATTGGTCAGCAATATAAGGTTGGCACCTAATTCACCCAACTATAGCAGACATTATCACAATTTGTTAGGAGAGTATTGATGCTGCTATCAGGCTGAGTCCACAGCAAGCAGTTCTGCATTATCTGCGTGGGCGGTGGTGTTACGAGGTGATTTGAATCATTTTTTGCATGTTGTATAACAAGTTTAGTTCTGTTGCAGGCTGCTGGGTTATCATGGCTTGAGAAGAAGGCAGCATCTGCCCTATTTGGGGCACCTCCCGAGTCCACTTATGCCGAAGCTCTAGAATGCTTTAGTAAGGTATGTGACACATTCAAGCTACAATCAAAATTGCTCTCTGTGCATTTTCAGGTGGAACAGCTCAGTGATAAACCCTTGAAAACCAACCAGCTGATGATAGCAAAGGTTAGAGGACTTAATGTGTGCTAGCAGCTGTGTAGAATATTTGTTTAGTGTCAACTGACGCTTGGAAATGTGGCCATAGCTGTTGAATATTTACAGCGAGCTGAACAAATTCCAACTGTTTCAGCAGAGGTTAGTAGCAAGAATCTGGTTGGATGATAGCTGTCTGTATTTGAAGAAATTCAGTATTCTTGGTTTTGGTTTAATTTAGTGGCCAGTAAAGTACAGCATGCCTTGTGGTATAAGCATATTAAAATTTTGTTACATGTTTGATGATTGGCACCAGTGATACTGCCACAGATTAAAAAAAAGGATATTCTGCATGTAATCACACAAATTTGCAATTAACTGCACATTAGCAAAGTTTGGTATGCTCCCCTGGAGAGAGACCTAATGTTACAAAGTTCAATACCATCAGCATTTAGTAGTAATACAATAGCAGGGTCAGGATTACAAACAAAACAAGTATTCAAACACCTTTGCATCACTTAAGTAGCAGTAGATGTTACAATAGATTTCCATTGTTACACAAATTTGAATTTCAGTTATTTTCCTCTTGCAAAGGGTCTCAATGGTTTTGATGTAATTGGTTGCATGGAGAATAAATAGTGTGATAATGGAAATACATAAACATATACATTGTTATTATTACTTCGAATGGAGCATGTCAAGTATGTTCTGATTGGTTGTTGTTTGTTGGTTGTGTACTTAATAGGCACCTAGGCATGCAGGATTGAATTTGTTTATGTACAACATGCATGTTATATAAAAAATATAATTATAACATACGTTTGACAACCACCGCTAGCTTTGAACAGCTTGCTGTGTCAGACTCTTTTGCTCTTTGCACCCATGTTGAGTTGAAAAGAAGGTCCATGCACATCACTGTCACAAGCCATGGATTATTTTAGAATTATTGTACTAAAATGTTGATGAAAAATTCTCATGCTGAATGGAGGTGATGTGTAATATAAACTGTGTGCACTGGCATGTGTTTGTATGGCCATCACATGCTTTGCTTCCAAACTAGTAATACAGTTGTGGCTTGCATTTACATGTAAAATCATCGCCAGCAGTTATAGATTATAGTTGCTATGTATGCCTGTATGTCCATTCATTCATTAATTGGCCTGTGTGGTTGCTATGTATGCATTGCTAAACCAGTTAGTCACACTATACACTTGAGATGCTATGGTCCAAGTTATTCAGGTTAAAAATTATGCCATGGATCCATTGGTCCCATAATACACTGTAATGAAAATGCATCTGATCAAGTCGAAAATGCAAAAAATACTATAAAGCTTGTTGTATATTATCTTGTACATGTAGATGAACACTGTCCTCACCAGAGTTATTAAATGAAAGCAAATGTAATACAGACTGTTGTCACATGTGGTAATAGTTTGCATTGTATTACTGTTTTTATCCCTTGATTCTTTTGCTTACAGGATCAAGATTCCCAAAGAGAAATACAAGAGTTATTGCAAAAGCATGCACATTGTAATTAGCACAAATCAAACTTTTGTTTTGCACGTGTTTGTGGCAGTTCCTAATTTAATTTTCTAGTCTGGCAGTTATATTTTATCACCAGAATTTAAACTTGTAAATCAGGCCTGGCATGCATTCCTATACATGTATACATGCACATTCTTCAGAAGTGCATGATGTCTTGAACTTTGCTTCTATGTACTTCTCCGCACACCTTTGCCCCTTGCTCTGCATAATGAAATCAAGCTGCACAGTGGTTTAATGTCTATTTGCATCTGAACTGTGAACAGGTGTGCACACTTTAGTGCATAAGTTCCTCATTGTGTTACACCACTAAGGAAGATCAGATTAGGTCAAGGTTTATATATAACATACCCTAAGGTGGTTTTTATATATGGCTTTAACATTATTTGAAATTATTAAGTCCGTATGGTGATTTGAGGGCTTCATGTAAGAGTTGTTTGTGAAGAATTTCAACCAAAAAACCAGACCTAACTCTCCTTGTATGTAATTACCAGATGGAATGTAATTTTCAAAGTTCAAGTTAACATTTGCATTACACTATCACCTGACAACATTGGTAAAATGTGGTTTTAATTTATAATTTATTTATGACTAACTTAATTAGGCTTAAGTAAAGTGTGAACACATGTTCACACTTTACTTTAATTGGCACTTTAAATTGAATTTCGCATCAGGGGAACATGATATAAAATAGTAAATCACAATGATGATAGAGGGCATTAAGGCCTATGTACCTCATCCTGGATCATCTTAATTAGATTAGTGTATACAGAGCACTGATGCTTTTTAGGTACAGTGTGCACACCTGTGCACACTGTACTATGTTGTGTGGTACTGATGACTGGTAATTGCTGACAATTTTTATCTTGGCATTTGTATCAGTGGTTATTGTTGTCAATCATTATGTAAGGAAACACTTTGTAATAGGAGAAAATTGCATAAGTCAAAATGCACTTATTAGTGTTGCTACTTGCTAATCATTTGCCACAGATCCAACACTGCTTCTCTTTCACCTCTGCAAAGCTAGACGCCTCTTCTTATTTGCAGGTACATGTACAAATCCTTTCAAGTGAAGTATCAGACACCTAAGTTTTGAAGCAGCGAACAGGTACAGTGCAGAAGCTTCCTTCCTTCTGACTTCCCAGGTTCACAAGGGGATTGGGCCACACCTCCATCATATAATTCTACATGTACTACATATCCTGCAGCGGCTACTGTCACAGATGACTAGTTCATGCTCGACATATCTGCTTCAGCCTGAATCACCCATGTAGCCCTGGCTTTAAATTCTTCCCGGCCTCCATCTCATCTGAGTCTAGGCACTCTTCTTCACTGGCTTCATTAGAAACTACATATATACGCTCTGTTCAACTGCCCTACCTACATGTCTTGTCCGTTCTCACTAGTCTGGCACATCGCTGTAAATCCCTTGCCACGTCCTCCTTTGTCCGTGCCTGCTAGTACAACCACTGCCTTGTTGTGATTGTATACTCACACCTATACGTGTAAAGACGTTATAAAAAGCCATAGCTATATCCCTGCTTCCTGTAATACCATCTGTCTGCTGAAAATTCTGCATAGATTTCTTAACGTCCTAGAAGGTCTGTAGCTTGCCGAGTTTTACAACGCTCAAAATTAAGCCCGAAGCCGAAGGTCCTGGCTCTTCCCTCTATAGGTACAAAAGGATCCTGGATCTAATCCTCAATGGTTTCAAGTGGACCCCCAATACCTTCATTGATTGGTATTATTTAAAAAGTAACCTAGCATAAACGCATGTACTGCACGCGCGCGAGCTGATTTTGACCCAACTTTGCAATCAGTAAATTAAATAGCCTATTATTAAATTATTATTTTTATCATTGTCCACTCATCCACAAGCCTTTTTGTGCATAATATGTAAAAATCTAGAACACTGTTCATCTGTATCAAATAGTGCAGAGCTAAAAGTGAACTGTGAACACCTGTGCACACTGTGCGTACAGTGTGCACAGGTGTTCACACGGGCGCAAATAGACATTAAGATGATGACATGGGAATGGGAATAATGTATTAGTATTATTTCAGAAACCGTTTTGTAACTAATAGTACCACTCGAGTTTCAAGTCAAAAAAAGAAATTGTAAAAGTGTACTAACTTAAAGTGAAAATTATATCATTAATGTTTTCAAAAACATCATGCAAAGAGGAGAACTGATGCATTGCTTGCACAATTGAGAGAGGAAGCTGGAAAACAGATGATAGCCATGCTTTGGGTCAAATCAGATGCTCTTTATGCAATGGACAGCATAACGTTTGCTCCTGTCCACATCGTGTTGCTTTTCATTTGAAGATAATCTGATAGCATGTGTTTTTACTGAAGGAACTGATCTTCAAGGCACAGGAGATACCACTTGTAACTCTTCTACCAGTTTAACCCCTTCTATTGCTTCTTTGCCTGAACTTTTATTCATTGATTGAAACTCTTGCAATTTGATAGATCTGTCTTGATTTATACTTACGCAATAATTAGTTCGGTTTTGGGTATGTGTATAGAACCGAATAGGGCTACATAAATCAGTTGATCATTATAAGCACATATATAACTGAGATGTGGACTGTTTTGGTAATCTAAACTGTTTTAATTATTAATGGTACCAGTTTAATAACAGTAGGTTATATATTTTTATAATCATAATAATTTAATAAATCATAAAATACTAATACACTCCCCTTTAACCGAAAACCCTATCTTTAAAAATTGACACCCACATGCTCCAAAGGTTAGTTTCTTCAGCTTCTCCAGCCAACGAAGCTTGCATGTTGTCAGTTTCTGACCCCATGCAAGTTGTTGGGTCTCTGCCATCCCCTCTGTAGGGTTGAACATGCACCTAGATTCAGAAGAGTGCCAAGTGGCTACCAGATAGTGGCTAGGCCTCAAAACATCAACTGCTTCTTCTTGCCCCTTCTGCCCTGGAGCTGTACTTGACTCTCTCGGTCACCATGCAACCTCGTGCCGGCATGGTGGAGATGTGGTCACCCATCACAACCACCTAAGGGACACCTTTGCCGAATTCTGCCACCGAATTCACCTGCCTGTAAGTGTTGAAGTGAGATATGGCCTATCTGGAGATCATCTCAACCCACTTCCAGCTGATGTGTTGGTTCAGGGTTGGGATAGAGGCAAGCCTGCTGCCTTTGATATAACGGTCACTTCACGCCTTACTCCTGCCACCTTAAGAGATGCCAGTACTTCCTCAGGTGCAGCAGCCCATGGTGCAGAATGTCCACCACCCACAGAAATCAAACTAGAGTCACTACCTGATCTAAACGACCCACAGAAATCAAACTAGAGTCACTACCTGATCTAATAGACCCATAGAAATCAAACTAGTCTCACTACCTGATCTAAAAGACCAACAAAAATCAAGCTGGAAACATTGCCTGATCTTAATGACCGATCTAAAAGACCCACAGAAATCAAACTATAATTATTACTTGATCTAAAAGATCTACAGAAATCAAACTAGAGTCACTACTTGATCTAAAAGACCCACAGAAATCAAACCCTAATCACTACTTTACATAAAAGACCCAAAGAAATCAAACCCTAGTCATTACTTGATATAAAAGACTCAAATCCTAGTCACTACAGAATGCCAGCCCAAAGGCACGGCCTGGTCCAACTCGCACTAGCGAATATGAAGCCAACATAGCTCCAAAGCTACCTGAAATCTCAAATGAATAACGTGCCCATAACTCAGCAGAAAGTTTCAGCAGGGCTTCCATAGTCTCCATTTTTTATATAAGATCTAAAACTACGCTAAAAGTAATAACTTCTCTCATTTCTCATTCAATGGGGAACGAGGATCATTCAAGGATCTATTCAATGGGGCACGAGTTTACGTCGTTACCCAGGGGCGGATCCAGGAATTTGGAAAGGGGGGGGGGGGGGGCACAGTTAGTGGCGCCGCCCCGGGGAGGGTGCGGGAGGGGGGCACCCCTCCCGCCCAGCTAGGGGGTATAGGGGAGCGCTGCAAGCTCCCCCTCCGCCCCAGAAGCCAACGCGTTTTGCGTTGTAAAAGCTCCGAAAACTACGCAAAAAAGCTGGCCTGTCAAATAGTAGCTATATTGTTTATATGTGTGCAATGCTATTTTTCACAAGAAATACATATTAGTAGTAACTGCTATAGCGTTCGTACTTTTAAAATGTAACTACTAAAATTTGTGGGCCAAAAAATACAGCTCAGCTTTTATATGCGATGCGATGCGCCAATCTTTTTAGTATATACGGATCTCCGCTTCTTTTCAATGCAAATATAATCGTAATCATACTTTATATAAATTGGCCCTTCGTGCGGTTATAAATCGCACGCGGTACGCAAAATACACTCATGAATATTTAATGCATCCGGAATGGGGGTCACGTGCCTCTAGTGCCCCCCGCCCCCCCCCCCCCCCATATCCAGTATCAGCCACGGCTGTTTGCGGCTATACATTTTGTGGACACTAGGTTATTTACCCGAAATATTGAAATGATTACGTAGAGTCTTAGCAACGCCCATGACAACCCCAGGGTTGAACAAAAACGTGAGCCAGCACAAAACAGGTTGGTTATTGCATAGATAGTATAGTAAGTAAAGCCAGCATCATTTTTCTATTTACAGTGCTTACCTCATGATACAGTTTCGTTGCCACGGCGTGTTATAGGTCGTGAAAGTGGGTAACTCGCGATGTACCTCTCCTATTCGAAGCGAATTATCTACGTTCCCAACCGATAGAAAGTCGAAATCAAAGCTGAATCTTGAAGAACTTAGATGGTATACTAGCTTATAATTGTATGTGCTTTTAGCCAACTTTTTTTTTTGCCACAGATTTTTGATACCAAAGTTACGCGAGTAAAGCGATCATGTCGTTGCTGGTAGGAGGAGTGTCGCTGCCACATTTTGTGAGCCATGGAGAGTAGATGCTCCTTTATCATTAGCACCAATTGCCGAACTTTGTCAGGAACTGAATGGTACGTCCTTTGTAGTCCGTTGAACCTTGCATGTATGGATTCAGCCCCCTGTGTTCTCCAAGGGCCTGGTTCACCATTGCACTGTGTGTGTGTGTGTGTGTGTGTGTGTGTGTGTGTGTGTGTGTGTGTGTGTGTGTGTGTGTGTGTGTGTGTGTGTGTGTGTGTGTGTGTGTGTGTGTGTGTGTGTGTGTGTGTGTGTGTGTGTGTGTGTGTGTGTGTGTGTGTGTGTGTGTGTGTGTGTGTGTGTGTGTGTTCCATACTCGCAAGCCTTAATGTCCTTCCTACAGGTTTGACACTGGAGTGCCTGGATCAATATAGTATTGCTGTCTTTAGCTGTGGTGCAGTTAGTGGAGTATCCATGATGCAGCATGGACTTTGACCAACTACAATTGAACACCTTGAACCACTCGCAGTGTAAAATCCTCAGGCATATGCAGGGAATAATTTAACCGGATTCGCATCGCATTTTGCGCCGGAAGCAGTTTTTATTAGATGCGAAACAACTTCAAAACATTGTCGCAGAAAACTGCGATGCAATCTATCCGTGTTTGCAGGCACGTTGCTCAGTGTAAATGCTACGCGAAGAGAGTGCATTTATGGTACAAAAGAGTTCCAATCAGAAAGCTGGCGCCACGTCGCATCAGCCACACTCACGTGACATCGCGATCGCGACAATTAATGTGACGATGAACGATTGCGTACGCGTACGAATGACATGAGCGCGCAGCGTACACAGCCGGCTTCGGAAAGGGGGGTGTCGAATTTTATATTAATAGAATTATCAAGTTACCAAATCATTACAAATTAAAATGTACGTATACGCGCAAACGTACGTGGTACATGTACGTACTGTACATGAATATGCCAGAACGCCTACGCGACAGTGCCAATACGGGTGGTCAAAATCTACAAATATGAAAACTTTTAAATGTGATGGTGACCTCGTTTTGTATAGAGGGGGGGGGGGGGGGGGGGGGGGGGGGGGGGGGGATCGAAGTAGTCGTTTGACTCGTTCACCTGAAAGTGATCCAAATGCACGCGGGCGTGTCCGTGGGATAGCTCTGCTTTGTGTTCAAATTAAGAATCATCACACATCTCGGCGGAAACAAATTGCGATGCAACTGAACCAAGTTGCTAATCAATTTCGATTTTGCGGAGCAAAATTGCTATGCAAGTTTAAAAAAGTAAATTATTCCCTGCATATGGGATACTGTAATTGCTCCAGGATTGCTGGATTGTTGGAGCTGGCCATTAAGTGGTCAGCCAGTAAGGATTCAGTGGGAGGGGCTATTGCATGCATGCCTACAATCATCTTCTGTGGGCTGTGTTTGGGCTGTGTTTGGCTGGACAACTGCAGGCAGGGTGATAATGTACGTATGGCAATGTAAGGTGAACACAAATGTGTATTTATTTACTACTATCACCCCAGTCAATAGCAGGTTTTTTCAATGGTATAGCAGAACTGCTGCAGAAGCATAGAGGGTGAGTGTTAACTATGTCATTGCTGGTGTTAATAGCAAAGACAGTGTACAAGTGAGCTGCAAAATCTTGGCAGATGTATGAGCTCCTTGTTTCTTTTTCCTAGCCTCGACCAAGAAGTGACCACACAGCTCTTTAACTGTCGTTTTGTGGTGCTCCATCCAATTCCACACCTATTATTCATAAAGATACTCATGTCCATTTCGGTGTAAAAAAAAAGTTGGCTAGTTGTGAACATCGTACATATGCTCTCCCATGTGTGTTGTTTAGTGTTCTTGCTTACCGTTCTGTTCTGTCGGTTGGTTTGGTCGTACACCAAGCTTGAAGTAGGCCTAGACCCGCCAAAATTACATATAGGCTTAAAAATGGGCTGCGCATAACTATTAATAAAATCAAATGCTGTTGCGCGTTTATCATATGGTTGACTAGCTGGTAGCGTGTGTGCGGGAGCTATTTGTTTCAACGGAATTGCTTACAACACGTGTGGTATATGGATCGCCAAAAACAACATGTATAATGAAGTACGAAAATTACATCTTTAGGGGCGTATACCGTATTGTCTAATTATAAACCTAGTGTCCAGGCGCAAACAGCCGTGCAGCGCTGTAGCTAACCGCCGCACTGTTTTGTGCGGTTATAATCGCACGCGGTACGCAAAATACACTCATGAATATTTAATCAGTCGTGCGAAAGGGGGGGGGGGGGGGGGGGGGGGGGGGGCACGTGCCCCTGGTGCCCCCCCCCCCCCCCCCCCTTCCCCCCAGGACTACGCTCCGTACCCTACACTCAACAAACGAGAGGTTTTGCTATGTTCTGCTAAACTCTACTGTAGATAGCTTCTCCACCCATCATGTTACAATAATTCAAGAGAGGATAACCCATTCCTGTGACACCAAAAGAAGACAGAGTACTCCAAGTCTCAGTACAGGTAACGCAGGGGCGGATTAAGGGGGGAGCTCTACGTGTTTTTTGTGTGTGCTCAAGAAGGCAATTGTGTGTGTGTGTGTGTGTGTGTGTGTGTGTGTGTGTGCGTGTGCGTGTGCGTGTGTGTGTGTGTGTGTGTGTGTGTGTGTGTGTGTGTGTGTGTGTGTGTGTGTGTGTGTGTGTGTGAAGTATCAGAGAAATTAGTGCACTTGGCCAGGACAGGGTTTCGGGGGGCGAGAGGGGGCATTTGCCCCCCCCCCCCCCCCCCCACCCCCCCCCCTTGCCATTATATTGCCCCCCCCTTGGTATTTATGGAGTCATTTTTTTCATAGCCACACACACATTACTTATACAGGAATCCTACCTATTATATTCCATGTGTCAATTATCGCCATTCCCTGATAGTATATCTGCAGACTCAATTGCTGTTGTCATTAAACACTTCTGCACGGTTGTTCAATTCCATTGAAACTATGTAAACTAGGTTTAGAAAAGTAATATTGAAACGTACTAGCGTCACCCCTTAGCAACCACCCCGACAACGAAATGACCTTTGGAATGTACAGCAAAACACGATAACTACATGTCCTATTGACAAGTTTATTGCACAGTGTAGTACTGTGGCCTGTGCACTTTGTTGGTGCTAATCCCGTGCTCGGGCCGCACTCCCACGAAGAACTGTGACCTTCGACAACGGCCTACCTCAAAAGAATACCCCTCAGAAAGAATGGATTTCCCACGACCTCCAGCAAGAAACACCGAAAAACCAACGTGGAAGGTACAGCTAAGGCATGTGTGTACCGTTTTTTTTGTGTAGGCTAATCGAGAACGATAATTTTTGCGAAGTTATACACGAACAAAACTAGCCATTTTTTTTGGCGATTTTCGAGCGTTGATAAAGAGTTGTTATTGTTTTATCTTTTTGGGTGGTGGTACAACTGAAGTGATGTTGTACTAAGTGTTAGAAAGCGGTGCTTTACTATATGGACACAAGTCGTTAGAGCTTGACATTCATGCATGGTGGTACTGGTATGGTGTGGTACTGGGTGAACCCGCTGAACTTTGCATGCTCCCCAAGTAGGCCAGTTACCTCATGTTGGAATCGGGAGAAGTAGGCGTCGGTTACCCGACTTTATAAATGACTTTGTGGAGAAGGAGCAAAAGAACATATCGTTACGAAATTTGCTATGTATGTCCACGGAAGGTAGGTTAATTCATACTGTTAAAGGCTTTAGATTTGCATTACGCGTTACAGAGAAATGCGATGTTTTGTAGCTACATCAAAATTACCGCGCGGGTACAGTTTTGGTCTTTATTATAAACCGCGGTTTGTATTTGAGTGAATACGGTATGTATTCATCATTTTGTTCAATTAATATCAATATTAGTTGAATAATTCTGGCAGATGACGCAAGGTATTACGCAATGCATATTTTGATGAATAAATTATGCGTAATTTTTTGTCTTGATTTTAGTTCAACAATGGTTAATTGAATAATGTTTTAAGTACATATTTCATGATCAGACCGATTTATAGGACATTCTGAAAGTGTTAAAAATTCAATTTTAAATAAAAAGCAAGATGACCGCCTATGTATGGACCATTTCTGGGCTTTGTGGTATTGTTGGTATGTATAACCTTACTGATCCTTGTTGTGCTGGTTGTGTCACGGCACAAGGTGATGTTAAAAAATACAAGGACTTACCAGTGCGTGCACACACTTTTCTCATACTTACAACTCTAAGTGTGGAAATGCCAGGATTGCTTTATTGCTCAAGTCAATGTACAAATTATCTTGTTGTATGGCACTCTGTGTGTGCTAAGTATATATGGTCATCTTTACTAAATTGCTAATCCTTGTATTTAAAATTGTCATTGTGTCAAACAATCCCATTTTTGATGGTCCGCGTCACCTAACTAACGCTGATGGCCAGATCACTTCCTTCATTCACTGTCTATCAAACTGATCCGGCCTTCATGAGGGCCAATAGCCTCGCATGTCAGACGTACTTCAGCGTGACCATACACATTACGAGATGCTATGGCAAAAGAATTATTTGCAACCTTGAACAGGATATTTGTATATAACAAAATCTCTCATCGTTATACTTCTATTGAAATACAGCAATTCTAAGTTGCTCTTGGCAACAATGACTGATTTTGTCAATCAAAAATGCTATTAGCAGATGGTGCAAAATAATGCTTGAATGCAGTGCATCAAAATGCAAGTATCTATGAATGAGTATACATGCATGTGTTAATACTGCATTCAAATACATATATGGGACAGTGTCCAGCAAAATCGAACTTGTGGGATTTGGCAGACACACCATGACGTAAGCGTTTATCGCTTACAGTATAAACACTACGACAGGTCGCTCTCAACGCCATATGCTCCGCCATGCATATTCTTTCAATATATTGGTGCAGCGTCTGTTGTGCACACCACCTGCACTACTTCACATTGGGTACACGAAGTACACTGTACAACACATACTGCCAACACATGAGCAGGGGCCAACTATTTATTTTGCCTATATTTAGAGGAAGTGGGCCCACACCTCCTCCTGGAACTGCAAAAACCCTTTATAAAAGGGAAAAACCGAGTTCCGACGTGGAAGAGTTTGCCGTTAATTTCTTCAGTTGCACACCGTCGTGTATACGTACGTACACCTGATTTCTCATAAAGAGGGGAAAAGAGTGGGGTTAGCTCTGCCAGTGCATGTGCATGGCTGTGCACAATACGCCTATTAGAGTGATCATTCCTCAACCTTATATCCAAGCCCAGACGCGCACGCACACCAGCTGAAGACTCATTGTACAGAACATGTGCTCCCCATGATCCCATCACCTGATATCTACAGCTGCACATTCACATACACCCCTTACCATCTTTATCGATCTACATGCGTACATGTACACGCGTGCACAACACATGCATGTAGGCTACGCCTCCATATTCTGCTGGGAGCATATTTTCTGTCTAATTCGTTCCACAAACGACAGAAAAATGTATTAGTCTCTATACTGTATTAAGCGATAAACGCTTACGTCATGGTGGGTCTAGGTACGAGACTATTTGGAATTATAATTTTGTCAGTATAAAAATTTACACGCGGAACGGATGTCACGTGCGTCAGGCGACCTTTCCAGAAGCCTAAATTTGAGGGAGTCCGCCGCGATGAATAAAATGCCACTGGTACAAGTGCGGGCCAATATCAATGTCTTCACCGAAACGCGTCTGTTGCAGTTTTGCTCGTTGTTGGGCGTCGCCATGAGATACGCGGGACTGTCTATTGCAGTGAGTTGCGTGTTCGTGCTTTGTCGTCGGATCCGTGCGTGTTTTGGGTGTTGCCTTCCCTGTACTTCCCCTCCCGTGGCTTCCCCTGCGTGCCGTTCTGCCTGTGTGCGTCCGTTGCAGCGAACTTTATTTAATGCCCACCGTTATCTTTTGTGTTGATTAAAAAGCTTCCCCCTCCTACGTAGTCTCCCATTGCAAGGCCGTAGTAACTAAGGGGGGGGGGGGGGGGGGGGGGGGAGGGGGGGGGGGAAGGGGAGGGGGCTTAAGCACCCCCAAAATTTTGGGCCAGCATAAAAGGATGCTATAATATATTACGCGATAGCGGTACATAGTACATGTACCACAAACGGACGTAAAAATAAGTAAACAAGTAAGTCAAAAACTTCTCTATCGTGAAAGTGATTGGTGGTATGTAGGATTGGTGGTGCAAAAAGCAAGGAAACAAGTTACAGTATGTTAAAGTGAGGTTACAACTCACAGTCCTGAATTTGCAAATGAAGTTAGCCTATTTGCAAATGTAGGACTGTTATAGTTGTAGGATCTTATAGTTGTAGGATCCTACCAAACCTCACTTTAACATACTGTACCTTGTTTCCTTGCTTTTTGCACCACTAATCCTACATACCAACAATCATGTTCTTGATAGAAAAGTTTTGATTTACTTGTTCCCCTAATTTTTTTTTCTCTGCCAGGAGTGTTCAATATAATATATGGCTTAGTGTATTAGTTGCGATGTACAGGACACTTAGATTCCTCTTATGTGTAGTCTGAGTATATATAGGTCTCTTTATTTGATTGATAGGCCTACCTTTGTTCTTCGGATATCTTAAACTCAGAGTTCACCTTGCTAACGCTTGAGCTGTTTTCTTTGGCTTGGTCCTTTGCTGAATAAGAACGGACTCAACCGCCTGCGTTTGCAGCTGCGTACGTTACTGAATTGTGCGTAGCCTGGCACCAGTATATTAAGACGCGTCATATTGCATGCTGCTAGGTAACCGAGAATTTTCACCAATCTTATTTGTATGAAAGGGCACGTTTGGAAATAAAATGCTAATGTCATCTTCGTACGACGTTCCTGTTGCGAGTTATACGGGATGAACGGAAGACGTAGGAGGAGATGAACAAAAATTAAATGGCGGAATTTTTTTACCGACTTGTCACTCCAAGTAAACGGCACTGTTTAGTGAAGCTCATGTTATATGTGCATATCTGTCATGTTTGTGATAGATCAGGGGCGGATCCAGGAATTTGGAAAGGGGGGGGGGGGCACAGTTAGAGGCGCCGCCCCGGGGAGGGTGAGGGAGGGGGGACACCCCTCCCACCCAGCTAGGGGGTATGGGGGAGTGCTGTAAGCTCCCCCATTGGGGCCTGGGGTGGAGCCCGAGAAGCCAACTCGTTTTGCGTTTAAAAGCTCCGAAAAGTACGCAAAAAAGCAGGCCTGTTAAATAGTAGCCCGAGAAGCCAACTCGTTTTGCGTTTAAAAGCTCCGAAAAGTACGCAAAAAAGCAGGCCTGTTAAATAGTAGCTATATTGTTTATACGTGTGCAATGCATGTATTTTTTCACAAGAAATACATATTAGTTGTAGCAACTGCCAAAGTACCAGTTTATAGCGTTCGTACTTTTAAAATGTAAATACTAAAATTTGTGGGCCAAAAAATATAGCTCAGCTTTTATATGAGATGCGATGCACCAATCTTTGAAATCTTTTAGTATGCATGTATACTGATCTCCGCTTCTTTTCAATACGCACGTTTGCAAATATAATTGTAATCATACTTTATAATTGGTCCTTCCTGTGTACATGTACATGTATATCCGCGCTGTAGTTAACCGAAGCACTGTTTCGTGTGTTCATATAAATCATACGCGGTACGCAAAATACACTCATGAATATTTAATGAGTCGTCCGGATTGGGGGGCACATGCCTCTAGTGCCCCCCCCCCCCCCCTAGATTCGCCCCTGTCAGTACATGTATCAGCGCTGTAGCTAACTGCGGCACTGTTTTGTGCAGTTATAATTGCACGCTGTACGCAAAATACACTCATGAATGTTTAATGAGTTGTCCGAATTGGGGGGGGGGGGGGGGGGGGGGGCACGTGCCCCTGGTGCTGCCCAGCTCTCCCCCCCCCCCCCCCCCCTAGATCTACTCGTGTAGATTATATGCAGGCTGGCGAGTAAAGACAACACTTCGTTACCGTTTTAAAACACTCGATCGAAAACCACGAAGCCAATCCTACATAGGACCCACGGTAGTGGATCCTGATAAATAAACACATTCCAGTATTGCAAGCCGCCCGTATATTTAGAACAAGCAAGTGTGGTCAACTGTCGATCGACGTCGATTTTGAAGTACGTCTCAAAGCAGCCTTTCAGGACGTTGAAAGATCATTATTTGTAATTATTTCCAAATATTGATCTTCCAACTTCCCGAGCCTGCACTACTATGATACCAACACTAGTAGTCTAACACCCGGCCTAAGAAAAATTTCTTCGAAGTCAGTCTTGCGAAGATTTGTTTGCATAATATGTTTTCGCAAGCTATTGAACATACTTATGTCAATAAATTTCCAGTCTAACTTGTACAGGTTGAAGGGTTTCTAAAAGCACCCCCCTTAAGGCCTTAGCATATTAGCGCGCATGCTTCGCTTTTTAGAGATTATTGAACCTGTACAAGAATGACATAAGGTTGTTCAATAGTACTCTAGAAAAACTGGAACACTTGCAAAAACATATTACGCATGAATTTGGATGAAATCGTGGCAAGACTAACATAAGAAATTTCTCTCAAGGTATACCAGTCATTTATCATCAAGCAGCAGTCTTTAAATGACCAAATTATTCATTGCGTAATGGGTGCAACGTATAACCAGATTTTATTTAACCTTATTCAAAAATTGTACGTCTGTCAATCAAGTTTGCTTTGTGCGATTGCATAGTTTTGTTTATTTTATCGATTTCTAAGACCAAAAGGATCGCTACCATGTTCTCTGGACTAAAAAAGTAAAGCACGATGTATTCTAGAAACTTGAAGACACGAAGCCGTTCCATACACGAATCGTGGTTGGATCATCGCTAATTCTACCTACGAACGGTAAGGAACCAGTTTTTGTGATACTCTGTTTGGGAGGTGTGTAGCTTGCGCATATGCATAATTTTGCTTGCATGTATGTTCTGTTTGTATCCCTACCATGTTGTAACTTTTTTAGAGCACATTTGTTGTTTCTAGCTCTTTTTGTTATGGCAATTTGATGCGCGTTTATGGCATGGAGCATTGAGAAGGGTGTGGATGAAGAGACAAGGGCAGGTCTGTAGGACAGGGTTCGTACGGGTCAGGGAAAGTCATGGAAAACTGAAATATCAGGGAAAAACAATATTTGTCACTGGAAAGTCAGGGATAGTCAGGAAAAATCTATATAAGTCAGGGAAAATTGCGCGAAAATGAGCTAGCATAAAACTGAATGGCACACTAAGCGTGCCATTCAGTTTTATGCTAGCCAGCTAACTGCTCTGTACGAGTATACGCACACGTACATGGCCAATAACGCGCGTATTAATTAGAGTCACGATTTTTTTTTACTGGTTTAATAATTCCATTTCAAGCGCGTACCAACACCTGAACCGTCAACGTGAGTGTTAGCAGTCGATAGCTATGCCGAAAACATCAAAGAAGACTTACTTTGATGAGTTATGGCTGAAAGATGAATAAATTGGACTGTGGTTACAACAGGTTCCGAACGACTGTAAATGTTTTATGTGCAAACTTTGCTCGAAGGTCTTGAAGCTGTCCAACATGGGCATTGAACCCATCAAGAGCCACAAATCAAATGCAAAGCATCGTGTTTTAGCGGCGGTTATGGTTGCCGCTAAGTTTCCTTCAGCCCTCGCATTGTCGATAGCATCAGGTGAGCCACAATCACACGCTTTAAGTTCCAGTACAGAATTGTCAATTACTGCAACGCACACAACACTCAATCCACACACAACACTCTTCCCTCCTATGTGCGTACCTTGTTGGACACACAACACTCCCTCTGCACATAACACTTTTCCCTCCTATGTGTGTACCTTATGTGTGCACATGTGCAAGACTCCCTCCGCACTCAACACTCTTCCCTCCTATGTGTGTACCTTGTGTGTGCACACAATACTCCCTCCGCACACCTCACTCTTCCCTCCCTTGTGTGTGCCTCCGCACACAACACTCTGTTGCTTTCTTGTTTTTCGCATAATACTTCCCAGCACATAACACTATGTCCCTCACCTGTGTGTGCACACAATCAAATGTACTATCCACCCCTTTGTACATGTTCCCCTCCCCAGGCACACCCCTTCTGCACATC
Organism: Spongilla lacustris; assembly: GCA_949361645.1. NCBI lineage: Eukaryota > Metazoa > Porifera > Demospongiae > Spongillida > Spongillidae > Spongilla > Spongilla lacustris. The sequence goes on along the minus strand of OX442432.1, from coordinate 83,323 downwards.
ATAAGGAACACAGTGGTTAGGGGGAGGGGCAAGGGGCCGTTGCTATGTGCCTATGTGCTATGTGCCTGTGTGCTATGTGCCTACATTACCAGGCGTAGTACTTACTAATAAAAGTTGGATGTGCACACCTTCTCTTTATTTGTTCTCCATGTTTATAGCATCGTAGTCACTGATGGCTGAAGTTTTGACTACCCTCGCACTATCTGAGTTATCTAAGCTGGGCTATTACCTCATCTTGGCTTAGATATTGTTTGTGTATATAGTCTATTCATGTTCGTGCCTAATACATTCATGAGGTGACGCCCTTCAAACGGCAATATTTATCTGAATAGAATCGGCCTCCTACATGTACTCGATCGCTAACATTTTACTGCTCTGGACGTAGAATAACAGAAGGCGCACTTCTATCAACACCGTACAAGTGCAAACGAAGCTTAGTTGTAGTTGCATCCGGTTTATAATGATTACGTACATGCCCCACTCCAGCTGTCTGCGATCGCAGACAACCGCTCTTACGCAACATTCAATTATGTAAGTTAATTTTGTCTGTGAAAGCAGACCGTGGTAATTTATTGGTTAAACTGGTGCATGAATTTACATGTGCATAATGGTGATACAGATATGTTAAACCTACGAGCAGTGGCAAATGACTTCGTACGCCATAATGTTCTTGTTATGTGCATGTATTGCTATTAATATTCCTTTGAGTTGATGAAAAATAAAAGCTGCCACACTGCATTTGGGACATTTGTTTCATACATGTACATTTTAGTGCCATACGTACTTATGCGTCATTTTATCATGACTCATAAATTTTAATTAGCCACCCCAAATTTTTGTGTTTGACTACGGCCATGCATTGTTAAATGTTGGTTGTACTTCGGTTTTTTCCCCCTCCCCCTGATTTTGTAATTTGTTAACTTACGTTACATACTAAATAGCTAAATAGGTGTACCCAAAACTAAGTCCAGATAGATGGAGGAACAGTTGGCTGACTTGCTAACAAATCCAGCTGTATCACCTTAGTATTTATTCCCAAATCTTTCCTTTTAATCTCCCCCCTCCCCTCCACTTAATTTTGTAATTTGTAAACTTACTTAACATACTGCTGAACCTAAGCTAAACTAAGCCCAGATAGTTGGGCGTACCCTAAACTAAGCCCAGCTAGATAGGCGTACCCTATGCTAAGCCCAGATAACAGACTGCCGATCCGCTAACAAATCCAGCTAGTCCGCCTTAGTGCTTACTTCCAAAGATTTCCTATTTAATTTTAAAGCACACCCAAACACTCCCCCCCCCCCCTTCCTTCCCTTAAACACCTACTTATTCTTTTTATTTACATTATTCTCTTAACACCGGTTCCGTGAGAATTTGATACTTTTTCTGTCGAACCGACTTTCTTAAGATTAGTAGGAATGCCACCAATTGTCTGGAAAAGCATACGTATAGATAGTTTAACTATCGCCTAGACATTTGTCGTAGTCTGCCTTGTATCTATCGTGGACACTTCTCTGCATACTTTCAAAGTGACGCGGTTTTAGATTTTTTGGTCATGAAACGTTGCGAAGGACACTTTCCTAGGCAATCATGAGCCACTATTGATACGAAGTTAAGTGTCATTTGGAACGATTAGAAGGCTAAAATGGATTTCGTGTTGGAGGGTAGCTTAGTTTACCTTGTTCAAGAACTTGCGTACATAATTATAGATGATTGTTGTCTAGGTACGAGATGATCAATAACCGGACGGGAACGAACAACGGGAGAAATATTAGGCTCACGTGCTGTATATTTTATAGCAGCATATTGCACAAAGCAACTATATAGTCATGTAAGTGTGTAACTGAAACCTGCGTAACGTCAAGTAATGCTTACATGTGGCCAATATTAGACGTTTGGGCCTGTGCATGACCAATATTTGGGTCCGGAGTCGAGATACAAAGAAATTGTAGTGTCTGTTTCTACGCTAGCTTGATAGATGACGGCCAGAAATTTTACAGCCGCTAGCAATTCGATCCAGATGAACATTACTATGCTGTTTTAAAACTCAGAAACCTTGTCAGAAAAGTGTCCCATTTCCGTTAACAGCCTTACCTCTTGACTTTAAACAAACGTAGGTACTCAGCGGAAGTAGTAGCAAGGCTGGCAGTAGCTTCAAACGTCGTCTAAGGAGTTGAACTACTTAACTTAGTACACCAGTATTTGTGGCAATGGTACCGTTCCGACTAATTTTCCAAATGTGAGTTCGACGAAATAGGCTTGACCGAGGCATCCCCTAGGTGTTATTGATCTTGGGAATCTGGCATGAGGGCTCACAGGCTACGTTGATTTTGGGGAAGTGGGGTAAGCCTTGCCACCGCCAGTTAGCGTGGGATCTGTTGCATCATTGGTAGGCATTGCCGCCATTGACTGGGACTTCCCATAGCTGTGTGTGTGTTTGGGGCTCGTGCTTTTGACCTCCAGGATGCCAACCTGTGTCTTAACCAGGGTCACGTCCTTAATGCCTAAGATGAGGCGATTGCTGTAAGGCTTAGACAGCATCGCTAATTCCTTAATTGTGTTGGCTTCCCTTGATCATGTCTCTTTTAGTAATCTAATATTTATCCCTATAAATCCCATAACGGTAATCTAACTTTGAATTTTATTCTTATCAATTTGTATCTATTTATTGTGTCTGTTGCATCATTGGTAGGCATTGCCGCCCTTGACCGAGATGGTGTTCTGAATGTGTGTGCATGTACTGTTTATTAATAGTTATGTACATGTAGAGCTATGCACAAGTGTGTATGGTTCCTATGCATTCAAAGAGCAGCATTACATGTAGCTTAGATCCCCGTGGCAGCCAGCCTAAACTGATCGTACTCCACAGACATTTGTCCGCAATGTCCATCTGCCTCAATGAGCCAGGAGACTTACAAGCAATTGATCTGTGTTCTCCGTGCGACTGTCCTAAGTATAAAGCATTTTCAGGTGTCCCATTTTTTGACATTTAATGCTGCGCTACCATTTGTATGGTACTGTAGACATTTGTCATACTAAATCACCATATCTATGCATCGAGATGTTGCAGATACCTGACACCTGTTTTTATTTATCTATTGTATCTTCACCCTATAGTGTACAATCACTTATCCCAAGCACCCTGTATATTTAAATTCCGCTCTTCACCCATCCTATCTCTTTTAAACTCTCTCTATCTTCCGGGCCCAACTGAGTGTCATTGTTCGTGGGATTCTGGCATGAGGGCTCACAGTCTCCGTTGATTTTGGGGAAGTGGCGTATGCCTTGCCACCGTCAGTTAGCGTGGGATCTGTTGCATCCAACCTGTGTCTTAACCTGGGTCACGTCCTTAATGCCTAAGATGAGGCGATTGCTGTAAGGCTTAGACAGCATTGCTAATTCCTTAATTGTGTTGGCTTCCCTTGATCATGACTCTTTTGGGAATCTAATATCTATCCCTATAAATCCCATAACAGTAATCTAACTTTGAATTTTATTCTTATCAATTTGTATCTATTTAATGTATCTGTTGCATCATTGGTAGGCATTGCCGCCCTTGACCGAGATGGTGTTCTGAATGTGTGTGCATGTACTGTTTATTAATAGTTATCAAGAGTTACAGCATTAACTCTCATATAGGATTTGTGCTGTATCATGAATATCATTAAAAAACCGCGTCCCGCGTATAACTCACGAACCGAGAAACATATAGTGTAGCTCTTTATTGCTATCGATCCACAATGGAAAGGCGATCATTTTCATGTTTTGTTCAAGTCGCCAGACCATTTACTTTTAGAGAACAAAAAAGCTCATAGTTCTCGTTCCCAGACCGTAATTTGTCCATAGTCGTCGTCGTCTTTATGGGTGAGTATAACTGTGTATATGTATATATGTGTGTATGTATGTATGTATGTATGTATGTATGTATGTATGTATGTATGTATGTATGTATGTATGTATGTATGTATGTATGTATGTATGTATGTATGTATGTATGTATGTATGTATGTATGTATGTATGTATGTATGTATGTATGTATGTATGTATGTATGTATGTATGTATGTATGTATGTATGTATGTAAAACAATTTGTTAAATTATTTAAATCGCCGGCCAAGCATTGGGGATCCACCTCCTTCAGAACCACACCCATAACATAACCATTAAAAATATGCTCTAATAATAAAATAACCGTTAATCTTTTTAATGACGTTAGAAGGCAGACGTCTCCTGTGCTAATGTGATTTTACACATGTATGTTGCATGTTTGTATGTATGTATGTATGTATGTATGTATGTATGTATGTATGTATGTATGTATGTATGTATGTATGTATGTATGTATGTATGTATGTATGTATGTATGTATGTATGTATGTATGTATGTATGTATGTATGTATGTATGTATGTATGTATGTATGTATGTATGTATGTATGTATGTATGTATGTATGTGTGTGTGTATGTATGTATGTATGTGTGTATGTATGTATGTATGTTGCATGTTTGTATGTATGTATGTATCTATGTATGTATGTATATGTATGTATGTATGTGTGTATGTAGAGCTATGCACAAGTGTGTATGGTTCCTATGCATTCAAAGAGCAGCATTACATGTAGCTTAGATCCCCGTGGCAGCCAGCCTAAACTGATCATACTCCACAGACATTTGTCCGCAATGTCCATCTGCCTCAATGAGCCAGGAGACTTACAAGCAATTGATCTGTGTTCTCCGTGCGAATGGTTGGCAAAGCTGTCCTAAGTATAAAGCATTTTCAGGTGTCCCATATTTTGACATTTAATGCTGCGCTATAATTTGTATGGTACCGTACACATTTGTCGTATTAAATCACCATATCTATACATCGAGATGTTGCAGTTACATGACACCTGTTTGTATTTATTTTTGTATCTTCACCCTATAGTGTACAATTCACCTTAATCACTTATCCCCAAGCACCCTGTATATTTAAATTCCTGTCTTCACCCATCCTATCTCTTTTAAACTCTCTCTATCTTCCGGGCCCAACTGAGTGTCATTGTTCTTGGGAATCTGGCATGAGGGCTCACAGGCTCCGTTGATTTTGGGGAAGTGGGGTAAGCCTTGCCACCGCCAGTTAGCGTGGGATCTGTTGCATCATTGGTAGGCATTGCCACCCTTGACCGAGACTTCCCCTAGCTGTGTGTGTGTTTGGGGCTCCTGCTTTTGACCTCCAGGATGCCAACCTGTGTCTTAACCTGGGTCACGTCCTTAATGCCTAAGATGAGGCGATTGCTGTAAGGCTTAGACAGCATCGCTAATTCCTTAATTGTGTTGGCTTCCCTTGATCATGACTCTTTTGGGAATCTAATATCTATCCCTATAAATCCCATAACAGTAATCTAACTTTGAATTTTATTCATATCAATTTGTATCTATTTAATGTGTCTGTTGCATCATTGGTAGGCATTGCCGCCCTTGACCGAGATGGTGTTCTGAATGTGTGTGCATGTACTGTTTATTAATAGTTATGTACATGTAGTGCTATGCACAAGTGTGCACGGTTCCTATGCATTCAAAGAGCAGCATTACATGTAGCTTAGATCCCCGTGGCAGCCAGCCTAAACTGATCGTACTCCACAGACATTTGTCCGCAATGTCCATCTGCCTCAATGAGCCAGGAGACTTACAAGCAATTGATCTGTGTTCTCCGTGCGAATGGTTGGCAAAGCTGTCCTAAGTATAAAGCATTTTCAGGTGTCCCATTTTTTGACATTTAATGCTGCGCTACGATTTGTATGGTACCGTGCACATTTGTCATACTAAATCACCATATCTATGCATCTAGATGTTGCAGATACATGACACCTGTACATGGTATTATTCTGTTAGTTGTTGTACATGTAGAGCTATGCACAAGTGTGTATGGTTCCTACACATTCTAAGAGCAGCATTACATGTAGCTTAGATCCCCGTGGCAGCCAGCCTAAACTGATCATACTCCACAGACATTTGTCCGCAATGTCCATCTGCCTCAATGAGCCAGGAGACTTACAAGCAATTGATCTGTGTTCTCCGTGCGAATGGTTGGCAAAGCTGTCCTAAGTATAAAGCATTTTCAGGTGTCCCATATTTTGACATTTAATGCTGCGCTATAATTTGTATGGTACCGTACACATTTGTCGTATTAAATCACCATATCTATACATCGAGATGTTGCAGATACATGACACCTGTTTGTATTTATTTTTGTATCTTCACCCTATAGTGTACAATTCACCTTAATCACTTATCCCCAAGCACCCTGTATATTTAAATTCCTGTCTTCACCCATCCTATCTCTTTTAAACTCTCTCTATCTTCCGGGCCCAACTGAGTGTCATTGTTCTTGGGAATCTGGCATGAGGGCTCACAGGCTCCGTTGATTTTGGGGAAGTGGGGTAAGCCTTGCCACCGCCAGTTAGCGTGGGATCTGTTGCATCATTGGTAGGCATTGCCACCCTTGACCGAGACTTCCCCTAGCTGTGTGTGTGTTTGGGGCTCCTGCTTTTGACCTCCAGGATGCCAACCTGTGTCTTAACCTGGGTCACGTCCTTAATGCCTAAGATGAGGCGATTGCTGTAAGGCTTAGACAGCATCGCTAATTCCTTAATTGTGTTGGCTTCCCTTGATCATGACTCTTTTGGGAATCTAATATCTATCCCTATAAATCCCATAACAGTAATCTAACTTTGAATTTTATTCTTATCAATTTGTATCTATTTAATGTGTCTGTTGCATCATTGGTAGGCATTGCTGCCCTTGACCGAGATGGTGTTCTGAATGTGTGTGCATGTACTGTTTATTAATAGTTATGTACATGTAGTGCTATGCACAAGTGTGTACGGTTCCTATGCATTCAAAGAGCAGCATTACATGTAGCTTAGATCCCCGTGGCAGCCAGCCTAAACTGATCGTACTCCACAGACATTTGTCCGCAATGTCCATCTGCCTCAATGAGCCAGGAGACTTACAAGCAATTGATCTGTGTTCTCCGTGCGAATGGTTGGCAAAGCTGTCCTAAGTATAAAGCATTTTCAGGTCTCCCATTTTTTGACATTTAATGCTGCGCTACAATTTGTATGTTACTGTACACATTTGTTGTACTAAATCACCATATCTGTGCATCGAGATGTTGCAGATACATGACACCTGTACGTGGTATTATACTGTTAGTTGTTGTACATGTAGAGCTATGCACAAGTGTGTATGGTTCCTACACATTCTAAGAGCAGCATTACATGTAGCTTAGATCCCCGTGGCAGCCAGCCTAAACTGATCATACTCCACAGACATTTGTCCGCAATGTCCATCTGCCTCAATGAGCCAGGAGACTTAAAAGCAATTGATCTGTGTTCTCTGTGCGAATGGTTGGCAAAGCTGTCCTAAGTATAAAGCATTTTCAGGTGTCCCATTTTTTGACATTTAATGCTGTGCTACAATTTGTATGGTACCGTACACATTTGTTGTACTAAATCACCATATCTATGCATCGAGATGTTGCAGATACATGAACCTGTTTCTATTTATTTATTGTATCTTCACCCTATAGTGTACAATTCACCTTAATCACCCTGTATATTTAAATTCCTGTCTTCACCCATCCTATCTCTTTTAAACTCTCTCTATCTTCCGGGCCCAACTGAGTGTCATTGTTCGTGGGAATCTGGCATGAGGGCTCACAGGCTCCGTTGATTTTGGGGAAGTGGGGTAAGCCTTGCCACCGCCAGTTAGCGTGGGATCTGTTGCATCATTGGTAGGCATTGCCGCCCTTGACTGGGACTTCCCATAGCTGTGTGTGTGTTTGGGGCTCGTGCTTTTGACCTCCAGGATGCCAACCTGTGTCTTAACCTGGGTCACGTCCTTAATGCCTAAGATGAGGCGATTGCTGTAAGGCTTAGACAGCATCGCTAATTCCTTAATTGTGTTGGCTTCCCTTGATCATGACTCTTTTGGGAATCTAATATCTATCCCTATAAATCCCATAACAGTAATCTAACATTGAATTTTATTCTTATCAATGTAAAGCATTTTCAGGTCTCCCATTTTTTGACATTTAATGCTGCGCTACAATTTGTATGGTAGAACTATGCACAAGTGTGTATGGTTCCTGCACTTTTAAAGAGCAGCATTTCATGTAGCTTAGATCCCCGTGGCAGCCAGCCTAAACTGATCGTACTCCACAGACATTTGTCCGCAATGTCCATCTGCCTCAATGAGCCAGGAGACTTTCAAGCAATTGATCTGTGTTCTCCGTGCGAATGGTTGGCAAAGCTGTCCTAAGTATAAAGCATTTTCAGGTCTCCCATTTTTTGACATTTAATGCTGCGCTACAATTTGTATGGTACCGTACACATTTGTCGTACTAAATCACCATATCTCTGCATCGAGATGTTGCAGATACATGACACCTGTACGTGTATATATAGTTAGTTGTTGTACATGCAGAGCTATGCACAAGTGTGTATGGTTCCTGCGCATTCAAAGAGCAGCATTTCATGTAGCTTAGATCCTCGTGGCAGCCAGCCTAAACTGATCGTACTCCACAGACATTTGTCTGCAATGTCCATCTGCCTCAATGAGCTCGGAAACTTACAAGGTGTTGTCCTTGCGAATGGTTGGCGAAGCTGTCCTAAATATAAAGCATTTTCAGGTGTCCCATTTAAAGCTGCAGCTACAATTTGTATGGTACTGTACAAATTTTTCGTACACAGTTCATTTGTCCCCCTCACATGCAGCCAGTGGGTGTGGCCAATGATTACAATCTCATGCACCACCAGCTGAATACGTGCTGAAAGTGCCCAAAGGGCATCCTTATGAGGCCACAACACCGGATCTATGCATAGAGATGTTGCGGATACATGACACCTGTACGTGTATATACTGTTAGTTGTTGTACATGTAGAGCTATGCACAAGTGTGTATGGTTCCTACGCATTCAAAGAGCAGTAGCTAAGATCCCTCCTAAACTGATCGTACTCCACAGACATTTGTCCGCAATGTCCATCTGCCTCAATAAAACAGGAGACCTACAAACAATTGATCCGTGTTCTCCATGCGAATGGTTGGCGAAGCTGTCCTAAATATAAAGCATTTTTAGGTGTCCCATTTTTTGACATTTAATGCTGCAGCTACAATTTGTATGGTACTGTACACATTTGTCATACCAATGACTATATGTTGCAGATGCATGAGCATCCATGCACTGTATCTTTTTTCTTGTGTATGGTTCCTACGCATACAAAAGAAGTAGCATTACATCTAGCTTAGATCACCTTGGCAGTGACTCTAGTTTCATTTCTACGGGTCTGTAATCTTTAATCTGCATGAACCGATCCTTAATTCAGGATTTTACCAATCCTGAATTCAGGATAATGAGTTCTTCCGTTTATACCAACCATTGCAGTGAAAATTAAAATTATAAAAAGATAGAAGCTCTTTGTTTCACCAAGAGAATATTACATTAATACATACATACATACAAAATAAAATATAAATAAAATAAAATTGAAATTGTTGTAAGATTAACACATAAAACCACATCAAGGGAAATGGGGTAGGCCTGCTCCGTCGTCCATGCCATGTCCACTTCTCCATTTTACCCGGGATCCACGCAAGCAAAGGTTTGTTGCACGTAAAATAGCAAAAGCTATTCTGGCACGGACCCATACCATTACTTCTGAATGTGACTTCTCCTACTTCATTGCAATTTGGTCACCAATGGTGCACACATTCTATAAGCATAAAATAATTTTAATCATCTAGAAAGCTGCCCAAACTTCAAGGATGCATTAGCACATTTCGTTGCTCTTGCCTACATAAATTAAACGATTAGAAATTTATAGTTTGGAATGCGTACAAAGAGCATTGAACATATCAATTTTATTCTTATTGGTGGTAGCACCTCCAGACTCTTGGTAGAAATTGTATTTTTATCAAACTTGTACACAAAATAATAGAAAAGTGTAATTTATGATCACTGTCCGAGCATCCCCGCTTTCTTTTTATGCCCCAACAGTACTGGTGACAGCATTTCTACCAATGCCAGTGGGTATTTCTGCATCGCTCTCAACGACAGAGATGCATTTTAATTTTTATTTTGCAGAGACTAACCATCGTACCACTTGTATTGACTCGCTTCGCTTAGTCCGCCTTGAGTTAATTCGAAGCTCTTAACTCCTGTATCCCATATTCTTGAATTTGCTTATATGGCTCCTTACAGATCTTTTAACAATTTCTATCTTGAAAGTAAGCTTCCTGCTCTTTCCTCAACTTTATACCTGACTTTGATGGTAACCGCGGCATTATTTGTGAACGAAAAAGGAAACTAAGCCTAAACATTGTTATTTCAAAAAGATATAAAGATTGGAACGACTAAAATGGATAGCGCTGTTTAGATGAAAGCCTATAGAAGCTAAATAGCAAAAAAAAATCAATACCGTTAGTGATACGAGCGGCGTAAAGTAATGCTTAATTCAGGATTTCCATCCTGAATTGAGGATGAAAATAGATTAAAGGTTAAGGTCAAGTAGTGACTAGTTTAATTTGGTCTTAGATCAAGTAGTGACTCTGATTGTCACGTGCCAATGTGACTGTTAGGATTTTAAAATTGGCGCTTGGGGTTTGGGGTTTGGGGGAGACGCGAAGCGCCGACTGCGCCGGCTCAGAATTCCACCGCGACTCCGAATCCGGTGTCCGTTTGCACCCTAAACGGTAACGTTAGAAATAACATTAGCAGCACTAGGATATTAAAGTATTTAGGGTAAAAATGTTGACAAGGCTGTTCCCCCAAGGCTGTCCTGCACGTTAGGGGTCAAATTTCCACCCGAAAGCCGAATCCGGGGTCAAATTACACCCCGGGTGCCGACCAGACACTCTTCAATTAAAAAAAACAGGCACCCGAAAAAAATTGAACAGCCTCGTCTCAAGTCCGCTTCGAGGACGAGGCGCCTTCGGCGCCGTACTTCGCGCTTCGCGCGCCATACAAACTCGCCTAAACGGTAACGTTAGAAATAACATTAGCAGCACTAGGATATTAAAGTGTTTAGGGTAAAAATGTTGACAAGGCTGTTCCCCCAAGGCTGTCCTGCACGTTAGGGGTCAAATTTCCACCCGAAAGCCGAATCCGGGGTCAAATTACACCCCGGGTGCCGACCAGACACTCTTCATTTAAAAAAAACAGGCACCCGAAAAAAATTGAACAGCCTCGTTCCGAGTCCGCTTCGCGGACGAGGCGCCTTTGGCGCCGTACTTCGCGCTTCGCGCGCCATACAAACTCGCCTAAACGGTAACGTTAGAAATAACATTAGCAGCACTAGGATATTAAAGTGTTTAGGGTAAAAATGTTGACAAGGCTGTTCCCCCAAGGCTGTCCTGCAAGTTAGGGGTCAAATTTCCACCCGAAAGCCAAATCCGGGGTCAAATTACACCCCGGGTGCCGACCAGACACTCTTCATTTAAAAAAACGGGCACCCGAAAAAAATTGAACAGCCTCGTCCCGAGTCCGCTTCGCGGACGAGGCGCCTTCTGCGCCGTACTTGGCGCTTCGCGCGCCATACAAACTCGCCTAAACGGTAACGTTAGAAATAACATTAGCAGCACTAGGGTTAGGGTAGACTTATGCAGCTGCAGAGAGTTGCAATGAAATTGCAAATAAGAAGAGATCTGTGTGCACGAATAGTATCACGTGATGGTTCATAGAGAAAGGGGGCGGGGTGCATGCTAGCTTTGTTTGCATGAAACGAGTGAGTTATAAAATGGACACCCGGCCTAACCATCCAAGGGGGACGTGTGCATCGGGTAGGGCCCTCGTCCAAAGGTTGCAGGGCCCGCCAGGAGCATTTCCAGTCAAACCCCATACTTATTCCCATACAGTTGTACGACATATATCGGACCTCCCCAAGTAGTAACGTCCTTGAGAAATGCGGTTTCCTAAAGTGTAACCAGTTGCCTACCGCTGAATCATGTCGTCAAATCTGCATCGTGTTATGACTGAGGACCGTATGTCTCCAAGTAGCACACCTCAGAACACCGGTCTATGGGACAATGTATGTGCGTAGGAGGGAGGCGTGTGTCTCCTGTTCTTTGAAAGAATAGGGGGATGTGGCTGACTCCGCCTTCCCATAGAAAATGCCATACTGATTAACCTCGGGTCGTCCACTTTGGCGACGTACGGTCCTCTGAGCGAATACACCCTAGACACCGTACAGAGTTCAAAAATTGGTCAAATGATTGCAGAGTAAGAAACCGGAAAAGCCGAGGTCGTGCCGCCCTCTAAACGGGAGATGTGTCCTGTTGTACAAGTACGTGGAGTCTATGGCTTTCGTGAGGCAAAGAGGTAGAAGGTGGCGGAATTTACTCCCAGGAATGTGCAAAGCCATTTGGAACCCATTCTGCATATTGCCATGTGAAAATGGACTCGTTTGTCATTCTTCCAGGACCATGCTTAGTACTAAAAAAGTGAAAGTACGCATTTCACGCTCCACAGAGAAAGGGGGCGGGGTGCATGCTAGCTTTGTTCGCATGAAAAGAGTGAGTTATAAAATGGACACCCGGCCTAACCATCCAAGGGGGACGTGTGCATCGAGTTGGACCCTCGTCCAAAGGTTGCACGGCCCCGCTAGGAGCATTTCCAGTCAAACCCCATACTTATTCCCATGCAGTTGTACGACATATATCGGACCTCCCCAAGTAGTAACGTCCTTGAGAAATGCGGTTTCCTAAAGTGTAACCAGTTGCCTACCGCTGAATCATGTCGTCAAATCTGCATCGTGTTATGACTGAGGACCGTATGTCTCCAAGTAGCACACCTCAGAACACCGGTCTATGGGACAATGTATGTGCGTAGGAGGGAGGCGTGTGTCTCCTGTTCTTTGAAAGAATAGGGGGATGTGGCTGACTCCGCCTTCCCATAGAAAATGCCATACTGATTAACCTCGGGTCGTCCACTTTGGCGACGTACGGTCCTCTGAGCGAATACACCCTAGACACCGTACAGAGTTCAAAAATTGGTCAAATGATTGCAGAGTAAGAAACCGGAAAAGCCGAGGTCGTGCCGCCCTCTAAACGGGAGATGTGTCCTGTTGTACAAGTACGTGGAGTCTATGGCTTTTGTGAAGCAAAGAGGTAGAAGGTGGCAAAATATACTCCCAGGAATGTGCAAAGCCATTTGGAACCCATTCTGCATATTGCCATGTGAAAATGGACTCGTTTGTCATTCTTCCAGGACCATGCTTAGTACTAAAAAAGTGAAAGTACGCATTTCACGCTCCACAGAGAAAGGGGGCGGGGTGCATGCTAGCTTTGTTCGCATGAAAAGAGTGAGTTATAAAATGGACACCCGGCCTAACCATCCAAGGGGGACGTGTGCATCGAGTTGGACCCTCGTCCAAAGGTTGCACGGCCCCGCTAGGAGCATTTCCAGTCAAACCCCATACTTATTCCCATGCAGTTGTACGACATATATCGGACCTCCCCAAGTAGTAACGTCCTTGAGAAATGCGGTTTCCTAAAGTGTAACCAGTTGCCTACCGCTGAATCATGTCGTCAAATCTGCATCGTGTTATGACTGAGGACCGTATGTCTCCAAGTAGCACACCTCAGAACACCGGTCTATGGGACAATGTATGTGCGTAGGAGGGAGGCGTGTGTCTCCTGTTCTTTGAAAGAATAGGGGGATGTGGCTGACTCCGCCTTCCCATAGAAAATGCCATACTGATTAACCTCGGGTCGTCCACTTTGGCGACGTACGGTCCTCTGAGCGAATACACCCTAGACACCGTACAGAGTTCAAAAATTGGTCAAATGATTGCAGAGTAAGAAACCGGAAAAGCCGAGGTCGTGCCGCCCTCTAAACGGGAGATGTGTCCTGTTGTACAAGTACGTGGAGTCTATGGCTTTTGTGAAGCAAAGAGGTAGAAGGTGGCAAAATATACTCCCAGGAATGTGCAAAGCCATTTGGAACCCATTCTGCATATTGCCTTGTGCCAATGGACTAGTTTTTCATTCTGCCAGGTCCATGCTTAGTACTAAAAAGTAAAAGTATGCATTTTACGCTCCAGAGAGAAAGGGGGCGGGGTGCAGGTTAGCTTCTGATCACAAGAGAAAAGTCTGAATTTATAGGGAAACCTGCCCAAACCATCCGCGAGGCACGTGTGCATAGCGACAGACCCCTATATTGAAGGTTGCATGGAGGGTCCGGTTCCTGCAAGTACAGTGAAATCCCATAGACAATCCCATACTGTTCCACGGGATAGATCCGACCTCCCTAACTAGTAACATCGTTGGAAATTTAGGTTTCTTGACGTGTAACCATTTGCCTACCGTGGATTTGTATGTTGTAGTCTGTAGCGTAATATTTCAGAGGACCGTGCAAAAGTCCGCATAACACGTGGTGGTTGTGGTGGTGGTGGTGGTGGTGTAGGGGGGGGGGTGGGTTGACTTACCATTTTGTTTTGTGTTTTCCCATATAAGCCGCGTGGTAAGCGTCTAAATACATGCATGCAGTGCCAAGCTGTATAGATATAGACGGCATCTTACTTTCCGAGCCGGGGCAGCCTGCAACCTTGGTTATTCCTGTTTGTGTTGCCAAACAATGGCAATGTGGGAGAGTTCACATCGCGCGGGCCATACCCATGTAGCTAGCTGCGGCTAAGTTTGCACTGATGTGCGTTGCGGTCGCGAGCGGCGCATTGGCGCCACCACAATTGCATATGAATATTGGTTATATAGGTTTGGCATGCACGGGCATGCGCATAAAGTGTAATGAATAAATTGTCACAATTAATGTACAATAATGGCATGCACGTGACAGGAGAGCACTGCTGAATGCCGATTGTAACATATAGTGGCATGCAATGCAACCTTTGCGTTGATGCATGCATGCGTTCGCATCGCGTATAAAGTCTAACGACGAGTGATTGTCAGAAATAAATATGATTATAATTATAATTTTATATAATAATCGCAAAGGCTGAATGCCGATTGAGATATAATATGTATATATATATGGCAACCTTTGTGTGAATGCATGCATGCACAACAGGCAATCATGTGCATGCATGCGTATATAATAGCGCGGGTCGCATATATATATAATGTATATTTAATTATAATATGTATATGAGCTGGCCTGAGCTATTATTCCCGCGTCTATAGAACGAATATGAAGACATGAATATATGCACGATTTTAATTGTATATAATCGTGCTGCATAATTGCCTAATATACAAAATTATAAACAAGCGGGCACAACATGCAAGAATACCTTAAATTGATTCAAACAAAGTGAATTTATATCCGTAAGGCCATGCAACATTTTAATATATGTAATTATGAAAATATATGCGGCGCAAATATCGTGGAAACTGCTGGTCCCAATCACATACAATTGTATAAATACAATTACAAATGTATATATAATAATTATTTTTGTATATATATACTCTAGCTGGCTGCCCAAAACCAACCATTTTTGTACCAATTGCAATTGGGACTCCTTTTATTCCTTCTCCAGAGTGTCCATTGCACTACAGCACTGCAATGCATGCAGCCTCTGAATTGGGCAGCTTGTAATTTTTACAGTGTATATAACCCTGTGTATAAAGTATATCATTTATGTGTTGTATGTTTTCTTTTTCAGAATTGATGTTGTATCACAATGAATATTATATATTTGTTTTTTTTTTAAAAAAGAAGATTTTTGTGTGCTATATATATATAATATACATATGTATATGTTGATGGTGTCCACGCTCTGTCATATAAAGCAATAGCATAGAAGTGCAGGGGGAAAAAACCACCAAGTGAATTGACTGGACGGTGTAAGGGCGACGTTGGCATTTGCTGTACTAAGAGCCACAATTCTGTGCATAAGAGGAAGCAGAGTGAAAATGGATAAGTGCAGTGCACATGCATGGATGATGGGGCTGGACTACCCACATCAGCTTATGTAGAATTTGTATGTGCTATATATGTACGAGTGTGCATGCATATGCTATAGAGTATATGTTATTTATTCCTTTGGGTATTTTTATATATTATACATTGTACATTGATGTATCGTTACTATATGTAATACAAAACTTGTATTTACGTTGTATCGCAATCGTTATAGAGTATTTCAATGATGATAATAATTATTATACCGAATTATAATATTATTAGTGCAAGTTCAGCCCTTACTCTACTAGGGATGGCTCTGGAATATATACTGTTACAAAGTGCTCAAGTTGCGGAGAGCAGTTTGCATGTGTCGTTGCCTGCAACTTGTGTTTTGCATGCCATGTGCAGAAAGATTGATTCTTCTCTACCCGCATAAGAGTCAGATCATTGTTTTGTGCATTGTACATATTACAGTGCCTTTGCAATGTGCATATATGTTACTGCATGCAGAGAATGACGCCGTTTAACTCATCTGATGTACAGAAGCACACATGTTACAAATAAGATGATTGACACAATGTATAATTACTTTCATATGCATGAGTGTCACAGATTTTGGTGTATGCAGGCCTTATAACTGGCCAGGGCAGTGGCAATATATAGTATTAAAAAGGAGGTCCAAATTAAAAATCATCATCAGAGGTAGGATACATATACGCCTTGTACAGCCTAAAGATATTACCCATTAACGTGTGTGTAATCTATACAAGCAGTCATACTAAAATATGTCATTAAAGACAGATTCACGACCATGCAGTGAAGAGAACCCCCTCAACAGACTGAGGGATGCACTGCCAGCCTTAAGAACTTCATGTTTGCACTTTGTTACGTAACCAACGGACTTTGCATCTTATTTACATACTACGACATGCATGACGTCATTAATACAAGTCAGTTAATTTATGTGTCACAGCCTACTGCATGCGCACACCACAAACCCTGTCTTTTAACCTTTCTTTTCGTCGGCTAGATGGGGCGGTTACGTAACAAATGGACTTTGCTTTTATTGTTTTTTTTTGGTTAAGCAATGTCGCATCCATCCCTCCCCTTCTATCCGAAGCCAGCCGACAACGCCACACACGCGCATGTACGGAACATTGATGACGTTAAGTAATTTTGCTCACGCGATCTGTTATTGTATTTGATTATTAATTATACATTGTGTGGGAAAGGAATCGTGAGGCACGCGCGCTCTCGTAGAACGTCGCTCTGAGGGACGGGCAGATTTGTTTGATTTCGTACATGGTCCTTCGAGCCGGGACTTCAGGGTCGAGCGGAAATGGAGGAGCAGCTCTCGCGAAAACGACGAGTGCGTGCAGGCCACAGAGCGTCGGTATGTCGCATTATTTCCCAAGTGTATGAAAATATGGAGGGTTCAGACGACCCGGAACGCAAACTATCCAAGGCAAGGCAACAAGACAATGCGCTAAAGGAGAAATTACAAGTACTCCGTACGTTGGACAGTGAAATTCTGGAACTGACTGTTGCAGATGACGACGTAGTGGAGGAGATTCAAAAGGCTGACGAATATGCAGAAAGGTTACAGCTGGCGTTGATAGACCTTGAAAGAGTGCTGAAAGAGTCGAAAAGCCGTCCTTCGTCTCCGGGTGTGCGTCAACCAGAAACCGTCCATTGTCTCCGGGTGTGCGTCAACCAGAAAACCGTCCATCGTCTCCGGGTGGGCGACAATCAGAAAGCCGTCAATCAGGAATGTTCGGACAAGAGCAGGTAATCGCAAATGGAAGTGAACAGACCAGCCGCTCAGCGATTCGTGGTTAGATCTGAATTTAAAGCTGAACCATGGGCTGAAGTAGCAGGATACTCGCAAGTAAATCGTGAAATGATTGCCTCTCCAACGAACCTATCTATTGAAGCTTGTGAGTCTCAAAGCAACTATGGACACAACACTCGACCAAGAATCAAATTACCAAAGTTGACACTGAGGAAATTCAATGGGGACATAACGAATTGGATAACGTTTTGGGACTCCTATGAGTCTACTATCGACCTCAATCCAGAGCGCAGTGCTGTCGACAAGTTTAATTACTTGACATCTCTTGTTGAGAAGACTGCAGCAGAAACCATTGCAGGATTATCCGTGACCTCGTTGAACTATGAAGAGGCAGTAGCTTTGCTGAAGAAAAGATTTGGAAATCCGCTGCAAATAGTAAACAAGCACATGGATCAACTCCTGAACCTTGAACCTGTCACATCATACGATATCAAGAGTTTGCGAGGGTTATGTGACCAAGTGGAATCCAATGTGCGAAGTTTAAAGTCTTTAGGGGTTTCATCTTCATCATATGGCTGCTTATTGTCATCCATCATGATGAGCAAGCTTCCACAGGATCTCAGGCTTGTTGTCAGTCGCAAGATTAAGGATGACAAGTGGAACTTGGAAGAAGTCATGAAAGTCATTGAGCATGAAATCGATGCCAGAGAAAGGGCAGGTGTTAGTGCTGGAATTACGCTGCCTTCATCAGGAGCACCCAAGAAGGCATCTAAGGAACTTCACACTGCGGCGGCGCTATTGTCCAGTGAGCTCAGCACGGCATGTGTATATTGTGGCCAGTCCCATTCAGCAAATTCATGTCGAATAGTGACCAGTGTGTTGATACTAGGCGACAAATACTTATGAAAGCAGGAAGATGCTTCTTGTGCTTAAAGAAATTCCATAAGAGCAGAGACTGTCGATCTGGTGCCAAATGCTCCACATGCCAGGGCAGACATCACAGTAGCGTATGCAATAAAAATCCTTCGATCCCTTGTCAAGGTGCCACTCCTACACCTTTGTCTGTGTCTGGGCGTGAAAATGGTACAAGGGGAGTGCAAGGTGGAATTGATGGTGGTTCAAGGAATACTTGACCGTCAGTGGTGTCAATGTTTGTAGATGGCCGGACTTCGGTGCTACTCCAAACTGCACGAACTGTAATGCATCACCCTCAAGTACCATCACGCTCCGTTCCAGTTAGGATGATTCTTGACACCGGCAGCCAACGGTCCTACCTGGCACTATCAGTGAAGGAAGCTCTGTCTTTGGATTCTCAATGCACTGAAAACATGTTAATCAAAACGTTTGGTGCAACAGTTGAATGTCGGCGTTCCTGCGATGTTGTTAGGGTAGCTGTGAGAACAAAGAACAAAAGCCTGCTGGAGTTACAGTTTTTGACAGTTCCTCTGATTTGTGAGCCTCTATCAGGACAACCAATTTCATATGCAGTCGAGCGTTATCCACACCTGTCAAACCTGGAACTGGCGGATCCTGTTCATCACAGTAGTGATAATATGGAGATTAACGTCCTGATAGGATCTGATCAGTATTGGCAAGTGGTGACCGGAAACATCCTGCGTGGAGTTAGCGGTCCAACTGCTATCGAAACAAGATTTGGATGGGTTTTGTCTGGACCTGCAGAAGGAACCGTCAATGATAGTACTACCATAAATCTTGTTCAGTCATCTCACGTGCTTCATCTGAATGTGTCTTCCAACCAGTGCAATGATACCAATCTAGACAGCGTATTGAAAAGATTCTGGGATCTTGAGTCTTTGGGTATTGTCTCAGACGAGCCTTCTGTGTATGAGAAATTTATGGAAGGAATTATCTTCAACAATACGCGGTATGAGGTGCGTCTACCTTGGAAGGATGAACACACAATACTCCCTGACAATTATGAGCTTAGTGAAACAAGATTGCGAGGCCTACTGAGGCATCTCAAGCAAGATCCACAAGTCCTCAAAGAATATGACACAGTCATTAGAGAACAAATCAACAATGGCATTGTGGAAATTGTCAAGGAACCCTGGAACAGTGAAATTGGGTGAACTCACTACATCCCACATCATCCCATCATCCGAAGAGACAAAAGCACAACAAAACTAAGGATTGTGTACGATGCATCTGCTAGATCGGGTGGTCCATCCTTAAATGATTGTTTGTATACAGGTCCGAACTTTGGGCAAAGTATCCTTGAGATTCTTCTTCGTTTTCGGATACATAGCACTGCATTGATCGGAGACATTGAAAAGGCTTTTCTTATGGTCTCAGTAGCGGCGCAGGATAGAGACGTACTACGTTTTCTTTGGATACAAGATATCACCAAGGATTTGCCGCGAGTAGTTGTACTTCGATTCACGCGTGTAATGTTTGGCGTGTCAGCGAGTCCATTTCTATTAAATGCAACACTTAAACATCACATTGAGAAATACAGAAAGGAGGATCCATCATTTGTTGACACCTTCACAAGATCGCTGTATGTGGATGACATAACATATGGAGCAAATGATGATGTTGAAGCATACAAGCTGTACAGCAAGTCTAAATACAGGCTAGCTACAGGAGGATTTAATTTGAGGAAGTTCGTTTCCAGTTCAGCTGCATTACAGGCAAGAATCGATCATGAAGAACAACAGTTTTGTAGTCAAAGTACAGTGAAATCATTGATAATGGAGGAAGACCAGTCTTATACTAAGGCAATTCTTGGAGACACTTCAACGCATTCACTGACTCATAAGGTGCTTGGAATTCCGTGGGAACCTGCTAGCGACAATCTTCTAGTGGACATTAGCCATGTCTCAAGGTTGGCAAAGGAAGTGCATCCCACAAAGAGGAATGTAGTCAGTGTCGCAGCTGGAATCTACGACCCATTAGGGATTATTTCACCTACCACAGTGCAGCTCAAAATGTTTGCTCAAAAGCTATGTAAAGCAAAGATAGGCTGGGATGATGCACTTACTGGAGTCTTGTTGTCAAGTTGGGAATCATTGGTTAATAATTTGCAGCAAGTAAAAGCACTTCAGATTCCTCGGTTCTATCTTTCTGGGGTTGACAGGTCGTCAATACAGTATGGCCTACATGGGTTTTCCGATGCATCTGTTGGTGCATATGCTGCAGTGGTCTACTTGAAAATCCGAACACCTCAAGAAACTGTCGTGCGTTTCATAGCATCAAAGACTAGGGTTGCCCCTGTTCATAGTGAAACCATACCAAGACTTGAATTTCTTGCAGCTCTTCTCTTGGCCAGATTGATATCAACAATTTCCAAGGCTCTGAGCCCTGAAATGTTTCTAGAGCCACCCACATGCTATACTGATTCACAAGTGGCACTCTGTTGGATCAAGGGTCAGAAGCATGAATGGAAGCAGTTTGTCCAGAATCGTGTCATCAGTATTCGGGAACTTGTACCAACAGAACTGTGGAGGTACTGTCCAGGGACCACTAACCCAGCGGACATCCCTTCCAGAGGCATGAGTTTAGAGGAACTAATGAAGACACCATTGTGGTTAAATGGTCCTGCTTGGCTTGTGGAGGGTTTGGCAAATGGTGTCCTGGAAACTACCATGTCACAAGAGTGTCTGGTGGAAATGAAACCCACAACAGCCAGTGCAGATGAAGCAACCACATTCATCCTGTTTGTCCCCAAGTTGGATATGGTATTCCACTGCGAAAACTACAGCAGCTTAACTCGGCTATTAAGGGTCACAGCATACGTCTGGAAGATCGTAGAAGTATTGAAGGCGAAGGTGAAGAAAAGTGGTGATGTGAGCACACACTTATCTACTGAAGACATAGCCAGGGCAGAGCTGTATTGGGCGAAATTGTCCCAAGATATGCTGAAACAAGATCCAAAGTTTAGTACATGGAAACTGCAATTTGGATTGTATATGGATAGTGTGGGATTGTGGAGATGTGGTGGTAGATTGAGTAATTCTGATCTGGCTGATTCTGCAAGGCATCCAGCATTATTGCATCACAATCATCACTTTACAACCCTTGTGTTAAGGGACTGTCACAAGAGAATAATGCATGGAGGTGTCAAAGAAACTCTTACTGAATTTAGATCACACTACTGGATTATCAAGGGAAGAGCAGTTGTGAAAAGGTTGCTGCATAGTTGCACCGTGTGTAGAAGGTTTAGTGGGAAGATGTATTGTGCTTAGCCAGTACCACCATTGCCGGAGTTTCGTGTACAAGAATCAGTTCCATTTTCCACCTCAGGAGTGGATTTTGCTGGACCTCTATATCTGAAAGGAGTTGAAACAAAGGTATGGATAGCACTCTTCTCATGTTGTGTTACCCGAGCAGTGCACTTGGAGTTGGTGCCCGACATGACGACAGATTCCTTTATACGTTGTCTGAGGCGGTTCATTGCAAGGAGAGGTGTTCCCAAGAAAATGATCTCTGACAATGGAAAGACCTTCAAAGCAGCAAGCAAGGTTATTTCAGCAGTTTTGCAGGACCCAGGAGTGAAATGTTGGGTTGCGGGTATGCAAGTCACATGGTCATTTAACTTGGAGAAAGCTCCTTGGTGGGGGGGATTCTTTGAAAGGATGGTAAGATCAATGAAGGCCTGTCTGAAGAAGGTTATTGGCAAAATGAAGCTCTCCTATGATGAGTTGTCAACGGTTCTCACAGAAGTAGAAGCAACATTGAATTCAAGGCCTCTTACATATGTCTCATTGGAGGATCTGGATGAACCCCTGACTCCATCTCATTTACTTGTAGGGCACAGATTAAAGAACCTTCCAGACCATTCGATTTGTCATGATGATCCTGAGTATGTACCACAAAGTTCAGCACCTGTACTCTCTAAGAGGATGAAGCACCTCAGCCAAGTATTGGACCACTTCTGGAAAAGGTGGAGAAGAGAGTATTTGGCTGAATTGAGGGATGCTCACCGATTTCAAACACGGTCGAGTGGGACACATCACATAAGCGTTGGAGATGTGGTGTTAATTCACGATGATGATCACCCCAGAACATTTTGGAAGCTTGGCAAAGTGGAAGAATTAATTTCGGGGAATGATGATGCTATTCGAGGAGCATTAGTTCGTATTCGTGCAGGGAACAGCCACGCCTTTGTGAAGCGTCCAGTTCAGTGGCTTTATCCTGTTGAAGTCAGTGACGTCAAAGACACAGATACAACTGAAGGAACAGAACACCATCAATTGCCTGTTTCTAACCAAGCCACAGCTGAGCAAGAGGCAAGGATCCGTCCTCAGAGAGCAGCAGCAATGCAGGCAAAGCAGAAGTTAGAATCATGGGCTAGAGATCTGAACAATTCCATTTAGACACAGTTGACTACTACCTAGTCAACGGGGGGAGTGTACGGAACATTGATGACGTTAAGTAATTTTGCTCACGCGATCTGTTATTGTATTTGATTATTAATTATACATTGTGTGGGAAAGGAATCGTGAGGCACGCGCGCTCTCGTAGAACGTCGCTCTGAGGGACCGGCAGATTTGTTTGATTTCGTACAGCGCACTCCCCCTCTCTCTTATAAGCAACTCGTCGATCATTCAAAGAATAGGGAAGCCCCCTCTCGTTATAAGGTAATCTACGGTCGATGACGTCTGCAGTTACGTAACCGACGGACTTTGTCATTTAAAAAAATTCTTTTTTTTTTTTCGGTTAAGCAATGTCGCATCCATCCCTCCCCTTCTATCCGAAGCCAGCCGACAACGCCACACGCGCGCACTCCCTCTCTTATAAGCAACTCGTCGATCATTCAAAGAATAGGGAAGCCCCCTCTCGTTATAAGGTAATCTATGGTCGATGACGTCGTGCAGTTACGTAACCACGGACGACAGACAGACAATTACGTCTTAATCCTCTTCTTATTCATTAGTTATGCAAATGGATTTCGCAGGTCTAGCTAGGAGGTTTCAAGAAGCCATAACCGCAAGAGAGGCTGCAGGACAGGTGTCGGACCTACAGCTGGTTCCGCTGCTGCGTGCCATAAGTCTCGACTTGAAGCACTTGCTGAGGGAAGTAACACCACGACAGCGACTAACACCTGCGGCAGCACCACGTGTTGCCCCGGCAGCTGCTCCGGCTCTCATCCTCACCCCTACTTCCCCCGCAACCTTAGAAGGATCTCCAATTGGTGAGCCATCGCCTCTGCTCATAGACATGCACCACTTTACGGCAACATGCTGCTTTTCAGCCTTCTACACTAGCGATCGGAACGATGGCTACTCTCCGACAGGTATATAATTATATATATATATATGGGCACCCTGCAGATGTACGATTTTCCAATTTCACAGCAAGCAATTCCACTCCTGCCGAGATCCCCACAACTGATGTTCCGTCAGTGTCTACAACATGTAAGCTTTGCGTCAGCTTACACACCTGTATATAGTCCATTCCCTATACAGCGTCCTCCACATCACTGGCATCCAAGCGGCGTCGTGTACAGCAGCACACTACGCAAACTCTTCAGAGGGACGGCGGAACCAACTGGCAGCTCCAGTCCAGTCAGGAGGACCTGCCATTGGAACCACACGTTGTGTCTAGGACGTGCGATGCCACAGTTCAGAGTTGCACGACCGAGGTCCTGGCTAGGTACATTGCGCAACTATCTGAACAGGTTACATTAACGGGGCAGACGGCTGAAAACATAGACGCACTTATCCAGTCCACACTGCACGACGTCGACGGAGAACACATACAAAATGTTTTTCAACAGGCAAGTCTTCACATGCACATACATACATACATACATACATACATACATACATACATACATACATACGTACATACATACATACATACATACATACATACATCAATGTACATGCACACATAATTATATATTTGCTGCACAGGTTCGTACACTTTCAACTGGCCACCGTAGTTAAAAGCATTATACAGCACCGTGTTGGCTTGGTTCTCCGTGGAGCTAGTGTTTTGGTGCTTGATGTGGATGTCAAACTCGTGAACATTTGCCAAGCAGAGAGGACCAAAACTTTGTACGGTCTGGTCGAGCAGTGCTCCATTCCACCGTACAGCTGCACCCAGTGCTCTGACCATCTCCGAGATGCCACCAACCACCCCTACCCTTGCGAGGTGGTGCAACAGGTGTTCAGACTGCTGCAACATCAGTTTGATAATGTCACTGCGACGTGCCTCAAGGATTGCAGGTTAGTTGTAACATACACACCTTGCACCAACACCTGCATACACTCTCTCACACACAATGCAGGTCCTTTGCGTCCAAATCATTGCCCGACTGCATCATGCTGGCTGGAGCATACTCCACAACCCTTAAGAGTCTAGGGTCCAAACTGGAGAGTGTCCGGCAGTGGGTGGACCAGTCCCACTACCTTCCCCTGTACGCCTCTGGAGATAGGCCAGTCTTTGGTCACGTTGGGAATGTGGCAGAGGCAGTTAACTATTTTGATGGGGATGGGGGTTCCATCAATGTGGACCAGTTCCCGGGCCTTCGCCGTTACCTCGAAGTGAGTGGTGTTCCCATTCATTCCGTGAGCATTCCCAGGTGTGACCTGGTGTATTTCAGGGAGGCCTTCTACGATGCCATAGAGCTGGGTCATCAATACTCAGTGTCTGTCGTGGGAGGTAACACCCTCCCGGGGCCAAGCAATGCACCTCCCCAGACCATGGTCCAGCCGTTTGGTTATCATGCCCTGGTTCACGCCAGGTGCGAGATAGGCAGGCCGACATGTAGAAGAGTGTTGCTGGTCCCCTGCGGGGTACACCACGGTCGTAGCGGCGTTCGTTTGCTTGCTGAGTTGTACACTTGCAGCGAGGCGTCTGGCCACTTTGTGTCAAGTGGCGTAAGGCGTGTGGAGTCTGGACTTTCATTCCCCACGCGGGGTGCCCCGAGACGATACAATCTCGCTCTGGAAACTGCCCGTGCCGAGCGCCGTGGAGTTTTCCAATATGGGCTTGAGATGGGGGTAGAGGAGCTCATGCCATGGGTACTGAAGGACAGATTGGCTGAAAGGGGGTCTTCACATTCTGTCCGTTGTGGTGCCGTGGTATGCAAAATAGAAAACAGCACACAGTTCCTCAATGAAACACACATGCATATTGGTTCCAGCCTGATCAGTGGTGCTGGGTCAGGTCTTTTGCTCCGGCCCACACCTCCAGGTAGAGAGGAAGTGACCATCCCACAGGGGGCATATCTGTGCTTTTTTGCCAACCGCACACATGCCCCTGAGCGTCCCCTTTCAGATTATGAGCTGGGATCAACACGGGGTGGTGGTGCTGGGGTGGGTGTCTACGATCCCCAGGTGTACGACGGCCGAAACATAGGCCGATTCATTAATCAGGGTGGACTGCTCGAAGGGATCAAGGCCCTGGTGGCTTCTTGCGACTTGGAACAAGGTGGCAATTTGTACCAACCCGTTGTAGCAGAAAATACCTTTGAAAAATACACTAACGTGGTCTACACCGCTACGCGTGGTGGACAGGACATGGTTGTCACTGCACGAAAGGCTATAAAGGTTTGCAAAGACAAGGCCATTGAGCTGCTGGCTAACTATGGCCTGTCGTATTGGTTTGCGTTTGCAGTGAACAATCATGTCCGCCTGGGACACGATAGTGTGTTGGTTAAGGGGATATTCTGGCTACTGTTTTCTAAATATTCCTGTATGCCAACTAGTGAACGGGCTAAGTACATTCCACCTGACACCCCCAACCTCATTAGGATAAAAAATGACTATGTTAACTGCCACTGCCCATTCCCAATTGCAACTGAGAGAAGACATCGAGGCACCATTTGAAGGTAAATCACACACCAAATTCCCATTCCTTATTTGAATCACCTCACAAATTGTACTTTTGGATTGTACGTGCTGCATTTGCATTTGTTTTGTTTATGTATGATGGCACTTTCTACTACTCCTATCAGTATCTGTTACACTTCCATGGCTAAATTTCAATCAAGGTAACACACTAATTTATGTGTTGCACTTATTTCATTACAAATGCTTCTATCCATTAGTGCTTATTTTTTATCCTGAACTACTTATCCTTTACGTGACCTGGTTTGCAAACAGACATCCATCCATCCATCTGCATACCGATGTACACCCATCCATCTGCAGACAGTCAGCTTGCCACTTACCCCCCTCCCAAGAGTTTCGCCCACAAGAAGAAATTGTTCATTTTTCACTACTCCTATCAGTATCTGTTACACTTCCATGGCTAAATTTCAATCAAGGTAACACACTAATTTATGTGTTGCACTTATTTCATTACACATGCTTCTATCCATTAGTGCTTATTTTTTATCCTGAACTACTTACTTATCCTTTACGTGACCTGGTTTGCAAACAGACATCCATCCATCCATCTGCATACCGATGTACACCCATCCATCTGCACACCGACGTACACCCATCCATCTGCAGACAGTCAGCTTGCCACTTACCCCCCCCCCAAGAGTTTCGCCCACAAGAAGAAATTGTTCATTTTTCACTACTCCTATCAGTATCTGTTACACTTCCATGGCTAAATTTCAATCAAGGTAACACACTAATTTATGTGTTGCACTTATTTCATTACACATGCTTCTATCCATTAGTGCTTATTTTTTATCCTGAACTACTTACTTATCCTTTACGTGACCTGGTTTGCAAACAGACATCCATCCATCCATTGCATACCGATGTACACCCATCCATCTGCACACCGACGTACACCCATCCATCTGCAGACAGTCAGCTTGCCACTTACCCTAATACTCGTCGTGCGCGCCCACAAAACGTGGTGGCATTCATTTGGCCCTCTTGAATTTCATTTGGCCCTCGTGAATAGAACATGGTGGCATTCATTTGGCCCTCTTGAATTTCATTTGGCCCTCGTGAATATAGTTACCACCAAATCATGTTGGCCCTCGAGCCGCGACATTCGTGGAAATGCTGGATTTTGCCGTAAACGTATCCGCGCACGAGGGCCAGCGTTAGTCAGGGGACCAGAACGTAAGGTAAGCACTGTACGTATCGGGGCTTGCTAGAATATTAAAATGCAATAGGGAAAGCTTACATTGCCAAGGGAACACTTACGCTAACCTTACATATGTAGCCACGGGTAAAAAACGCTTGCACCGTCTAAGGAATGACAGGTAAGCACTGTAGAATATTAAAATGCAATAGGGCAAGCTTACTTTGCCAAGGAAACACTTACGCTAACCTTACATATCATTATGTAGCCACGGGTAAAAAACGCTTGCACCGTCACGGGTACACTTATACTAACCGTACATAGCCACGGGCAGACCTGTACAGTCTTAAAAACGCTTGCACCATCACGGGCACACCTGTACCATCTTAAAGAGCTTGCACCGTCACGGGCACACTGATGCTAACCTTACATAGCCACGGGCACACCTGTACAGCTTTAAAAACGTTTGCACCGTCACAGGCACACTTATATTCATTTTACATAGCCACGGGCACACCTATACAGCTTTTTAAAAAGCTTGCACCGTCACGGGCACACTTGTACTCTGTTAGCTTAGTGAATACGCGCTTGTTAGGGTGATACTTAGGGTTGATAGGGTTAAGGATGGGCAAGGCTGTTCACATAGGGTTGAGCAACTTTCCACCGCCTCTACGAATCCGGGGTTAAATTCCACCCGGGGTTGAAAATTGAAAACCCGACCCAGCCTCGTCCCGAGTCCGCTTCGCGGACGGGCGCCTTCGGCGCCATACTGCGCGCTTCGCGCGCTATACTCACTTGCCTGTTAGCTTAGTGAATACGCGCTTGTTAGGGTGATACTTAGGGTTGATAGGGTTAAGGATGGGCAAGGCTGTTCACATAGGGTTGAGCAACTTTCCACCGCCTCTACGAATCCGGGGTTAAATTCCACCCGGGGTTGAAAATTGAAAACCCGACCCAGCCTCGTCCCGAGTCCGCTTCGCGGACGGGCGCCTTCGGCGCCATACTGCGCGCTTCGCGCGCTATACTCACTTGCCTGTTAGCTTAGTGAATACGCGCTTGTTAGGGTGATACTTAGGGTTGATAGGGTTAAGGATGGGCAAGGCTGTTCACATAGGGTTGAGCAACTTTCCACCGCCTCTACGAATCCGGGGTTAAATTCCACCCGGGGTTGAAAATTGAAAACCCGACCCAGCCTCGTCCCGAGTCCGCTTCGCGGACGGGCGCCTTCGGCGCCATACTGCGCGCTTCGCGCGCTATACTCACTTGCCTGTTAGCTTAGTGAATACGCGCTTGTTAGGGTGATACTTAGGGTTGATAGGGTTAAGGATGGGCAAGGCTGTTCACATAGGGTTGAGCAACTTTCCACCGCCTCTACGAATCCGGGGTTAAATTCCACCCGGGGTTGAAAATTGAAAACCCGACCCAGCCTCGTCCCGAGTCCGCTTCGCGGACGGGCGCCTTCGGCGCCATACTGCGCGCTTCGCGCGCTATACTCACTTGCCTGTTAGCTTAGTGAATACGCGCTTGTTAGGGTGATACTTAGGGTTGATAGGGTTAAGGATGGGCAAGGCTGTTCACATAGGGTTGAGCAACTTTCCACCGCCTCTACGAATCCGGGGTTAAATTCCACCCGGGGTTGAAAATTGAAAACCCGACCCAGCCTCGTCCCGAGTCCGCTTCGCGGACGGGCGCCTTCGGCGCCATACTGCGCGCTTCGCGCGCTATACTCACTTGCCTGTTAGCTTAGTGAATACGCGCTTGTTAGGGTGATACTTAGGGTTGATAGGGTTAAGGATGGGCAAGGCTGTTCACATAGGGTTGAGCAACTTTCCACCGCCTCTACGAATCCGGGGTTAAATTCCACCCGGGGTTGAAAATTGAAAACCCGACCCAGCCTCGTCCCGAGTCCGCTTCGCGGACGGGCGCCTTCGGCGCCATACTGCGCGCTTCGCGCGCTATACTCACTTGCCTGTTAGCTTAGTGAATACGCGCTTGTTAGGGTGATACTTAGGGTTGATAGGGTTAAGGATGGGCAAGGCTGTTCACATAGGGTTGAGCAACTTTCCACCGCCTCTACGAATCCGGGGTTAAATTCCACCCGGGGTTGAAAATTGAAAACCCGACCCAGCCTCGTCCCGAGTCCGCTTCGCGGACGGGCGCCTTCGGCGCCATACTGCGCGCTTCGCGCGCTATACTCACTTGCCTGTTAGCTTAGTGAATACGCGCTTGTTAGGGTGATACTTAGGGTTGATAGGGTTAAGGATGGGCAAGGCTGTTCACATAGGGTTGAGCAACTTTCCACCGCCTCTACGAATCCGGGGTTAAATTCCACCCGGGGTTGAAAATTGAAAACCCGACCCAGCCTCGTCCCGAGTCCGCTTCGCGGACGGGCGCCTTCGGCGCCATACTGCGCGCTTCGCGCGCTATACTCACTTGCCTCATGCGCTTAGTGAATACGCGCGTGTTAGGGTGATACTTAGGGTTAGGGGTTAGGGTTTAGGGTTAGGGTTAGGGTGGGGGTTCTAGGGGGGAATCCGTCGCGGATAACGAATTTGGCATTTGTTCTTCTGTACGATGCAAAGCGAGGTGTACGCAATTTTAAACCGTCCCAAAAATGTACAATATCTATTTCACGCCATCCTCCTCACGTAAATAATGATATTCATTGTACGCTACGTAATGCAAAAGCTTAATGCCACGGGCGGACTTGGGGAAATAACACGGATGAAATACTGTTAGTCTACCGTGTCGTGTACAGGCCTAACTCCTTTCAACAAGCTAGGAGCGCCAGCGTAAGTCAGGGTTTTTTTTTACAGGTAAGAATTGTTACGTATCAGGAGATTGCTAGACACTTAACAAACCTACAGTGCAACGTAGGCCTAATTGGGCGTAGCCCGACCATCGCGTATTGGCGGAAGGCCGGGTATCACTCCTATACCTGGATTTGTACCCATCTGATAGCGTATGTGGACTATTATCACATATGTGGGCTATTATCCCATATAGCCCACATACGCTATCAGATGGGTACAAATCCAGGTATAGGCTTGATACCCGACCTTCCGCCAAAACGCGAAGGTCGGGCTACGCCCAACTAAGTGCAACGGGCACACTTGTACACCGTTTAAAAAGCCTACACCAATTACGGGCATACTTCCACTCACCTTACACTCATGGGAAATAACACGGATGAAATGATTTTAGTCTACCCTGTCGTGTACAGGCGCAAGCTTAACTGCTAGCCAATTGATTTTCAATTAACGCACACCTATAAACAATCAATGGGCTTCGTAATGACGTCATATTAACAATGGCAGAATTTGTGCATCTTGTATCATGGCCGGCTCGTAGTATGTTTCTCGTTTGTTCGTCTATGTTCAGGCTTAACACACGTTTGTTATGCACTTCATGTCATGTGTGTGTGGTTAACCATCGTGCCTTGCCGCCTACGACCTTAAATACGCCGTCTGCAAGACCGCTTAGAAGTTATGCACTTATCAATGACACCCGGTCCCCCCCCCCCCCCCCCCCCACCTTCCCCCCCCCCCCGTACGGGCAAGGGTCGGGGATTGACATCGCGTCGTATCAAACTATACTGCAGTATGCTGTCAAATCCTCCCTATCTAAGGGGTCGGGGTTTCACTTTGACAATCAATGAATTCGCGCGAGCACGGGCATACATGTACAAGCCGAGGATGAAGCCAACATATAGTAACACGAGTACAGGTCAATTGACGATTGCACTCATGCACCAATCGTTTTCTGTAGAATGACGACTAGTAGCTGACGTCTCCGTTGCCTTCTAGCTCCGTTTTGTTTTATTTATACATGCATAATATTTACTTTTAAACTCGATACTTAAAAAATTATATCGATGCCAATACAAGACAATTTTCACACGCAACAATGAGAGCAGATATATACATTTCTGATGTACGTACATATTGCATGTGTTACATCAAAAGTAAGTCTCATCATCATGCATGTATACTTCAGCACACCACAATCAGTTTTCAGTTGCAAGGATGCATGAACTGCATGGGTCCCCCACAGTCACTGTATGGGTTCTGTTGAGTTTGGCTGCTATGTCTCTCACCTTTAGATACATCATTGGTAGCTGTATTGCAACCATATACTTTGCAGCTGAATTATTATATCTTCTGAGTATTCGCGATTGTCTTGCACAATTCTGAAAGGTATAGTTCTTCAACAACAGAGGGAGGCATAATTGCATGCAGCTTGTATCCACAATGTTGAGTGGTATAGCCGTGCCCTTTGCAAACCCCTTCACAAGTTGGATAAGAAGTGCTTCCCTATGGTCTTTCAGGGTCTGATGTAGGTGTGACTGTGAAGGTCCCCCTGAACTTGGAGGCAGCTAGACCTTTATCCATGTGGTGGTTGTAGACACACGATCTGTAAATAGGTTTTTAAAAGTACACATCTAACCTTTTCATCATATAAAAGCATGCATGTATGTACATCCGTGCAACCTTCTGTACAAGAGTTTGCTATGAAGACATTTTGTTGTTTATTAATCTCTTTCAGTACATGTACAGGGTGATCCAAAAGTCGCGCAAAATGTTTGAATTGCTATAACTCCAGAACTGAACATTGTAAAATTATGCTGTTTGAAGTAAAAATCATGCCAATGACTAACTTAAAGCTATTAATATGTAGTTATTAAAAGTTATTATTAAGTTTATTTAATACATGCCAATGCATTGATCAACAAGCAACAACCCCCAGAGAGTGTGTAAAAATTAATTTTTATAGCTATTAATATTACTTATCACGTGATCTACCTTATCTAAGGTTTTTGCGGGAAAACCCCCGCTCAAAGTCAAGCTATAGCATATAAATCACCAATATCGCGGTAAATCTATGCAAAGGAGCATCCAATAATCGTGCCAATAAATAGTTTACCATCTTGCCTGGTGCCTAACGAAGCCAAATGTTTAAAACGGAATTTATTAATTTCCGTTAATTGGACTTGTGAAAAGCAGAGTTTGAATTATTAGACCCGTAGAGGAAGTCATACTCTAATTGTGGAACTAACAATTACATTGATTCGTGTTTTGGAAGCAGAGTTTAAAGCTGTTGAAGTTAGGCAGCGCTTACGCATGCGCGGTATCCATATAAAATAATGTTAGGTCCGAGAACGAGAGTTCCTCACGTGAACATAATTGAATAATTATTGCATTCACGTGATACATTGCCACAACACAGCCCCACCCTCCTAAACTTTGCATCTCTGCAACATCATATTGCGGGCACTTTGCATTCACCTATCCGAATAGTCATCGTGGCCCATGCAGATGCAGGAGCAAATATTGTAAAACCCAGTGTTTTTACCATCAATGCCCCCAAGCTGTTAAATAAGTTGTTTCCCAGGCAGTACTTCAGTGCTTTAAAAACACAGCATCTTTATAGAACCCAAATCATGCCATACCGCGCTGTTTGTAACAGCAGTAACGGTTTTAATAACAAACCAAACTCGGTGGGCATCATTTCAATTCGATCCATCGATCCGGCAAGTACGCGCGTACAGCACTGCAGCTACACGGGTGCATGTAACCACGTAGAGCAGAACGTGATTCATCAAAGACGCTATGGTATACGCGAATAGGTAAGCATCGGTTCAGAATGTAAGCCTACGTAGTACGCACGGCGCATTCGTTTCCTGTTACAGACAGTATTCAGAGAAAACAGCGTTGTTTCGAGCAGAACCAACCCAACAACATGCAACTCGCTGAAACAGCTCGCTCTGTAACGTCCCACCACGCTAAGGTACGTGTGCCTCAGGGGAGCAAGAGCCAAAGAAGACTTCCAATGGTGCACACATTATTAATTAAGAGATGACCCAATGACATTAAAGGGGGTTCCAATGGTTCACCCATTAGAGGGGTCCCAATGGTCTGGACATCAAAGGAAATAAGAGGGTCTCTATCTCTTAGGTAGGACAGTGTCCAGTGTCACAGAATGTGCATAGGGTGACTGCAGATGGAGCGAATGTGCTTCCACTGCATGCCTTGTTGACATGTCTACAGGAATGGTAGGCGTGGTTAGAAAAATTCTTAGCTGATACCTCACTAGTGAGAAATGTGTGGGGAACACCCCTGGTGTATTTTTGGTGTAATTTCTGGGACACTGTCAAGTGTCACAGAATGCATAGGGTGACTGCAGATGGAGCGCATGTGCTTCCACTGCATACCTTGTTGACACATGTATAGGGAGGGTAGGGGTGGTTAGAAAATGTTTAGCTGAGTCCCCACTAGTGAGACATGTGTGTGGTACACCACTGTTGAGTTGGTGTAATTTCTGGGACACTGTCAAGTGTCACATAATGCATTGGGTGACTGCAGAATGGAGCAAATGTGTTTCCACTGGATGCCTTGTTGAGCCATGTACAGGAAGGTTAGGGGTGGTTATAAATGTTTAGCTGAGTCCCCACTAGTGAGACATGTGTGGGGAACACCCCTGGTGTATTTTTGTAATTTCTGGGACACAATCAAGTGTCACAGAATGCATTGGGTGACTGCAGATGTGCTTCCACTGCATGCCATGTTGACACATGTATAGGAAGGGTAGGGGTGAATAGAAAAATGTTTAGCTGAGTCCCCACTAGTGAAACATGTGTGTGGTACACCAATGTTGAGTTGGTGTAATTTCTGGGACACTGTCAAGTGTCACAGAATGCATTGAGTGACTGCAGATGTGCTTCCACTGCATGCCTTGTTGACACATTTACAGAAAGGGTAGGGGTGGTTAGAAAAATGTTAAGCTGAGTCCCCACTAGTGAGACATGTGTGATGAACACCCCTGGTGTATGTTTATAATTTCTGGGACACTATCAAGTGTCACAGAATGCATAGAGTGACTGCAGAATGGAGCGAATGTGTGTCCAGTGCATACCTTGTTAAGCCATGTACAGGAAGGGTAGGAGTGGTTAGAAAAATGTTTATTTAAGTCCCCACTAGTGAGACATGTGTGAGGAAGACCCCTGGTGTATGTTTGTAATTTCTGGGACTCTATCAAGTGTCACAGAATGCATAGGATGACTGCAGATGGAGTGAATGCACTTCCACTGCATGCCTTGTTGACACATGTATAGGGAGGGTAGGGGTGGTTAGAAAAATGTTTAGCTGAGTCCCCACTAGTGAGACATGTGTGTGGTACACCACTGTTGAGTTGGTGTAATTTCTGGGACACTGTCAAGTGTCACAGAATGCATAGGATGACTGCAGAATTGAGCAAATGTGTTTCCACTGCATGCCTTGTTGAGCCATGTATAGGGAGGGTAGGGGTGAATAGAAAAATGTTTAGCTGAGTTCCCACTAGTGAAACATGTGTGTGGTACACCAATGTTGAGTTGGTGTAATTTCTGGGACACTGTCAAGTGTCACAGAATGCATTGGGTGACTGCAGATGTGCTTACACTGCATGCCTTGTTGACACATTTACAGGAAGGGTAGGGGTGGTTAGAAAAATGTTAAGCTGAGTCCCCACTAGTGAGACATGTGTGATGAACACCCCTGGTGTATGATTGTATTTTCTGGGACACTATCAAGTGTCACAGAATGCATAGAGTGACTTCAGAATGGAACGAATGTGTGTCCAGTGCATACCTTGGTAAGCCATGTACAGGAAGGGTAGGGGTGGTTAGAAAAATGTTTAGCTAAGTCCCCGTTAGTGAGACATGTGTGGGGAAGACCCCTGGTGTATGTTTGTAATTTCTGGGACTCTATCAAGTGTCACAGAATGCATAGGATGACTGCAGATGGAGTGAATGCACTTCCACTGCATGCCTTGTTGACACATGTATAGGGAGGGTAGGGGTGGTTAGAAGAATGTTTAGCTGAGTCCCCACTAGTGAGACATGTGTGTGGTACACCACTGTTGAGTTGGTGTAATTTCTGGGACACTTTCAAGTGTCACAGAATGCATAGGATGACTGCAGAACTGAGCAAATGTGTTTCCAGTGCATGCCTTGTTGAGGCATGTATAGGGAGGGTAGGGGTGAATAGAAAAATGTTTAGCTGAGTCCCCACTAGTGAAACATGTGTGTGGTACACCAATGTTGAGTTGGTGTAATTTCTGGGACACTGTCAAGTGTCACAGAATGCATTGGGTGACTGCAGATGTGCTTCCACTGCATGCCTTGTTGACACATTTACAGGAAGGGTAGGGGTGGTTAGAAAAATGTTAAGCTGAGTCCCCACTAGTGAGACATGTGTGATGAACACCCCTGGTGTATGTTTGTAATTTCTGGGACTCTATAAGTGTCACAGAATGCATAGGTTGACTGCAGATGGAGCGAATGTGCTTCCACTGCATGCCATGTTGACACATGTATAGGAATGGTAGGGGTTGTTTGAAAAATGCTTAACTGAGTCCTCCACTAGTGAGACATGTGTTTGCTACACCCCTGTTGAGTTGGTGTAATTTCTGGGTCACTATCAAGTGTCATAGAATGCATTGGGTGACTGCAGATGGAGTGAATGCACTTCCACTGCATGCCTTGTTGACACATGTATAGGGAGGGTAGGGGTGGTTAGAAGAATGTTTAGCTGAGTCCACACTAGTGAGACATGTGTGTGGTACACCACTGTTGAGTTGGTGTAATTTCTGGGACACTTTCAAGTGTCACAGAATGCATAGGATGACTGCAGAACTGAGCAAATGTGTTTCTACTGCATGCCTTGTTGAGCCATGTATTGGAAGGGTAAGGGTTGTTTGAAAAAAGTTTAGCTGAGTCCCCACTAGTGAGACATGTGTGGGGAGCACCCCTTGTGTATTTTTGTAATTTCTGGGACTTTATCAAGGGTCACAGAATGCATAGGGTGATTGCAGATGAAGTGAATGTGCTTCCACTGCATGGCTTGTTGTCACATGTACAGGTAGGGTAGGAGTGGTTTGAAAAATGTTTTGCTGAGTCCCCACTAGTTAAACATGTGTTGGGATCTCCCCTGGTGTATTTTTGGAATTTCTGGGACACTATCAAGAGTCACAGAATGCGTACGGTGACTGCAGATGTTCTTCCACTGCACGCCTTGTTGACACATGTATAGGGAGGGTAGGGGTGAATACAAAAATGTTTAGCTGAGTCCCCACTAGTGAAACATGTGTGTGGTACACCAATGTTGAGTTGGTGTAATTTCTGGGACAATGTGAAGGCATTGGGTGACTGCAGAATGGAGCAAATGTGTTTCCACTGCATGCCTTGTTGAGCCATGTATAGGAAGGGTAGGGGTTGTTTGAAAAATGTTTAGCTGAGTCCCCACTAGTGAGACATGTGTGGGGACGACCCCTGGTGTGTTTTTGTAATTTCTGGGATTTTATCAAGTGTCACAGAATGCATAGGATGACTGCAGATGGAGCGAATGTGCTTCCACTACAGACCTTGTTGACACATGTATAGGAATGGTAGGGGTTGTTTGAAAAATGCTTAACTGAGTCCTCCACTAGTGAGACATGTGTTTGCTACACCCCTGTTGAGTTGATGTAATTTCTGGGTCACTATCAAGTGTCATAGAATGCATTGGGTGACTGCAGAATGGAGTGAATGTGTTTCCACTGCATGCTTTGTTGACACATCTACATAAAGGGAAAAGTACAGAACCAGTTCAGCACTGCAGCTACACGGGTGCATGTAACCACATAGAGCAGAACATTATTGATCATAGACGGTATGTTCTACATGAATAAGTGATCATCAGTTCAGAATGTAAGCCCCGCGCATTTGTTTCCTGTTACAGACAGTATTCAGAGAAAACAGCGTCACTTCGAGCAGAACCAGCCCAACAACTTGCAACTCGCTGAAACAGCTCGCACTGTAACGTCCCACCACGCTAAGGTACGTGTGCCTCAGTGGAGCAAGGGCACATAATAGGGGTCCCAATGGTGCACACATAAGAGGGGTCCCAATGGTGTACACATAAGAGGGGTCCCAATGGTGCACACATAAGAGGGGTCCCAATGGTGGACACATAAGAGAGGTCCTGTTCGTGCACACATTAAAAGTTTAAAGGTGTACACAAAAGGGGGGTCGCACTGTTGTGTGGTCCCTATAGTGCAAACATTAGAGGGGTCCCAATGGTACAGCCTGGGAAACAACTTATTTAATGGCTTGGGGGCATTGATGGTAAAAACACTGGGTTTTACAATATTTGCTCCTGCATCTGCATGGGCCACGATGACTATTCGGATAGGTGAATGCAAAGTGCCCGCAATATGATGTTGCAGAGGTGCAAAGTTTAGGAGGGTGGGGCTGTGTTGTGGCAATGTATCACGTGAATGCGATAATTATTCAATTATGTTCACGTGAGGAACTCTCGTTCTCGGACCTAACATTATTTTATATGGATACTGCGCATGCGTAAGCGCTGCCTAACTTCAACAGCTTTAAACTCTGCTTCCAAAACACGAATCAATGCAATTGTTAGTTACACAATTAGAGTATGACTTCCTCTACGGGTCTAATAATTCAAACTCTGCTTTTCACAAGTCCAATTAACGGAAATTAATAAATTCCGTTTTAAACATTTGGCTTCGTTAGGCACCAGGCAAGATGGTAAACTGTTTATTGGCACGATTATTGAATGCTCCTTTGCATAGATTTACCGCGATATTGGTGATTTATATGCTATAGCTTGACTTTGAGCGGGGGTTTTCCCGCAAAAACCTTAGATAAGGTAGATCACGTGATAAGTAATATTAATAGCTATAAAAATTAATTTTTACACACTCTCTGGGGGTTGTTGCTTGTTGATCAATGCATTGGCATGTATTAAATAAACTTAATAATAACTTTTAATAACTACA
This sequence comes from Spongilla lacustris, assembly GCA_949361645.1. NCBI lineage: Eukaryota > Metazoa > Porifera > Demospongiae > Spongillida > Spongillidae > Spongilla > Spongilla lacustris. Next base: position 44,848 of record OX442432.1, on the reverse strand, counting down.
TATTAATAGCTTTAAGTTAGTCATTGGCATGATTTTTACTTCAAACAGCATAATTTTACAATGTTCAGTTCTGGAGTTATAGCAATTCAAACATTTTGCGCGACTTTTGGATCACCCTGTACATTGTGGTCTCACTTGTTTACGTAGATTATATATTGTTTAGGTAGGGGTAAACTGAAGACCTATCACAAGATGTAGAATTTGCATGAATATCATTAGGGCTGGTAGAGTCCACACTGTACAGTGTGCTACATGCTAAGCTAAACATGCTTCGCATGTGTATGTTAGTGATAGAGGGGAGATAGGGAAGGCCCGAAGGGCCTCTTAGGGTTTAGGGTATAGGGTTGGGGTTCTAGGGGGGAATCCGTCGCGGATCACGAATCTGCACTCACTGCGTCTGTAATATGCTATCCTAGTCATACGCAATGTTATATTGTTCAAAAATTTACAAGACTACATCCTTCTCACGCTTAAGTCTTTGTGAGCCAAGCAATGGAGGGAAGTACAGTATATGAGGTGTGGTTATCTTAATCAGTTTGGTTTTGTAATTTGACCCCTTTTTAGGGGTCAGACGACCTGCATTGATGCTATAGTCTAGGTGCAGATGCTCTAGACCTCATTATGACGTATGCGGTCTGGGTACAAGACTACACTCTGTGTGCACGCGCGGGTCATTGCATTTGTATTCAATTGGCCTATAGAACACACGCACACTCAGACTTACACTCACGGGCAAAGTCACATTGCCATCTGTACATAGTTGCTCGTAAAAATGGCGGACAAGCTCTGAAGAAATTCTCGCCCGAAAAGGTCTCTATGGCTATGAAATCATAGATATATAATTATAGGATGATGACGAAGCTAAGATATATTAATCAATATAACAAATTTGTGTATTATATTAACCATTTTTTTCTCTCTTTTTTCCCCCTTTTTGTTTTCCTGCTCATTATGTGCTATACGAACAGGCTATGCCCTATCGTCGTTATCCAAAGCTGAGACAGAAAGATTAAAGGTTGGGACTGATTGATTGGAACACTGACAGTTGTCTCAATTTGATGTCACCCCAGCTGTACGATGGAGGTACCAGATGCAATAACAGGCATCTGGCCTCTTGGGTGGTGGTCTGTGGTGAATTGTAGAACAAGCCCCCCCCCTCACCCTTCTAAAGTCATGGCTATTAGGGATAGTGGTTTGTTAAGAATGGTGGTTTATTAGGCTGGCTTTTTGGATGGTATTTTTGTGAAACTCTTTCTCTTTCTTTCTTCCTATTCTAAGCCCTTACCTAAACCCTGGCCGGCTGGTCACCCCAGCTGTACGATGGAGGTACCAGATGCTATAACAGGCATCTGGCCTCTTGGGTGGTGGTTTGTATTTATGGTGTACACCTCATTCCTTTCCTAACCAAAGCCCTTACCTAAACCCCGGCCGGCTGGTCACCCCAGCTGTACGATGGAGGTACCATATGCTATAACAGGCATCTGGCCTCTTGGGTGGTGGTTGGTGGTGAATGTTAGAACAAGCCCCCCCTTCCTTCTCCCTCCACAGTCGTGGCTATTTGGGATAGTGGTGTGTTAAGGATGGTGGTTTGTTAGGCTGGCTTTTTGGATGGTATTTTGATGTGATGTTGTGAAACTCTTTCTCCCTCTTTCATCCTATTCTAAGCCCTTACCTAAACCCCGGCCGGCTGGTCACCCCAGCTGTACGATGGAGGTGTCAGATGCAATAACAGGCATCTGGCCTCTTGGGTGGTGGTTTGTGGTGAATGCAGAAAGGAAGGGCGAACAGAAATGGGGGAAAATTCAGTGGAACAACTTATACTCCCTCGCTGATGCAGAAAGGTTGCGCTGAAACTAGCGCATGAGGCCCCCTTGGCATGCAGGACATATGGGACCTAACAAGACCATAAGCAGGGTCCTACAACGCTTCTCATTGCGAGAAATTTCGGATGCTCATTACGTATTCCTGACGCGTCATTGCAAACGTCCGTTAATTTTCCGCGCACGCGTCCATTGAAATGTATGGAACAAGGTGCATTTCTGTTCAGTCTATATTCCTATATAATTATAATTATACTAGTTTGCTTGTTGCAGCTTTGCTTGCAGTATATAATTGTTCACTACGTAAAAGAACATGTACAAATCCAGCAGAAAGACAAAAACGTATTAAGAAGCAACTTTACAGTACATAAGGTACATGTACTGCACGTTGTTAGTTGGGCATTATATTCGCGTAGCCGAACAGTTATGGGCATAGCCGTATCGTATACACAGCTGTGCCATTGCTGATGGTATCAGTTTACCTGGTTATGTAATTGGCCTAGCTGTCAGCCGCGGGTTCTTAATTCCTATTATACCTATAAGTCATCGACGCTGTCCCGTTTGAAGCAGGTGCACTCTCTACTTCATGGCCCTTCAGGCGACTCAGGCCAATTTGTATTTCCAAACCGCTCAACGTTAATGCCTAATTGCAAACTAAAAACAATGCGTAACAGCTGTATAAGTAATCATTGCGCGCCTATTGTAGTAAATGAGTAACAGCTGCTTTTAATTACCCGTACTATTGACTGCCATGCAAGCTAATTAGCACACAAAAGTTAATAAAACCAGGAATATAAGTTCATAACAAAACGCAAACATCTTCCTATAGAATTGCACTCCCTGGTAAGAAGAAAAAAAAAACCGAACGAAATAAAAAATCGACCTCACCAGGATTCTAACCCAAAAAACGTACTTCACACACACACACACACACACACACACACACACACACACACACACACACACACACACACACACACACACACACACACACACACACACACACACACACACAACACACACACACACACACACACACAACACACACACACACACACACACACACACACGCTCCATCGTTATACTTGTATATAGATCTATAGATGGGACAGTTCATGACAAAATGAGCCTTCGTACAGGGTGTCAACAAAAGAACACAACGCTTTTGAACGCGAAGAACTTTTGATAGGATTAAGAAAAAATTTCATATTTTGAAACTGAGTTGGTCGGTTTCCTCAAATTTTTTTACATCCATTTCATTAATACATTATTAATCATGCTAATTAATTTTAATAAGCACAACTAATTACTGATTTTGAAAGTTCGTATGTGTTCACGTATTTATTGTGAAGCTTCGTCCAAAATATTGGATTTTTTCACATTCACAACAAACTACGACCCACTACTTGTTTCTCTTCGCGTACGCATGCGCACACGACCTCGTCCCACGACTTATTTCGTGATTAAATAAGCAGTCTCAGTCACGTGATACAATTCGGAGGTGGATCTTTTTTAAAAAAGCAATGCCCCACCTATGTGGGTGTTACGAGTCAGCAAGTGCTAATTACATGTTTACATCCAATGTGGTGCGCACCAATTAGCACAATCGTACAGGCAGACACTACTACGGGCTGATAAGAATTTGACATGCAATGCCATTCTGTGAGTTAGGAAACAGAGACGCACACGTGTATACACGCGTGTGTTATTACACACGCAAAAATCAAATCTAAGATTACAGCTCTCTCGGAGCTAATAGCCTACAGCAGCATCGCATCCCAAGCAGCGCATAGTAATTTGTGCGCGTATCTGATTTTGTCTCTTAGCTAGCTACGTAGCTAAGATCCTGTGGAGCCAAACCAATGCTACGTATGGGTACTGCCTGTGCCGGATTAAAGGATACTCTTGTGTTATGTGAAGTGCCATTTAATACTGTAAGGAACGCCTCATGTCATACATATGTGAAGGGTCAGTGAGCATTCAAGCCTCCATCCAGTAAAGTGATTAATTGTGCATGCTGTTAAGCTAGGTATTTGCTTTGTAAATCTAATAAGGGGGTGCTTTCATTTATAATGTAACGTGAGCTTTGTTGAACCCTTACTATTGAACATAATGCGCACGTGATTTATTATTGTTGTTCATTAAAATATATATTGCGACTTCGTGAGCTGACCACGCGTGTGCATATCCTAGCGATTGGGAGTTTCTACATGGTCCTATCGAGCCTGGGAATTGATTAAGAAAGCGTGTCTTTTGAAATGAGTGAGGAGATTACACGAAAGAAAGAATACACGCAGGTCATAAGGCATCAGTATCGAAGGTCATTAGTCAGGCCAAGACTGATCTGGGTTCTACCAACCGCGATGCTCTCAAGCTAGAACAACAGTGTCAGAAACTCAAGGAGAAACTCGAGATTCTACGGAAACTGGACTCTGAAATTCTGGATTTAATCGCGGATGAGAATGAATTAATCGCTGAGATTGAACAGACGAGTTCAATGGGGACCTTGAGCTGCCCATTCTTACGCTGGATAAGGCTTTGGATGTTAATGCAGGTACCACAGCTCAATTGCCACTTCACAGATCCCGCAAGGTGACCAAATTACAGCAACAGCTGGTTTGAGGACAGCAGATAGAGCGGCAAGCCATTCCACACAGCGTTCAGATGATGCAATGTCAACCCACGCTTCAAGCCCTCATGGTGGTGCCCCTATGACAGGTACTGATAGAGCTCACGCATGTAAGGCAAAACTACCCAAAATCAACCTGAGAAAGTTTAATGGAAATCTTACGTCATGGTCTACTTTCTGGGATTTGTTCGAGTCTTCAATACATCTCAACCATGAGCTATCTGCTATTGACAAGTTCAATTACCTCAATTCACTTCTTGAACACTCTGCGGCTGAAGCCATAGCTGGATTATCTCTGACTTATTCCAACTACGATGAAGCCATAGCAGTCCTAAAGAAAAGGTTTGGAAACAAACAACAACTAATTGCCAAACACATGGATGTGCTTCTACATATCGAACCAGTGAATCATCTCAGAACATTAAAGGTCTGAAGCAACTATACGACAAGGTGGAATCACAAGTGAGGTGTCTCAAGTCTCTTGGGGTAGATTCCACATCATATGGTACCTTGTTAACATCCATCCTGACAAGTAAGATCCCTCATGATCTTTCTGTAATCATCAGCCGTGAAGTATCACAAGATGAATGGGAATTTGAAGCCATATTGAAGGTGATTGAAAGAGAAGTGGAAGCAAGGGAGAGAACAGCTGAATCATATGTACCTAGCAAACATGGTCGAGAATATCTTACTGCTGCTTCACTCCTTTCAAACAACCCCATACAAGGCTCTTGCTGTTACTGTGGCCAAGATCACGTGTCTTCTCACTGTGGGAATGTGACTGATGTCGAAGAATGGAAGCGCATCCTAATGAGAAATGGAAGATGTTTTGTGTGTCTCAAGCGTAATCACCGAGCTCAGGAATGTCGCTCATCTCTCAAGTGCCTTATCTGTGGGAAACGGCATCATGTCACCATCTGTGGCGCATCCTTTAAGGGTGCTTCCAATCCATCCTTACCGAACAGCAGCAACTTGCACCATCACTAAGTACACCAGAACCTCGGACCCAGAAAGCAGCACCTACCGGCCGATCTGTACTGTCAATGTTTGTGGATGTGAGGACTCCAGACAGCAAAGGTAATTGTGTGCAAGCCAGATGTTCCAGCCGTCACCCAAACCACACGGATAATCTTTGACACTGGAAGCCAGAGGTCATACGTGGTCACTAGATTATGAGACACTTTGTGGCTGCCAACTGAAAGAACTGAAACTTTGATAGTCAAGACTTTTGGGTCAGGTAGTGGACAACCTCAACTGTGTGATGTCGTAAATCTCAGCATGAAAACAAGAAATGGAGCCAATGTGGTCGTACCGTTACTCACTGTTCCTACTATCTGTGAGTCCCTTAGCGGACAATCTATCAGCCTTGCAGCACGTCGGTATCCATATTTGTCTACACTGGACCTAGCAGACGAGAGTGATCCTGATTGCAGCCTGGACGTAGGCATTCTCATTGGAGCAGACCACTATTGGGCATTAGTTACTGGCAGGAATCGCCAGGTAGATGGTCCAACCGCAATTGAGACTCGTTTTGATGGGTTTTGTCTGGTCCCGCTACTGGATTGCTCTGTGGATCGACTTCAATGAGTTTGCTATCATGCCACAACTAATGACTGGAGTAACCCTACCATCAGAAGACAGTTCCCTTGATCAGAGACTCAAAATGTTTTGGGACTGGAGTCTATTGGTATTGGGGCTGAAGAATCGTCAGTTTACGAGGAGTTCATGCAGAATATCAAATTTCAGAATGGCAGATATTGCGTCCGTCTTCCATGGAAGTCACACCATCCACCATTGCCAGATAACTTCAGTCTAAGCCAGGCAAGGCTACTTGGGCTAGTAAAGAGATTGAAACAGTCGCCACACATCTTCAGAGAGTATGACAACATCATTCAAGATCAGATAAGCCTAGGCATTGTGGAGATTCTAAGCGATCCATGGAACACTTCGCAGTCCAACCAAATACACTATTTACCATGTTGTCAGGGAGGATAAATTGACGACCAAGCTTAGAGTTGTTTTTGATGCTTCTGCCAGAACCAGTGGACCTTCACTCAACGATTGCCTGTATACAGGACCATCATTCAAGCAAAAGATTGCTGACATCTTAGTACGATTTCACCTTTTCCCTATAGGTCTTGTAGCAGACATTGAGGAGGCCTTTTTGATGGTCTCTGTTGCAGATGATGATAAGAATGTCCTCAGGTTCCTGTGGCTAGATGATATCTGTAGTAGTAGCACTTGAACAGTATTGTATATATCGGGTTATGTGTAATAATGTGGGCACGTGACGGGGGTTGATTGATTATTATTTGGAGACATTACACATGGTGGCAGCGGTAAAGCGGGATGGCTAGTTTTCAAGTTACGCCACCCGAACAGTTCAATTTTGCCGGCCGGATGAATGGCCTAAATGGGTTAGAAGATTCGAACGCTTTCGAGAGACATCTGGACTCTCCGACAAGCCTCAATCTAACCAAGTAAATGCTCTATTATACTGTATGGGAGATGCGGCAGAGGACATTTTCCGCTCATTCAAACTGGATGAGACGAAAAAGGAACATGAAGACTATCAGCTGGTTAAGACGCGTTTTGAGAACCACTTTGTGAAGCGGCGAAATGTAATATTTGAAAGGGCGCGCTTTAATAAGAGAAGCCAGCAAGATGGTGAATCGGTTGAGTCCTTCGTGTTAGCTCTCTATAGTCTGGCAGAACATTGCAGTTATGGGTCGTTACATGACGAAATGATTCGAGATCGTCTAGTTGTAGGTCTGCTGGACAGCAAGGTGTCAGAAACACTTCAGTTGGACCCAGATTTAACGTTGGATAAAGCGGTAACTACTGCCAGGCAACGAGAAACGGTCAAACAACAACAAGAAGTGGTTAGAGGATCTAAGGAAGGTGAGGGACTAGCACTGGTTGATAGCATTGCACAGCAAAGCAGCTCACTGGCTAGAAGGGAAGCTAGGAGGGATATGCCACAAGTAGATAGTGGAGGAGGTGCTGGTGAGGGGAGATGTGGTTGGTGTGGTAGAACTTCATGTAGTTCACGTCAGCGATACCCTGCTCGTAATGCAACCTGCTTCAAGTGTTCCAAAAAGGGTCATTTTGAGAGTGTTTGTAGGACTACGACCAAACTTGGAGAGGTGTTGGCAATTAGCACATTTAAGAGAGATTACTTTGTGGGAATGATCTAGCAACAGAAGTTAGGTAGCAAGACATGGTGTAGTTCCCTTTTTCTCAATGGAGTGCTAATAGAATTTAAACTAGACACAGGGGCTGATGTTACTGTAATTCCTGCACAGGATTACACAAGATACTTTAAGGGTCAACTTGTGAAGCCATCCAGGATATTGAGAGGTCCAACTCAACATTGCCTGAATGTTGTTGGTCAGTTTATTGGAACCTTAAAAACAGATGGGGGAGTAGAAGTGAAGCAGGAAGTGTATGTAGTTCGAGACCTGCACATGCCATTGATAGGTCGTCCTGCAATTGAAGCATTGGGTCTTTTGGTGAAAGTGGATGTAATCGATGCGGAGGCAAAAAGCCATTTCACTCAGTTGTTCCCTCAGTTGTTTCAAGGATTGGGGAAGTTACAGGGCCAGTATCACATCAAGCTAAAAGATAATGCACAGCCATTTGCCCTGACAGTGCCACGAAGGGTAGCTATACCTTTGTTACCAAAGGTGAAAGAGGAACTTGAGCGCATGGAAGCAATGGGGGTGATTAGTAAGGTCGATGAGCCAACTGATTGGTGTGCGGGTTTAGTAGTAGTTCCTAAGAGCAATGGTCAGGTTCGTATTTGTGTAGATCTTACTAATTTGAATGAGAGTGTTTGTCGAGAAAGGCACTTGCTTCCTAGCGTTGAACAAATACTGGCACAGTTGGAGGGTGCCAAGGTGTTCTCTAAGCTGGATGCCAACTCACGGTTTTGGCAAATAGAGCTTGCACCAGAGTCAGCAAAACTGACAACATTCATTTCACCATTTGGCAGATTCTGTTTTAACCGCCTGCCATTTGGTATAACTTCAGCTCCAGAGCATTTTCAGAAGCGTATGTCATCTATTTTGGCGGGGTTGGATGGAGTTGTGTGCCTAATCGATGATATATTGGTGTTTGGACGGTCACAAAGTGAGCATGATAATCGTTTGCAGTACACCCTAGAAAGAATTCAGAATTCAGGGGTTACATTGAACTATGAAAAATGTGTGTTCTCACAGAACTCAGTCAAGTTTCTTGGTCAAATAGTTGACCAGAATGGCATTAAGCCAGATCCAGAGAAAGTGAATGCCATTGCTTGCATGGCAGAGCCGACCAATGTTAGTGAGATTCGACGTTTCCTGGGCATGGTCAACCAGCATAGCAAGTTCTCACCTAAACTTGCAGAACTGACAAAGCCACTGCGGGACCTACTGAGCAAGAAGAATCAATGGATGTGGGGGCAAAAACAAAAAGATGCTTTTGACCAAGTGAAGAAGGAGCTTAGTAAGAGTCCAGTGTTAGCCTTGTACAGTCCATCATTAGACACAATGATTTCAGCTGATGCCTCCTCATATGGCCTAGGTGCTGTACTTTTACAGAAACATAGTGAAGAGTGGAAACCAGTTGCATTTGTTTCCAGAGCACTGACAGAGACAGAACAGCGGTATGCACAGATCGAAAAAGAGGCTCTTGCGGTCACCTGGGCATGTGAGCGCTTTGAGGACTACTTGCTGGGTATACCCTTTCTCATAGAGACTGACCATAAACCTTTAGTACTACTTCTTGGAAACAAAAGCTTGGACGACCTTCCACCAAGGATTCTGCGCTTTCGTCTGAGGCTCATGAGGTACACCTACGTGATTATGCATTCACCTGGTAGGAGTTTATTTACAGCTGATACACTCTCACGTGCACCAGTTTCTCAGCCCTTGACCATGGACAAGGAATTGCAGGATGTCACTGATGCATTTGTCAATATAGTGATGCAGAACCTCCCAATTAGTGAGAAACGTTTAGAGGAAATACAACAGCACCAAACAAGAGATCCTATTTGCACACAGCTTAAAGCCTATTGCAAAGATGGATGGCCTGCAAAGAACACACTTAAAGGACCTGTTAAACATTATTGGTGTGTTTCTGGAGAGCTCACTATTCAAGGAGATCTTCTAATGCGAGGAAGCCGACTTGTAATCCCAGCTACTCTGCGAGCAGGCATTCTACACAAGTTACATGAAGGGCACCTGGGAGTTACGAAATGCAGAGAGAGGGCTCGGCAGTCTGTGTGGTGGCCAGGTATGAGTAAACAGTTGGAAGATTTTGTACTGTCCTGTTCAGTGTGTTGTAAGGAACGAACTCAGAGGGCAGAGCCGCTCATTCCTACACCATTTCCCGATCTTCCATGGCAGAGAGTTGGCACAGACCTTTTTGAATGGAAGGGATCATCATATCTTCTGGTTGTTGACTACTACTCGAGATATATTGAAGTTGCCAAGCTTTCAGCAACTACAGCAGATAGTGTTATTTTACACATGAAGTCCATATTTGCCAGAAATGGCATCCCGGAGACAGTGGTCTCAGACAATGGACCCCAGTTTTCAGCAGCTTCATTCTCATCATTTTCTAAGGAATATGGATTTTCACATGTAACAAGTAGTCCAAGGTTTCCTCAAGCTAATGGTGAAGCTGAGCGGGCAGTATCTACAGTGAAGAACTTGCTAAAGAAGTCAGTGGATCCTTATTTGGCATTGCTTGCGTATAGGACAAGCCCTTTGAAGAATGGATATAGCCCTTCAGAACTCTTAATGTGTAGGAAGCTCCGTTCTACACTTCCTATCCATCCTTCCCTGCTTTCTCAGAAAGTTCCAAATGTGGAAGAGCTCAAGCAAAAGGAGGAGTATCACAGACAGCAGTTGAAAGTGAATTTTGATTCCCATCATGGATCACGCTTATTGAGTCCATTACATACAGGAGATACTGTTGGGTTACGGACCATAGGTCGACTGGCGTGGTAGTGAAGGAGGTAGCGCCACGATCATATGAAATTGCCGTTCAAGGTGGAACAATGAGACGTAACAGACGACACTTAGTTCGGTATCCTGGCAATGATGTACAGGACCTTACACCACAACCTGAGGGACCTTCTGACAATGGAGCATTACAGAGTGAGGTATCTCATGACACACCCGAAAAACTGGATGTCACAATACAGCCAGAAGCTCCAGTTCATGAGGAACAGGAAAGTGAAGATACTTCGATGGAGAGAGATATTGAACAGGAAGTCAGTGACACTCTGAGCGAAAGAAATGTTGATCAAGAATCTGGAGTAGTACGCACTCGAAGTGGACGAATATCAAGACCTCCCGATCGATATTAGAAAGGGAGGTGTAGTAGTAGCACTTGAACAGTATTGTATATATCGGGTTATGTGTAATAATGTGGGCACGTGACGGGGGTTGATTGATTATTATTTGGAGACATACACAATATCGAGGCTGAATTACCCAAGATCAAGGTGTTACGCTTTTCCAGGGTACTTGGTGTCTCGTCCAGTCCATTCCTTCTGAATGCAATTATAAAGCACAATATAGATCACTACAGGACAGTGGATCAGCAGTTTGTTGAAAAATTTGAACAATCTATATTTGTAGACGACGTCACGTTTGGTGCTAAAGATGAAGAAGACACGTTTCAGTTGTACAAGAAAGCCAAGGGTTGGTTGGCGGAAGGAGCATTTAACTTACGCAAGTTCCACACCAACTCACCCAAACTACAACAATGGATAGACACTGAAGAGGTGAAGAACACAGTTCCAGTTGCTGGGAAACAGAACACAACTGTCGAAGATTTGTCTTATGTGAAAAGCACATTGGGAGGATGTAAGGTTGATTCAAGTGGAGTGAAGGTCCTGGGAGTTCAATGGGACAGCATTCCGGATCAGTTGTCCTTTGACATCCGTCACATCAGTAATGCAGAGGATAAGGTGCAGCCTACCAAGCGCAACATCGTTAGTATCGTTTCGAGGGCTTATGATCCTTTAGGAGTGCTGACACCATTCACCATCCTTTTCAAGATATAATTTCGGAGGCTGTGTGTTGAGAAAATAGACTGGGACCAACCACTTACAGGAGAATTGCTGTTACAATGGGAAGGATTGCTGGACAGTTTGAAATGAGCGCAAACCATTGCCATTCCTCATTGCTACTTCAGTGGTAGAGATGAGAAGGAATCCTGTAACTTGGTCGGATTTTGCGATACTTCTCGCCAAACCTACGCGGCAGTCGTATATCTCCGGATACAGACAACCAGTGGATGTTCCATGAGGTTTATTGCTACCAAGTCAAGAGTCTCACCACTACAGGACCACACCATCCCTCGTCTGGAGCTATTGGGCGCTCTTCTGTTATCCAGACTGATGGTTAACATCGCTTCCGCACTTAACAGTGAACTCACATTGAATGCCCCTGTCTGTTATACTGACTCAAAGGTTGTGCTGTTCTGGATCCAAAGGTGTGATAAAGAGTGGCGTCAGTTTGTGGAAAATCGGATTCGTGAAATTCACCACCAGACCTCTGTTCAAGCATGGCGGCACTGTCCTGGGAAGGAAACCCTGCAGATTTACTGTCCAGAGGGGTTGACTTGTCCGTGATTATAAGTGACCCTCTGTGGCTGAAGGGACCAGGTTTCCTTTGTAACTCACCTACAGATGACAACGTAACCATGGAGGAAGCTGTGTTTAATGAGTGCATGTCTGAATTGAAGGCCAAGGACGACCAAAGTTGAAAGAAGCGTGCAACTTTCTGGTGATGAGCCAGAGGATCTAATCAATTGTGAGAGCTTCAGCAGTCTTAGGAGGCTTCTCAGAACAACAGCTTATGTTTTGAAGTTTGTCAAGGCCATCAAGATCAAGGTTAGAAGATCAAGGGAGGTCCTCAATGCAGAGTTAGATGGTACCGACCTCGCAGTTGCTGAGTTATATTGGATACAAGCTTGTCAGAGAGTCTCAGTTCACAACAAGAAGTTTGAAGAATGGAAGACGCAATTTGGACTCTACTTAGATGATGCAAATTTGTGGAGATGTAAGGGAAGATTGGGTTGCGCAGGTCTACCTGAAGCCACTAGACACCCAATATTCCTACCTAGTGGACACTACTTTACCACTCTACTAATATTGGACTGTCACCAATGTGTTATGCATGGTGGCATCAAGGAGATGCTCACAGAGCTCAGAGCACGATTTTGGGTTGTCAAAGGGCGCAGTGTGGAAGGTGTTGCATCAGTGTGTGATATGTATGCGATACAATGGACGACCATACAGTGCCCAAATTCACCGCCATTACCGCATTTTCGGGTAAATGCAAGTCCACCATTTTCATCCATTGGAGTGGATTATGCTTGGCTCTTGTATATTAAAGGAACTGGAAACAAAATCTGGATTGCTTTGCTTACCTGCTGCGTAACGTGTGCTATCCATTTGGAATTGGTACCAGACATGACTACAGAAACGTTTATCCGCTGTATCAGACGTTTCACTTGTCGAAGAGGAACCCCCACAAGGATCGTTTCTGATAATAGTAAAACATTCAAGGCAGCGAGTAAGGAGCTGGCTAGGATTCAAGCTGATCCAATCATTAAGGACTATTTTGAACAGCTACGGGTTTGCTGGTCCTTTAATGTTGCAAAGGCTCCGTGGTGGGGGGGTTTTTACGAAAGGTTAGTTGGGTCTGTCAAGAGGTGTCTCAAGAAGGTTGTGGGCAATACCAGACTGACATTTGATGAACTTCTGACAGTCATAAAAGAAGTGGAGGCAACACCTAATTCTAGACCGCTCACCTACGTAGCCGCTGACGATATCCAAGAACCTCTCACCCCAGCACACCTGCTTACTGGATATCATCTACTTGGTCTTCCAGACCCACATTCGGTGTTGGAGCAAGATGCAGACTTTGTGGTATTTGGGGATCATTCCAGTATTACTACATGGATGGAGTACACCAGACGCCTCCCTAGACACTTCTGGAAGCGCTGGAGGAGCGAGTACCTGATTAGTTTGAGAGACACTCACAAGTACATGGCCACCTCTTGTAATGGGAAGAGGTACGCAGCAACAGGGGACATTGTACTAGTGCACGATGAGAACCACCCCAGAACATTCCGGAAACTTGGAAGGGTGGAGCGCCTTATAGAGGGGCATGATGGGCTAGTTAGAGCTGCAGTAGTGCGTGTTGCTTCAGAGTCAGGGACCACGACACAAATGCGACCTGTGCAGTTGCTGTACCCTTTAGAACTGAATGATCTTGGCACCGTAGAAACTGAAAATGCTGAGAAGGTGGAGGCTGAGCGAGCTGCAAATCGACCTAGGAGAAATGCAGCAGAGATAGCTAAACTGAAGATGAGTCTACAGATGCAGGAATTTGATGACTCTGACCCAGAAAATTGACTAGTTCTTACTAGCCAATTGGGGGGGAGTGCTGAACCCTTACTATTGAACATAATGCGCACGTGATTTATTATTGTTATTAAAATATATATTGCGACTTCATGAGCTGACCACACGTGTGCATATCCTAGCGATTGAGAGTTTCTACAAGCTTCTAGCTGTGAGTGTTATTAAGGTTAAAGGTAGTCTCTGCTTAAAATACACCTGCAGGTTTAGATGATAGCAAAGGTTGCAGTTTTAAAGAAAAGTGGGTACGAGCCTTATTTCTAGTTCCAGATCATAGTGTGTGCTGTTGCTTAATTATGTGTCAGTGTGTAGACCACCGATCTCTTTAACAAATTCTCGTAGTTATGTTAGACTTTATTCAACGCTAACTTTGCAAGCCTCCAGCAAAGTTTTAGATAATTTGTTTTTCTAAAGAGAAGGTGTGCGTTACTTTCAATGTTCATCCCAGATCTTTTTTGTTGCTGCTTGTGTATGGATGGCTCTCTTCTTTTTAAACAGACAGTTGTGATATGAGGGGGTGCTTTTGTTAAAAATCACCAGCTAATGTTACAAGCCACCAGACAGGTTTTCAATGATTGGATTTAAGAGCCTGTTAGCTAGTTCCCAGATAAGGGTGTGCCTAAATTGGGATTAGATGAATTTTGAAGACAGCTGTTTTAGGTGAGGTGTGCTTACATCATGTTCGGAGCCTTTCCAGCTGTGTTAACTGTGGCCTTTGCATATAGACTCTCTGGTTTTTTATGTGAGGGTGTGCTTAACTGTCTAATGGATTGGGTAGGGTTGTAGCTAGTTTCCAGATCATAATGTGCACTGATGCTTATGTGGTGAGAGGCTTTAGTATTTAAATGAGTCATGTTTTTATGTTAGGGGCCAATGCTTCCATTTTAGAGTATCAGCTGATATTTAAAGCCTCGAGCTATGTTTTAGATAATATCACGGAAATAGTGCCATTAGAGAGTTTGAGCTTTAATTTCAATTCATAAAGCTATGAGTTTCTTAGCGGATCACAATCACTGTATGTCTTAAAGTGAGCATCATGTTTTGGGCCTTGCTGTTAGCTACGTGTAGTTCCCAATTTATGATATGTGCTGTTGCTTATGTATCAGCCTTAGGAGACTCCTGTTATGGTGTAGCAAGCTTACAGCTAGGTTTAAGATAGTCAGATGTACGTGTGGTGCCACGTCTTAAGAGTACTCTCTGCTTTAAGAGACTCAAGTGTAGTGTGTGCCCAGGTACTCGTGAGGGTGTCCATTAGTTTCATACCATCCAGTAATGTATTTGCACACAAAATGATTGTGCATGCTGTTGAAGTATGTGCTTTTTAGAGTGGTGTGTTTGTGATTGAACCTTGTAGCTAGCTAGTTCAATATTATAGTTTGTTGTTGCATATGTATTACTCTCTTATTTAAGTGAAGTTCTCATGTTTTTATTCATGGTGTTTATTTGTCAAACCTTCAGCTAGTGTTTCATAGTGTAAAGGAGCTGGAACGAGGCGGACATAAATATGTGTTGTCACCACAGGAGGTACAAGAGAACGATCCTAACCAATGAGAACATTGGGATTGTGGACCAATGGCATGCATCGTATAGCCATATATAATGCGCATGTTGTATGCCAAAAGGATGCGAAGTGTGATCAAGATTCTTTACCCGTGTTTGTGGTCAAAAACCCGACGGCGGCGTACCGGTGTGCGCGCGGAAGATCTTTACACATAGGAAACTGCCATTTTAAGAGAACTGGTTAATGCATCATTGTTGCACTTTCCCAGGTCGTAGCAGACCAACAGGTGTGTGTGTGTTTTTGTTTTTTGGGGGGGGGGGGGAGTAAATTCCTGTTTTGTTATGTACTTTGCGTGCTTTTAATACTTCTCCAGTAAATTAATGATTGTGGATGCTGTTGAGGAATGTAAACAACTGTGATAAATGAGGTGTGCTTTAATTGAAAATATAATGACGTGAGCTAAGTCCAATGACCCTCGTTGGCAGTGCTCGATTCGCCGTTTATCGATATCTTTTTTCGTATTATAAATCGTGATGAGATTAGGCTTTTATCTACATGTTCAACCGCATAGGGGTATGCATATGGCTGCATATGTGCATGCACATAGCTGCATAGTGGTGTGCATATAGCTGCATAGGTGTGTGCATATACGAGTGGGTGCATGCACATAGCTGCATAGTGGTGTACATATAGCTGCATAGGTGTGTGCATATAGCTGCATAGGTGTGTACACATGTACTGAAGTTATATAAACTTTCAAAGTGCACGCCGACGCTTAGATAGCAGCTGATATGCAGCTCAATGAGCTATACAACCGTATAAAAATGTTTCCAGCTAACTGGGCTCAACGCAGCTCAAATCTGGGGCTATGTAACTTTGAAGTTTTTGCAGAACTTTGCAGTTCAAAGTGCACGCCGACATCTGGATTGCAGCTAAAATGCAGCTCAATGAGCATTACAACCGTACGAAAAGGTTTCCAGCTAACTTGGCTCAACGCAGCTCAAATTTGCTACTATCTAGGACTTAGTTTAGCATCAAGGTGTTCATATGTATTGGGGTTATATAAACTTTTCAAAGTGCACGCTGACGCTTAGATTGCAGCCAAAATACAGCTCAATAAACCTCGTAGGCGTACGACAATGTTTCCAGCTAACTGAGCTCAACGCAGCTCAAATCTGAGGCTATATGACTTTGAAGTTTTTGCAGAACTTTGCAGTTCAAAGTCTGCTCCGCAGGAGTGCCGACATCTGGATTGCAGTCGAAATGCAGCTCAATGAGCCTCACACCCGTACGAAAATGTTTCCAGCTAACTGGGCTCAACGCAGCTCAAATCTGCGATTATGTAGGACTTAGTTGAGCATCAAGGCGTTCATGTGTACTGGGGGTATATAAACTTATCAAAGTGCACGCCGACGCTTAGATAGCAGCTGATATGCAGCTCAATGAGCCTCACAACCGTACAAAAATATTTCCAGCTAACTGGGCTCAACGCAGCTCAAATCTGTGGTTATATGACTTTGAAGTTTTTGCAGAACTTTGCAGTTCAAAGTCTGCTCCGCAGGAGTGCCGACATCTGGATTGCAGTCGAAATGCAGCTCAATGACCCTCACACCCATACGAAAATGTTTCCAGATAACTGGGCTCAACGCAGCTCAAATCTGAGGTTATGTAGGACTTAGTTTAGCATCAAGGCGTTCATGTGTACTAGGGTTATATAAACTTATCAAAGTGCACGCCGACATCTGGATTGCAGCTAAAATGCAGCTCAATGAGCCTCACAGCCAAATGAAAATGTTTCCAGCTAACTAGGCTCAACGCAGCTCAAATTTGCGGTTATGTAGGACTTAGTTGAGCTTCAAGGCGTTCATGTGTACTAGGGCTATATAAACTTTTCAAAGTGCACGCCGACGCTTAGATAGCAGCTGATATGCAGCTCAATGAGCCTCACAGTCGTACGAAAATGTTTCCAGCTAACTGGGCTCAACGCAGCTCAAATTTGCGGTTATGTAGGACTTTGTTGAGCACCAAGGTCTGCACATGTACTGGGGTTATAAAAACTTATCAAAGTGCACGCCGACGCTTAGATAGTAGCTGAAATGCAGCTCAATGAGCCTCACACCCATACGAAAATGTTTTCAGCTAACTAGGCTCAACGCAGCTCAAATTTGCGGTTATGTATGGTTCATGTTGTATGGTTCATGTTGTGTATAGAAGCATCTATAAGCAAGCTATATATTAAAACTTAGTTATATAAACCTAGTCAAATTCAGCCTCTATCTATATCTTCTTTATTTATATAAACCTAGTCAAATTCAGCCTCTATCTATATCTTCTTTATTTACATAATACATACATAGGTATATATGGATTTTTACTTTTTATCGAAATAAGTATGAGAATAAAGGCTAAATAGTATGTGATACTAACTCCGGCATCATCTTTATTATATGTTCTATTAAATGATCAGGAAACAATTCAGATTGGATGGATTTACTGCATAAATCACAATTTACCTCCATGTCATCCTTTAATGAGATATCAACCTGTACATGCCATGAGAACCGCTTAAACATATTCGCCATAAGTAAGAAGCATATGCTAGTAGTAAATACATTACTATACTCTATATAATAGGATTTCTTTATGCTATGTTTAAACGAATACTTGTTATATATGTCCTCTATTATTTCAGCTATATCCATCTTATTATCAGCTTCTTCAATATGTGAAATAAACTGGCTTTCATCTCTATCTGGTAAATAACCTATACCCTCTAACTTAAATTTACCATCCTCGTTATAAAAGTCAAAACCATCTCTATCTATATCTTTTGTTTCTTCCTTATACTCATCTATACGTCTAATCTCGGCTCTAATCTCCTTAACCTTCTTCTTACCAATAACGCCGTTATTTGACTTAAACTTGCAAATATAGCATGCGTGTATTATAAAATAATGTTTATCAACCTTTGCGTTGCAAAGGCACCATGGACATAGTGCCCATATTACCAGGGCAACCTCATCCCTCCATCCTGCACATTCTCTCAGAAGGTTCTATATTTCAGCTACTGTGTGGGGGAAGGTGACATCCTACTGACAGCTCAGACATGTGTGGTTCTATCATTGTAGTCATACAAATTATATAATATTTACTATAGGTGTTACAGCAAGGTTGATGGGGGATCAAGGCAGATATGGAGGCAGCAAGCCACATAGTTCTGCAGAAGTCTAAGGGCATTCTCCATTTGAAGACCTGTTGAGGTATGCATACGTGTCAATGGCCTGCCTGAGCATGCTATGAAGTTTAGCCCTTCCCACTATAGTGTTCTGCCTGTAAGAGTGTCTTCACATTATATCAAAAGAGCGCATCACACATGCGCATGTGCAGTATATACAATACACAACACAATAATTATTAGTCAACATAGTGTTATGCCACATCTCCCTTTCTTGAGATGACAGATCACCATCCCTATCGTTCAGGTGGGCGAATCGTTGTACCCGTCTGCGACCGCGTCATGATTCGTCGAGGGGGAGGTGAGTTATCACCCTTTTCTGGTAGTTGCTCCCCTTCTTGCTGTGGTTGCTCTAACTCTGGTCCAGTAAGTGGTTGCTCCAATTGTTGTGGTTGCTCTAACTCTGGTCCAGTGGGCTCCAATGTTTTCACGACAAGGCTAGGCATGACATTGAGTTGGTGTCGATTGCGGCGTGCCTTGCCACTCTGGGTCTCCACGATGTATGATCGAGGGGCCTCTACCTTCTCCAATACCACACTGGGAGTTGGCTTCCTCCTATCAGTAGTGATCCAGACTTCAGCTTGCTGGGGAATCTGGGGAAGTGAGTGGACCTTGTGATGCTTGTCAAAATTGGCCTTTTATTGAGACTTAAACTTATGGTCTTGCTCTCGGAATCCATGCAGGTGTGTCCATGATGGTTTTAGCTGTTCTGAGATCTGTGGCAGATTTGTACGTAATTGTCTTCCCATGAGGAGTTGAGCCGGTGACAGGCCGCACCAAGGTAGCTGTGTAGATCGGTAGGTAAGGATTGCCAAGTAAGGGTCTTGATTTTCTTTCAAGATATTTTTCACAGTTTGGACCGTTCTTTCAGCAAGACCATTGCTTTGTGGAAAATGTGGGCTACTGGTGGTGTGCCAGAAGCCATAGCATGCAGCAAATCTTGCAAACTCATCTGAGGAGAACTGTGGACCATTGTCACTTTGCACCATTTCCGGGATACCATGCCTAGAAAACACTGCCTTCACAGCTTCAATCACAGCGTTACTGGAAGTTGACCTGAGCTTGATAACCTCAGGGTACCTTGAAAAGTAATCCACGATGAGTACATAGGTGGCTTTGTTCAAAATAAAAAGGTCCATAGCAATGCTTTGCCATGGATAGTCTGGTAGAGGTGTTGGCATCAATGGTTCAGGACGTGGTGTAGAATGCTTTACACACTCTGCACAACATTCAATGGCTTCCTTTATTCTCTGCGATATGCCAGGCCACCAAACAGAGATTCTTGCCCTAAGTCGGCATCTCTGGATACCCTGATGCCCGTGGTGAAGTTTTCCCAGTGTCTTATGTTGTAGAGACTCTGGCACCACAATGCGTTTTTGGAAGAGAAGCAGATTATTGTGAACTGACAGTTCTCCTTGGACCTTCCAATACGGCTTTAGTGCAGGTTCAATCTTGTGTCTCTCTGGCCATCCGTCTAGACAAAGCTTCATCACCGCTGAACACACTGGATCTGCTGCCTGAGCCACTGCATATTGGCGTAGCCGTTCCTGGCCAGCTGGAAGGTGTTTAACACAGACTTCCATGATACGTTCAGCTTCCTCTTCTAACTGCTGGTCGGCTTTAGTGATGGGCCCTGGAGCTCTAGACAGTGCATCTGCTGTGCACAGGAGTTTACCAGGCACGTGCTGAATAGTATAATCAAATCGGGCAAGCCTTAGCTGAAATCGAAGAATTCGTGGAGGTAACGTATCGAGGTGTTTTGACCCTAGCAGTGGAACTAGCGGCTTATGATCAGTTTCTATGTGGAACTTAAGCCCAATAATATAGCTGGCGAACTTGTCACATGCCCATACGGTTGCTAGTGCCTCCTTTTCAATCTGTGCATATCGTTCAGTATCTGACATAGATCGTGAAGCGTACGCCACTGGTTTCCATTCATCCCCTGTTCTCTGTAGCAACACTGCACCAAGCCCATGTGATGAAGCGTCAGCGGAAAGCTTGGTTGGTGCATCTGGGGTATAGAATTCAAGGATTGTTGGCTTGCAAAGTTCCGCTTTTACCAGTTGAAATGCCTCTTCTTGCATCTGGCCCCATTGCCATGCACGATTCTTGCTCAGCAGTTCTTGCAAGGGTTGTGTTGCTTGTGCTAAGTTGCTGGGTGAAAACTTCCCCATTTGGTTGGCCATTCTGATATTATTGGGTGAATTCAGGCGTTGGATGGCTGATGTTTTCCCTGGATCTGCTTGGATGCCCTGATGGTCAATAACATGTCCCAGATAGAGTAGTTTTGTCTTCTCAAACTCACATTTCTCTCTGTTTAGGGTTACACCTCCATCCCTGATTCTGTCCAGTGCCGCTGCAAGTCGAGCATCATGCTCCGCTTTATCATTGTCAAACACCAGCACATCGTCCATTTGACAGAGAACTCCTTTGAGGCCTGCGAGTATCTGACTCATCCGCTTCTGGAAGTGTTCAGGTGCGCTGCAAATCCCAAAGGGAAGTTTGTGGAAGTAGTAATGGCCAAATGGAGTGATAAATGTTGTTAGAAGTTTGGACTGCTCCGTCAGTGGGATTTGCCAGAACCCTGAGTTGGCATCCAGTTTGCTGAAGACCTTTGCACCTGCCAGCTGAGCTAAGGTTTCATCTACTTTAGGAAGAGGGTATACCTCTCGACACACGTACCGATTTAAGGGTTGATAGTCTAC
Organism: Spongilla lacustris; assembly: GCA_949361645.1. NCBI lineage: Eukaryota > Metazoa > Porifera > Demospongiae > Spongillida > Spongillidae > Spongilla > Spongilla lacustris. The sequence goes on along the minus strand of OX442432.1, from coordinate 23,534 downwards.
GCATATGCGAATTGCTCCATTCTTCGTATGAGCCACCACCATTCCAGCACACCATGGGGTTGGTTTGTCTACTTTTGAGATTATTCCAAGTGACTCCATTTGCTTCAGCTCCTGTTCAACCTTGGAACGCAATGGTAGAGGGATGTTTCTTGAGGTGAACAATGCATACAGCTGTGCATCGGGTTTAATCTGAATGTCATATGGCTCCCCCAAGCTCCCCAGTCCTCGGAACAGTGTTGGATACTTTTCCACTATGGGATGCAAGGCTTCCACTGTTTCATCCATCTTTGCCACCAAGTCCAGTGCAAGAATAGCTGGCAGACCAAGTAGGTTTGTTCTTAGACCTTCCACCACATACACAGGCTGCTTGGTAGCTTTCCCCTGATGAGACAACTCCCCTTCCAACTGGCCAATCACCCTTAAGGGAGTACGTGCAGGACCATAAAGAGTTTTCTTTGGTGACTCAAGTTTGGGCCCCCAAAGAGTTCCAAACGCTGCGTCTGAAATTGCAGTCACTTCAGCCCCTGTATCAATCTTGAACTCTAGCATCTGACCGCAAAGCCTTAGCTTGACTCTCCAGGTTTCAGAGCTATTGTGCGAGAGTGTGTCCAGGAATGCAGTGTCAACATAGCTTTCATCAGGTTGTACCTTGGCCACTGTCTTTGATAGGCACTGTGAGCTGAAGTGTCCTTTCCGCTTGCATTTGTGGCAGAAAGAATCCTTAGCAGGACAGAGGTACCAGGGATGCTGTCCTTTTCCACATTTGATACATTGCCTAGGTGTTTGTTATGGCTTTGTGAAAGTTGCACTTAATGGCTTTGTCCTGGTCTCTTGGCTCCTGAGGACATCCATCGCGCCATGTTCTAGATTGAGAGAGCCACTTTGTGCCTCCTGGAGCACCTGTTGTTGTGAATGTACTGCCTCTTTCTGTCGTAGCATAGTCTTTGCTTTTTCTAGGGTGAGTTCTGGGTCTAGTTGCAGTCTCTCTGAGAGGACCTTATCCCGAATGCCAACCACAAGACGGTCACGAATCATTTCTGGGGTTAGCGATCCATATGAGCACCGATCAGCCAGGTAGTACAGCTCAGTAATGTACTGGTCTCCAGACTCACATTCCATCTGGTCACGTCGGTTGAAGCGCGCGCGCTCAAATATGACATTATGGCGGACATGAAAATACTCATCTAGCTTCCCCAATACTTTAACGTAGCTTTTACTATCAGACTCACTGATATTCATAGACGCAAGAACCATTTCCGCTTCCTCGCCCATAGAGTACAACAGTGTGCAAATTTGCTTGGAGTCGGACTGTGTATCGAGGGCCGACGCAATACGAAACTGTTGGAACCGACGTTTCCAGCGACTCCAGTCGTCTGGTTTTTTTAAGTCGAACTTGTCTGGGGGTTGCAAGCGGATTTCGGCCATGTCCTACGTTGGGTGTTGGTGAACCGCTGCTGCCACCATGTAAGAGTGTCTTCACGTTATATCAAAAGAGCGCATCACACATGCGCATGCGCAGTATATACAATACACAACACAATAATTATTAGTCAACATAGTGTTATGCCACACTGCCTGCATAATTTTATTCGAAGTGCACTGCGGTGACTGAATATTGCTTCTGTTTACCAAGCATGCTATCTGCTTGTGTAACAAGTGGTAAGTAGTGTTGCTACATGTATGACTTTGTCAACACCTCCAAGACTTGATTCTTTCATTCTGTTTTTAGAATGCTTCCTAGCTGTGCAGGTCACATGTGTAACTTTGGAAAGGAAAACAAAGGTATGGATATAAAAATCATGATACGCTACTTGACTGGTGTACTCCACGTATAGAAGAGTACATCTACATATATGGAGAAGATTGATATGGTCCTCCAGTGGTGCTACAAAAGTGAACAATAAGTGTCTGGTGCTTATCCTGAAATTGGAAAGAGGATTAGTTTGGCAATGCGATGGCAGTTTAGTGAGTGGATTTGGTGATGGTGCATACAGTACTTGTCCTGACCGGGTGGATGTCAGATGTCGAAATTCACCATTTTTGTCTTGGTGATATGGTGGAGTTGGTGATGGTGTTAAATGTGGTGTTTAAATTTGTGCTGTGGTCACATATGGAGATGCAGTCATCCTAATGACAGCTCAGACACATTTGACTATAAATGAGATGGGAGGCAAAATTGTGTGTTATCATTGTGGTCATACAATATAATAATTTGCTATAGGTATTACAGCAAGGTGGATGGGGGGGATCAAGGCAGATATGGAGGCAGCAAGTCACATAGTTCTGCAGAAGTTTAAGGGCATTCTCCATTTGAAGACCTGTTGAGGTATGCATAGGTGTCAATGGCCTGCCTGAGCATGCCATGAAGTTTAGCCCTTCCCACTATGTGTTCTGCTGTTAATTAACTGATATGGCTTTAATAGTGTAAAGATGTTGGTCCAATATCAAGGTAAATGAATGCTGCATTGAGTTGAGTGTATTAGTCATGTTTCTTTATCTACTCTGTAGAGATGTGCGTCAGTGTCTGCTGTCAGTTGCAAAAATGGTGGTGTGACATTTGCTTCTGAGCCTCTACCAACACCAGAAAAAAATAGCAGCTGTATGGAACACCAGCAAGATACAGCAGTGGGTCCTACAGCTACCAGTCTGCCTCAATGCAAATGAGCAATCAGCTACCATGCAAGAGTCACTCGTAGGGGAGCTACCAGTGCCCATATTACCTTATTTCTCCATACACCAGTCATTTGTCAATTGGTACACAATGGAGCTACAAGCTGTAAAAAAAAAAAAAGTAATGGTAGTGTACAGGTGACATTTACTGAGCCTCTACCAACACCAGGTTAAAGAGCTTTGAAAGGAAGGAAAAAAAGCTTAATGGAACATCAATAAGATACTGCATTCATCCCTTCGAAGTGACGTAAGTGTCTTGTAACAGGTGGGGAGAAGAAAGTGCCTGTATATGGGCTTGTAGAGTGTGTACCAGGTACATGTGCTGTCATCACTTTGTAGATTGCATCCTATCAGTAAATGCATGTTGCATTCATTGTTCAGGTCTGCTGGTGTTGATATGGCTTATGTTTACTTGAACGTATCTACACTCAACAAAAGCAATTTATTTGCTCATGTTACATGTAACTTAACAGTGTTGCTGCAGTGTATGACCCATCAACACTTCTAAGATTTCATTTGAACACTTACTACAACTAAAAGTAAAGGTATGATATAAATATGATGATTCACTATTTCACTGGTGTACTCTACATATATAGGAGGATGACAGTGATGTTGGTCCTGAAATTTTTGAGAGGCTTAGGTTAGCAATGCAATGTGATGATGGCATGTACTGCGGAGATTGTTCAGTGGAGTTAGGGACCAGACTTGGTGATGGTTGTGTACAAATGTAGGTATGTGGAGTTAGGGACCAGACTTGGTGATGGTTGTGTACAAATGTAGGTGTGTGGAGTTAGGGACCAGATTTGGTGATGGTTGTGTACAATGTAGGTACCTAGTGTGGAGTTAGTGATGGTGCATCACACTTTTCAGGGATCAGATTTGTTGAGCTTCCTCCAGAATGGAGTGCTTATATTTGATCCTTGATTGGAGTTCAGCTGACATGGCTGGTGGTGACTCGAAAATATTGGTGTTTTGCGACTCAGAACAGACTGTTGCAGTTGTTGTGTGTATTGGAGCAGGATAGTTAGTCTGTTTTTGCTGCAGAATGTGGATTTTTGCCTGCCCCCTGCTCAAGCCTGTGTATGCCTATGGTGTCATGATTTCAGACATTGATAGTAGGCTCTGGAAGTAGTTGCTGTGTTGTGTTGTAGTCATAGTGTGCATCAGGTGACACTGGCACCAATTGGGTAGTAGCAGTAACAATGTAATATTAATTAATGACGCGATAATAGTACATATACATTGCACATCAAAAAAGAGTGACTGAACTTTCCCGGGATGACAACTACATTGATTAAAGAACTAGCACCGCAATGATACTCTCAGATCGCTGAATGCGATGGGCTAAACAAGCATATGGCAACAGATTTTTAGCCTAAATGTCTTTACCTTGGTTTTAGACACATGTCCAGATATCACAGCCTGCGATACGCATGCATAAATCGATTAAGCTACCAGGCTGGGGTAGGCTCTCCTCTTGCTTAGTCTCATACCCAGACCCAAATGTTGCACTCTTGGGCTGTTTCCGCGTAGCGGTGATGTAATCCATCCGCTGCTGCGAACGGGTCTGGGGCCGAGACTAATAATCGGGCATGAAAAAAAATTAATGAAACAAGTAAATAAAAAGCATTCTCTATGAGAAAGTTGGTGGCATATAGGATTTGAAGGCAATGGTGGTGTAGAAAGGAAGGAAACGAGGGTCTAATAATAAGGGTAAATGGAATAGTCCTATATTTAGCACACGTATATCCTACATGTAGAAATGTGCTAAATATAGGACTATTCCATTTACCCTTATTATTAGACCCTTGTTTCCTTCCTTTTTACACCACCATTGCCTTCAAATCCTATATGCCACCAACTTTCTCATAGAGAATGTTTTTTATTTACTTGTGTCTGATATATGGGGGACCTATCCTCAATGGCAATTGAATCAAATCACAAAGAAGGTAACCCCAGAAGTTTGATGTTGTTTGCTTCCATATAGTCAGAAACAAACCACAAATCATGATGTTGCTAGGCAGTGACATGTTCAGTGTTGCTACAGCTGGACATGGGTATGCATAGCATTTTGGTGGGTACTTCTGCACAGCTGGTATAAATGACTGATCCTTTTCTCTCTACCACTAATGGCCCATCGCCCAAACAAGTGTCTATCACATTTCTGAGTTACATAAATGTACATACAAGTACAGGTTCTGATGAATGCACTTGCCTGTACTAGAGGGCAGGTACACAATGTCATACTGGTACCTGGTTATATTAAGGCAACCCAATGTAAAAAAAAAGAAGGAAACAAGATTTTAAAAAACATTCTTTCTGAGAAAGGTGGTTGGATATAGGATTTTAAGGCAATGGTGTTGTAAAAAGGAAGGGAACAAGGGATCGACAATGATACAAATTTTTTTTTAAAGTCCTATATTTAGCACCGTAAAATGTATGTATTACAAAAGTGCTAAATAAAAAAAATTCGTATCATTGTTGATCCCTTGTTCCCTTCCTTTTTACACCACTATTGCCTTCAAATCCTATATCCAACCAACTTTCTCAGACAGAATGTTTTTTATATCTTGTATATATTATAGCTCTTATATGGCGATTGGCATGGCAGCACTTCCTAGGGAGTCTCTCGTACCATCCCCTTATCAACATCATGCATACGCCATTTTACACATATGTACTTGTACTCATTTATAGGACTAGAAAACAACACTGTAACAGTGTTCGATAGACTGAGTGGCATGCGGCACGTAGTTCCAGTGAGGCTATGGTTGGTACGGCATTTCAGCAAAAGCGAGTCAGTAGTTTGTCATTATAAACAACCGCACATTTCATACCGGATATTAATTATGAAGACTTTTGTGATTTAGTACACATAACTAATGAACTATAAGTTATTTCTTCGACGAATCAGGTTGTGAGCACCTCCACTACCTCTACTTGCACCTCCTGTACGTGTACTTGCACTTCATCTACCTCTGATTGCACTTCCTCTACCTCTATTTCACTTCCTCTACCCATGCCTCCACTACCATTTGTGCCTTCACTATTCGAGCCTTGAGTGCTCGTGCCTCCACTATTCGAGCCTTGAGTGCTCGCGCCTCCTCTATTTGCGCGTCCACACTCGCACCTCCTCTACTCGCGCCTCCACCATTTGCACCTCCACTATTCAAGCCTTATGTGCTCGCGCCTCCTCTATTCGCGCGTCCACCATTTACACCTCCACTATTCGCGCGTCCACATTTTCACCTCCTCTACTCGCGCCTCCACCATTTGCACCTCCACTATTCGAGCCTTCAGTGCTCGCGCCTCCGCTATTCGCGCGTCCAATATTCGCACCTACTCGTGCCTTCACCATTTGCACCATCAAGCCTCCTCTATTCGCGCCTCCACCATTTGTACCTCCACTATTCGAGCCTTCAGTGCTCGCACCTCCACTGTCCACACATTCTCTTGCTCTGTGCACACGTATACCTCCTCTTGCTCTGCGTACAGGTACACTTCTTCTCTCAATAATAACCAGTCACATGCGCTGTTTTCTTTGCTTTTCTAATGTGGTTTATTTGTCAGATAACAATCAAATAATTTGAATTATTATTGACCGTCAATAAATAATCTCTTGTGTACTCATATGTAAATTTTTAGGTGACAAATGTGATTACTTAAAAAGATAAGGTAGGATAAGTATTTGTGCACACCTGTACACATATTTCCCAATATGTGTACAGGTGTACACACGGATGCAAATAGACAATATGGATGTGTTTCAACAACACTGTATTGTTAGCAGCACAGGACGCGTCGAATGAAGTATTGATTCTATAAATGATTTTAAAATCCTTTGTTAAAATCACTGTGTGATTGAAAATTAAAATTGTGTTCTATTATAATTACTTCATTGTCATCTTTAGTATATATATGTCGGCAAAGTGCATGATGTAGGATATAGGGTTACTAAGTAGTCTATAGCTATTTGTTTCATTTCTCCTATACTGTAACGCGTTATTAATCTGTCAAACTACATGTATGTGTCGTTAGCATTTTGTGTACTTTTATATGATATTGAACTTGCATGTGTATGATTTATATATAGTCTGACGATACCTGCTATAACTGAATCAAGTTTTTCTAATAATACTAAATAGACTGATTATTTCATAGGATCAGTCACTAATCAACTGTTTTTTTACTTCTAAGTAGAGCTAATGTCTGATATCAGTTTTGCTGGTGTGTCATTTATCACACCGGAATAGGATTTTTAATGTTCACAGTTTTCAAGTTTAGTTAAAACAATTCATTAATTATACGCGGGGAAACGTAGATATTGTGGGTCTGGGTGTTGATACCACTATAACTTTTGGTGGGTGTGAGGTTTCCCTAGCCTGAGCGGGGCAGAAGGGGGGTGTGTGAGGATCCTGCCTCCTTGCATGCCAAGAGAGGTGGGTGGATCCCTGCCCAAGTGGAGCCGAGGCAAAACCAAGTCCCACACCGACCCCATAGGGTAATGGTAACTGGGTAATTATTTATTCATTGTACATGTTGTAAATGCACAATTGTATGATTAGGCCACACCAAACTAATCTTTAGTTTCTGGTCCTCCACATTATATTTATAGCTTGCTACATCAAATTGATTCTATTTCACCTGCTTTTAAGACATTCTAAAACAGTACTATGATACAGCTTGTTTTATTTGTCCTTTTCATTACTATTCTTCTAGGAAGGCTCGAGCGGGTCTTGAGAGGGCATGGTCGGGACCGGTACCCATTCCTCCCTAGTGAGGGTATGAGGGGGGCTGTAAGCCTACCCAGAAGCAAATTGTTGAAACTGTTACTATGGGCATAGCTATACTTGTTAACTTAAATTGCAGCATTCAGTTGAATTATCTAAGTCCACCTGTCTTTGTTGACGCCATTGCAGATGGTCGTCAGTTTGATCCAGCGGGTCGAGGCGGTCAGGGGGTCGATCCGGCAGATCAACGGTTTGATGAACCTGAAGCCCGAATGCGATCCGCGTGCCATGGTGCCGCCCCTCAAGAATCTTAAAGGCCTACTTATCATTAGAGTGCCTTTCATGCTGTTAGATGTAAGTGATTGACGTAGAATGCTCCCATGTACTGGTTACCATTTGTGGCCTGGCCTATGTTTAGTATGAAAAGATCTCCTTCAGGCTTGATAAAAAAAATAAGTCTACAGTGTACAGTGAGTTCACTCGGGTCATGTGAGAAACTATTGAATATGACTATGTATATGGATATGATTATAGTCACAATAAACAGGTTTTCCAATAAATGGATGCGGGCGGGGACCAGAAACTAAAGATTAATTTGGTGTGGTCTTATGGATAGTTTTGATTGCGAAAACTGTGCCCTGCATAGGCTGCCTGATGCAACTCAACAGCTGCCAAAGCTTTCCGCAACTACACCACGAAGTGGGGTTATACTACCCCAGATTTCATGACATCCAATGTCCTGCACGCACAGTTAAGTATAAGTATGACACACATCCCACGATTGGACATAATGACTGCAACTTGCCAACACTAGCAAGAGGTCATGCATATTACATAGGAATTGAAGTACTGTAGCTCCCCAAATTCAAAAACCCAAAGAGGCTTATAGAGATGCCTACGCCCAATATGTCACGTTTGGACTTGCGCCATCACTAACCACTGTGACCAGTAGGCCTGTCACGCAATAATTGATCCGGGTAAAAAGGGATCCAGCATTGCAATAATTGTTCCGGCCGGATCACTTTCGGCTGCAAAATGTTATCCGCCTCTGCAAAAAGTGATCCGGGTACAAATTATCGATACCAGTTGATGACATACAATTTGAATGATTGCATACAATTCTTTGCAATATAAAGCACTTCTGTAGGTCGTATCGATCCTGACAGATATTGGCATGCATGAAACGTCATTTGAATACATATAGTCCGTATACATTGTGTATCATATTTTGCAGCCAAACCTGAACCGGACCAATGTATATATGCATAATGTAACCCCAGATCACTTTTTGCAGCCAAAACTGATCTGGGGCAATAATGCTCGCACGCGGCACCAGCTTGCATTCACTCGCTGCAAGTTTCAGACAATTCTGTATATTATCTTTGGTAGAAGGTACACAAAATAAATGAAACCAAGGAAAACACATTCGATGCCATATTTATACACACGACAGAGTCCGTGTGAATTAAGGTCAAGGGCTATACCAGCACTTCCTAACAATACTAGCGGGGATTAAACTAACACCCCTATACAAAATTGCACAATGCACTTCCTATATGTTTCTTAATTAGGGTGCACGGCTATTTTCAGCCACGTGGTTCTTTGATGTAGCGATTGGCAACAGGATAGATGTCATACATTATAGGAATTCATGCAATTTGCTGTTGTCGGCTGGATATTTGTACTGTTAGAGCTAGCACCCAACTTCGACCAAGTTTGGCTGCTAGTGAAGCCACTTCCAAAACCATGACGTATAAGACAAGCAAGAAACAAGCTGGGAAGAAGGGTCCCCATTTGGCACTGCCCCCAAACGGTTGGGGTGCAGATAAGTTGACTGCGAGCCCGCCCAAGACTATGGCAATCTGCTCTGTGGCTGATGGCATATTACTGATAAAATAGGTATAATGCTATGCACTCTGGGATGAAACCATCTGTTATACATGCACTGTGATAATGACTTCAGATGGGACCAAGGCTGACACCTGCTTCGATCAGAGTATACCAATAACTGCCTATATGTGTTAATGCAATATGCACATACTCTAAAATATAGGGACATAGCTAGAAAGCACGCCTGTATGTTTAGCCACCCACCCCATGAAGTGACACAGCTTGAATCTTGAGATCTACACATGTAGGTCGGGTCTAATCCGTGTGGAACAATCCACCCTTTTGGTGGCCACTCCAGAGGTCAAATTCTCAGCCCCATCGCCCGATCGCAAAGTACAGCCAGAAGGACTTCTTCCAATGAAAGCGCACCTAGCACTTACATCCGTATATCTATTTCAGCCAAAGATGGCCAGTACCATGAGGTGGCAAGCCTACACATACGAATCATAAAGAAAAGAACTTCGAACTCAAGAAATGTAAACAAAAAACACCAATCACTTATTTTTTAAATTGGAGGTGGGGCTGCACGTCTGAAAGTCAGGTATCAGGTCCCCAGACTATCAAAATGAATTGGGGGATCGGAGTGATGTAAGAGTCATTTTTTGTAACGCGATGATGCTGCCACAACGCGCATGCGTAACAATCAATACGCGGAATCGAAACAAAACATTGTACTAAAAGAGATAATTAACTCCCTGCTCATATAGGTACTAAAAATAAAATTAGTTGTCGTAAAGAACGTTAATTAATTTGAATTAATAATTAGATGTCTTTATGTTTTGATAAATCTTATATAACGAATACAATTGTAAAGGTGAAAGTAGAATTTTGATATCAGGACCCACGGTAGTGGGTCCTATGTAGGATTGCCTTCGGATTTGCTTAGGTGGGCGTGGTTTTGGATCTAGCGTTTTAAAACGGTAACGAAGCGTTGCCTTTACTCCCCAGCTCGTATATAATCCATCACAAACATGACTGATGTGCACATATAACGTGAGCTTCGCTAAACAGTGCAGTTTACCTTGAGCGACAAGTAGGCGCCTAAATTCCGCCATTTAATTTTTCGTTCTTCCGTTCATCACGTAGAACTCGCGACAGGAACGTCGTAAGAAGACTAGATTAGCTTCAAAAAGTTGCATTTAATTTCCAAACGTGCCCTTTCATACAAATAAGGCCTAAAGTTGTTAGTTGGTGATGAAATGCCGTGAAATGACCCAAGCAGGTGCAATTCATTATTGGTGATATTTCTCGTTGCCTAGCAGTATGCAATATGACGCCACACACGCGCTTAATTTACTGTTGCCAGGCTACGCACACAGCTGCAGATACGTTTACAACAGGCGGTTCTAATTCAGCAAAGGTGACCAAGCCAAAGAAAGCGGCTCGTTAACAAGGAGAACTCTGAGTTTAAGGTATCCAAAGAGACCTATCAATAAAATTAAAAAGAGGCCTATATACTCAGATTACCCGATACCAATAAGAGTAATCTAAGTGTCCTATGCATTGCAACGAATACCGTGCACTATTAAGCCATATATTATATTGACTGAACACTCCTGGAAGGGAAAAAAAAATTAGGGGAACAAGTAAATCAAAAACTTCTCTATCAAGAAAGTGATTGGTGGTATGTAGGATTGGTGGTGCAAAAAGCAAGGAAACAAGGTACAGTATGTTAAAGTGAGGTTTGGTAGGATCCTACAACTATAACAGTCCTACATTTGCAAATAGGTTTCTTCATTTGCAAATTCAGGACTGTAAGTTGTAGGATCCTACCAAACCTCACTTTAACATACTGTACCTTGTTTCCTTGCTTTTTGCACCACCAATCCTACATACCACCAATCACTTTCTCGATAGAGAAGTTTTTGATTTACTTGTTGCATTCCTGGCCGAAATTTCTGGCAATGAAGATTCACAGAAATCAAACTAGAGTCACTCACTACTTGATATAAACAACAATAAACAAACTAGAGTCACTACTTGATCTAAAAGACCCACAGAAATCAAAATAGAGTCACTACCTGATCTAAAAGTCGTACAGAAATCAAGTCACTACCTCATCTAAAAGCCACACAGAAATCAAACTAGTCACTACCTGATCAAAAAGACCTTAAGAAATCAAACTAGTCACTACTTGATCTAAAAGACCTACAGAAATCAATCTAGAGTCAGTACTTGATCTAAAATATGCACAGAAATCAAACAAGACTCACTACTTGATCTAAATAACTTACAGAAATCAAACTAGGGTCACTAACTGATCTAAAAGTCACACAGAAATCAAACTAGAGTCACTACCTGTTCTAAAAGACCCACAGAATGCTAACTAGAGTCACTACTAGATCAAAAAGATCCACAGAAATCAAACTAGAGTCACTACTTGATCTAAAAGACCCACAAAAATCAAACAAGTCACTTACTGATCTAAAAGCCAAACAAAGATCAAACTATAGTTACTACCAGATCTCAAAGACCCACAGAAATCATACTAGACCCACAGAAATCAGACTACAGTCACTAATTGATCTATACGACCCACAGAAATCAAACTTGTCTCCACTTGATCTAAACGACCCACAGAAATCAAACTAGTTTTTTTTCTAACTGATCTAAAAGACCCACAGTTATCAAACTAGAGTCACTATCTGATCTAAAAGACCCACAGAGATCAAAATAGTGTCACTACTTGATCTAAAAGACTCACAGAAATCTAACTAGTCACTGCTTGATCTATAAGACGCACAGAAATCAAACTAGAGGCACTGCTTGATCTATAAGATGCACAGAAATCAAACTAGAGTCACTACTTGATCAGAAATACCAAGAAATCTAACTAGATTCATTACTTGATCCAAAAGACCCACAGAAATGAAGCTAGAGTCACTACTTTACCTCAAATACTCACAGAAATCAAATCACATTTAATACTTGATATAAAAGTCCCACAGAAATCAAACTAGAGTCACTTCTTGAGTTGAAAGACCCACTAGTGTCCTTACCTGATCTGAAAGACCCTCAAAGATCAAACCAGACTATAAATGACCCGCTGAAACAAACTAGTCACTACATGATCAAAAAGACCGACAGAAATCAAACTAGAGTCACTACCTGATCTAAAAGACCCACATGAAACCAACTAGTCCCTACCTTTGATTAAAGACCCACAGATATCAAACCAGAGTACCTACCTGAGTTGAAAGACCGACAGAAATCAAACTAAAGCCTCTACCTGATCTAAAAGACCCACAGAGATGAAACTAGAGACACTACTTGATCTAAAACACCCAAATAAATCAAACTACAGTCACTACCTGATCTAAAAGACTCACTGAAATCAAACTGGATTAACGACATGATCTAAAAGACGCACAGAAATAAAACTAGAGTCACTACCTGGTCTAGAAGACCCTCAGAAATCAAACTAATGTCACTACTTGATCATCAAGACCAACCGAAATCACACTAGAGTCACTAGTTGATCTAGAAGACCAACATAAATTAGACTTGTGTCGGAAGCTGGTCTAAAAGACCCATAGAAATCAAACTAGTCACTACTTGATCTATCAGACCCTCAGAAATCAAACCAGATTCACTACTTGATTTGAAAGACCTACAGAAATCAAATTAGAGTCAGTAGTTGATCTATACAACCCACAGAAATTAAACTAGAGTCAGAAGCTGATCTAAAAGACTCACAAATCAAAGTAGAGTCACTATTTGATCTAAAATACCCACAAAAATGAAACTAGAGTTGCTAACTTGATCTGAAAGACTTACAGAAATCAAACTAGGGTCACTACCTGATCTAATAGCCCCACAGAAATCAAACTAAAGTCACTATTTCATCAAATGACCCACAGAAATCAAACTAGAGTCACTGTTTCATCAAACAACCCACAGAAATCAAACGAGAGTCACTATTTCATCAAATGACCCACAGAAATGAAATTAGAGTCACTATTTCATCAAACGACCCACAGAAATCAAACTAGAGTCACTATTTCATCAAACGACCCACAGAAATCAAACTAGAGTCACTATTTCATCAAACGACCCACAGAAATCAAACTAGAGTCACTATTTCATCAAACGACCCACAGAAATCAAACTAGAGTCACTACTTCATCAAACGAACCACAGAAATCAAACTAGAGTCACTATTTCATCAAACGATCCACAGAAATCAAACTAGAGTCACTATTTCATCAAACGACCCACGGAAATCAAACTAGAGTCACTATTTCATCAAAAGACCCACAGAAATCAAACTAGAGCCACTATTTCATCAAACGACCCACAGAAATCAAACTAGAGTCACTACTTCATCAAACGACCCACAGAAATCAAACTAGAGTCACTATTTCATCAAACGACCCACAGAAATCAAACTAGAGTCACTATTTCATCAAACGACACACAGAAATCAAACTAGAGTCACATCTTGATCTAAATGACACACAGAAATCAAACTACTCACTACGTGTTCTAAAATTCCCACAGAAATCAGAGTAACTACTTGATCTATAAGACGCACAGAAATCAAACTAGAGTCACAACTTGATCTAAAATACCCACAAAAATGAAACTAGTCACTACCTTGATATAAAAGACTTACAGAAATCAAAGTAGGGTCAATACCTGATTAAAAAGCCACACAAATCAAACTAGAGTCACTACCTGTTCTAAAAGACCCACAGAATGCAAACCAGTCACTGCTAGATCAGAAAGATCCACACAAATAAAACTAGTCACTACTTGCAAAAGACCCAAAGAAATCGAACTGGATTCTATATTTGATCTAAATGACCCACAAAAATCAAACAAGAGTCACTACTTGATCCAAAAGACCCACAGAAATCAAATTAGAGTCAATACTCGATCTAAACGACCCACAGATATCAAACTGGAGTCACCACTTGATCTAAACGACCCACAGAAATCAAACAAGAGTCACTACTTGATCTTAAAAGACCCACAGAAATCAAACCAGTCAGTACCTGATCAAAAAGACCCTCAGAAATCTAACTTAAGTCCCTGCTTGATCCAAAAGACCCACAGAAATCAAACCAATCACCCCTTGATCTAAAATACCCACAAAAATCAAATACCAACAAAAATAAAATTAGATTCCGTACTTGAACTAAAACACCCACGGAAATTGAACTAGAGTCACTACTTGATCAATACAAACCCACAAAAATCAAACTAAATACACTACTTGATCTAAAAGATCTGCAGAAATCAATCTAGTCACTATTTGATTAAAAGACCCACAGAAATCAAACTAGAGGCACTACTTTATCAAAAAGACCCACAAAAATCAAACTAGAGTCCTGACCTGATCTAAAAACCTTCAATGATCAAACTAGATTTACTACATGGTCTAAATGACCAATAGAAACAAATTAGATCAGATAAAACTAGAGTCACTACCTGGTCTGGACAACCCACAGAAGTCAAATAGAGTCACCACTAGATCTAAAAGACCCACAGAAGTCAAACTAGTCACTACATGATCAAAAAACCGACAGAAATCAAACTAGAGTCACTACCTGATCTAAATGACCCACAGAAGTCAAACTAGTCACTACATGATCAAAAAACTGACAGAAATCAAACTAGAGTCACTACCTGATCTAAATGACCCACATAAATCAAACTAGACTCACTAACTTCGAGTAAAGACCCACAGAAATCTCAGTAGAGTCGCTACGTGTACAAGAGACCCACAAAAATCAAACTAGACTCACTACGTAATCTAATAGACCCACAGAAATCCAACTGGAGTCACCACTTGATCTAAACGATCCACAGAAATCAAACTAGAGTCATTGCTTGATCTAAAAAACGTACAGAAATCAAATTAGATTCTGTACTTGAACTAAAACACCCACAGAAATTAAACGAGTCACTACTTGATCAATACAAACCCACAGAAATCAACCTAAATTTACTACTTGATCTAAAAGATCCACAGAAATCAATATATGATATAAAAGACTCACAAAAAATCAAACTAGAGGCACTACTTAATCCATAAGACCCACAGAAATCAAACATGAGTCCTTGCCTGATCTAAAAGACCCTCAAAGATCAAACTAGAGTCACTACCTGGTTTAAACGACCCACAGAAATCAAATTAGAGTCACCACAAGATCTAAGACCTACAGAATAAAAATTAGTCACTACTTGATCAAAAAGACCAACAGAAATCAAACTAGTCACTACCTGATCTAAAAAACCCACAGAAATCAAGCTGGAGTCAAAGATTCAACTAGTGTCACTATCCGGTCTAAATGCAAATTAGAGTCAACACAAGATCTAAAAGACCCACAGAAATCAAACTAGTCACTACTTGATCAAAAAGACCAACAGAAATCATACTAGTCACTACCTGATCTAAAAGACCCACATAAATCAAACTAGAGTCACAACTTTTGAAAAAAGATCCACAGAAATCAAACTGGTTTTGCCACGTAAAAAAAGACCCACAGCATTCATACTAGACTCACTACATGATATAATAGACCCACAGAGATCCAACAGACGCCACCACATGATATAAAAGTCCCACAGAAATCAAACCATTGTCACTATTTGATCTAAATGACCCACACAAATCAAGCGTCAGTCATTGCCTGATCTAACTTGACTAACATGATCTAATAGACTTACAGAAATCAAACTAGGGCCACTACCTAACCTAAAAGCCCCACAGAAATCAAACAAGAGTCACTACCTGTTCTAAAAGACCCACAGAATGCAAACCACTACAAGATCAAAAAGATCCACCCAAATCATACTACAGTCTCTACTTGATCTAATAGAAGTCATGCTAGAGTCACTACCTAATCTAAAAGACCCAAAGAAATCAAACTAGATTCACTACTTGATCTAAAAGAGCCACAAAAATCAAACTAGAGTGACTATGTGATCTAAAAGACCCACAGAAATCAAACCAGTTACCACTTGATCTAAAAGACCCAAACAAATCAAACTAGAGTCACTACTTGATCTAAATGATCCAAAGAAATCAAAATAGTCACAACTTGATCTAAAAGACCCACAGAAATCAAACTAGAGTCACTACTAGATCTAAAGACCCACAGAAATCAAACTAGAGTCACTACTAGATCTAAAAGACCCACAGAAATCAAACTAGAGTCAGTACTTGATCTAAAAGCCCCACAGAAATCAAACAAGAGTCACTACTAGATCTAGAAGACCCATAGAAATTGAACTAGAGTCAGTACATGATCTAAAACACCCACAGAAATCAAACTAGAGACACTACTTGGTCTAACAGACCCACAGAAATCAAACTAGAGACACTACCTGATCTAATAGACCCACAGAAATCAAACTAGAGTCACTACATGACCCACAGAAATGAAACTAGATTCACTAGTTCATCTAAAAGCCCCACTAAATCAAACTAGAGTCAGTACTTGATCTAACAGACCCACAGAAATCAAACTAGAGTCACTTTTTGATCTAACAGACCCATAGAAATCAAACTAGAGTCACTACTTGATCTAAAAGACCCACGAATCACACTAGAGACACCATTTGATTTAAATGACCCACAGGAATTAAATTGGTCATGACACTTGATCTAAACTACCCACAAAAATCAAATTAAATTCAGTACTTGATGTAAAAATCCCACAGAAATTAAACTAGTCACTACTTGATGAATACAAATGCACAAAAATCAACCTACTTGATCTTAAAGATCTACAGAAATCAATCTAGAGTCACTAGTTGATCTAAGAGACCCACAGTAATTAAACTAGAGTCAGAAGCTGATCTAAAAGACCCACAGAAATCAAATAGAGCCACAACGTGATATAAAAGAATCACAAAAATCAAACTAGTCAGTACTTAATCCAAAAGACCCGCACAAATCAGAGTCCGTACCTGATCCAAATGACCCTCAAAGATCAAACTAGATTCACTTCCTGGTGTAAACTTCGACCCACTGAAATCAAACTCGTCAAATCAAACTAGTCACTACTTGATCACAAAGACAGAGATCAAACTAGTCACTACCGGATCTAAAAGACCCACATAAATCAAACTAGAGTCATTGCTTGATCGAATAGACGTACAGAAATCAAACCAGAGTCAGTACCAGATCAAAAAGACACACAGAAACCTAACTTGAGTCCCTACTTGATCCAAAAGACCCACAGAAATCAAACCAGTCACCACTTGATATAAAATACCCTCAAAAATCTAATTAGATTCAGTACTTGAACTAGAACACCAACAGAAAGTAAACTAGTCACTACTTGATCAATACAAACCCACAGAGATCATACTAAATTTATTGATCTAAAAGTTGCACAGAAATCATCTAGTCACTACTTGATTAAAAGACACACAGAAATCAAATAGAGTCAGTATGCGATGTAAAAGACTCACAAAAATCAAACTAGTGGCACTACTTAACCTAAAAGACCCGCAGAAATTAAAACTAGAGTCCTTGCCTGATCTAAAAGACCCTCAAAGATACAACTAGTGCCACTATCTGGTCTAAATGAACCACAGAAATCAAATTAGAGTCAACACAAGATCTAAAAGACCCACAGAAATCAAACTATTCACCACTTGATCAAAAAGACCAACAGAAATCATACTAGAGTCATTACCTGATCTAAAAGACCCACATAAATCAAACTAGAGTCACTTCTTTTGATTAAAGACCCACAGAAATGAAACTGGTGTCGCTACATGTAAAAAAGACTCACAGAATTCATACTAGACTCACTACATGTTCTAATAAACCCTCAGAGATCCAACAGGTGCCACTACCTGATATAAAAGTCCCACAGAAATCAAACTATTGTCACTATTTGATCTAAAAGACCACACAAATCAAGCGTCAGTCATTGCCTGATCTAACTTGACTAACTTGATCTAAAAGACTTACAGAAATCAAACTAGGGCCACTACCTGATCTAAAAGCCCCACAGAAATCAAACTAGAGTCACTACCTGTTCTAAAAGACCCTCAGAATGCAAACCACTACTAGATCAAAAAGATCCACCCAAATCGTACTACAGTCTCTACTTGATCTAAAAGAAATCATACTAGTGTCACTACCTAATCTAAAATACCCACAGAAATCAAATTAGATTCACTACTTGATCTAAGAGCCACAAAAATCAAACTAGTGACTACGTGATCTAAAAGACCCACAGAAATCAAACCAGTTTCCACTTGATCTAAAAGACCCAAAAAAAATCAAACAGAGTCACTACTTGATCTAAATGATCCAAAGAAATCAAAATAGTCACAACTTGATCTAAAAGACCCACAGAAATCAAACTAGAGTCACTACTAGATCTAAAAGACCCACAGAAATCAAACTAGAGTCACTACTAGATCTAAAAGACCCACAGAAATCAAACTAGAGTCAGTACTTGATCTAAAAGCCCCACAGAAATCAAACTGGAGTCACCACTTGATCTAAATGATCCAAAGGAATCAAAATAGTCACAACTTGATCTAAAAGATCCACAGAAATCAAATAGTCAATACGTGATATAAAAGACTCACAAAAAATCAAACTAGAGGCACTACTTAATCCATAAGACCCACAGAAATCAAACTTGAGTCCTTGCCTGATCTATAAGACCCTCAAAGATCAAAATAGAGTCACTACCTGGTTTAAACGACCCACAGAAATCAAATTAGAGTCACCACAAGATCTAAGACCCACAGAAATAAAATTAGTCACTACTTGATCAAAAAGACCGACAGAAATCAAGCTGGAGTCACTACGTGTAAAAAAGACCCACAGAAACCATACTAGACTCACTATGTGATCTAATAGACCTACAGAAATCCAACTAGCATCACTACCTGATATAAAAGACCCACTGAAATCAAACTATTGTCACTATTTGATCTAAAAGACCCACACAAATCAAACTTCAGTCATTACCTGATCTAACTCAACTAAAAGACTTACAGAAATTAAACTAGTCACTACCTGTTCTAAAAGACCCACAGAATGCAAACCAGAGTCACTACTAGATCAAAAGGATCCACCCAAATCAAACTAGTCACTACTCGATCTAAAAGACCCCAAGAAATCATACTAGAGTCACTACCTAATCTAAAAGACCCTCATAAATCAAACTCGATTCACTACTTGATCTAAAAGACCCACAAAAATCAATTTAGAGTCACTACTAGATCTAAAAGACCCACAGAAATCAAACTGGAGTCACCAGTTGATCTAAACGGCCCACAGAAATCAAACTAGAGTCACTACTTGATCTAAAGGCCCCACAAATCTAGAGACACCATTTGATTTAAATGACCCACAGGAATCAAACTAGTCTCACCACTTGATCTACCCACAAAAATCAAATTAGATTCAGTACTTGATGTAAAAATCCCACAGAAATTGAACTAGTCACTACTTGATGAATACAAACCCACAGAAATCACCCTACTTGATCTAAAAGATCCACAGAAATCAATTTAGAGTCACTAGCTGATCTGAGACCCACAGAAATCAACCTACTTGATCTAAAAGATCCACAGAAATCAATTTAGAGTCACTAGCTGATCTGAGACCCACAGAAATTAAACTAGTCAGAAGCTAATCCAAAAATCAAACTAGACACTACTTGATTTAAAAGACCCACAGAAATCAAATAGAGTCACTACGTGATATAAAAGACTCACAAAAATCAAACTAGTCACTACTTAATCCAAAAGACCCACACAAATCAGAGTCCTTACCTGATCCAAAAGACCCTCAAATATCAAACTAGAGTCACTATCTGGTATAAACGTCGACCCACTGAAATCAATCTTGTCACTACATGATCAAAATGACCGACAGAAATCAAACTAGTCACTACTTGATCAAAAGACCAACAGAGATCAAACTAGTCACTACCGATCTAAAAGACCCACATAAATCAAACTAGTCACTCACTATCTTCGATTAAACAACCACAGATATCAAACTAGAGTCACTACCTGAGTTGAACGACCCACAGAAATCAAACTAGAGCCTCTACCTGATCTAAAAGACCCACTGAAATCTAACTAGATTCACTACGTGATCTAATAGACACACAGAAATAAAAGTAGTCACTACCTGGCCTGGAAGACCCACAGAAAGCAAACTAAAGTCACTACTTGATCATCAAGACCAACAGAAATCACACTAGTCATTAGTTGGTCTAAATGACCCACAGAAATTAAACTAGAGTTAGAAGCTGATCTAAAAGACCCACACAAATCAAACTAGTCACTACTTGATTAAAATAACCCACAGAAATCAAATAGAGTCACTACGTGATATAAAAGACTCACAAAATTCAAAGTAGAGTCACTACTGAATTCAAAAGACCCACAGAAATCAAACTACATTCAATACTTGATTTAAAAGACCCCAAAAAATCAAACTAGACTCATTACCTGAGTTGAAAGACCCACAGAAATCAAACTACATTCAATACTTGATTTAAAAGACCCAACAAAATCAAACTAGACTCATTACCTGAGTTGAAAGACCCACAGAAATCAAACTAGAGTCCTTACCTGATCTAAAAGACCCTTAAAGATCAAACATGAGTCACTACCTGGTATAAATGACCCACTGAAATCAAACTAGAGTCACTACCTGATCTAAAAGACCCTCAAAGAAGGAAGATCATGGCCAAGATCTTGGGGCAAGGAGGAAGGAAAGATCATGGGCAAGATCTTAGGGCTAGGAGGATTGAAGGATCATGGCCAAGATCTTGGGGCAAGGAGGAAGGAAAGATCATGGGCAAGGTCTTAGAGCAGCGAGGAAAGATCATGGCAAAAGATCTTGGGGCAAGAAGGAAGGAAAGATCATGGACAAGATCTCAGAGCAAGGAAGAAAGATCATGGGCAAGATCTTATAGAGCAAGGAGTAAAGATCATGGCCAAGATCTTGGGGCAAGGAGGAAGGAAAGATCATGGCCAAGATCTAGGGGCAAGGAGGAAGGAAAGATCATGGCCAAGATCTTGGGGCAAGGAAGAAAGATCTTTGCCTAGATCTTGAGGCTAGGAGGCAAGATCATGGCCAATATCTAGGGGTAAGTTTGCAAGGTCTTGGGGCATGATCATGGCCAAGATCTTGGTCCTTGCCTCCTAGCCTAAATATCTTGACCAAGAGCCCAAGATCCTTGTCCAAGATACCATACATAAATCTTGGACTCTTGACCAAGATTCTTGCATTACCGCAATAATTATGAACTTGGATGTTAAGTAATGATTCTACTGCTATAGTGCTATTTGCAATCACGCATATGATTATCGCACGAATTTTAGAGGAAGTCGAAGTGCTGAAAAATATCTTGGGTAACATCTTGACCAAGAATCTTGAATCTTGACCAAGAATCTTGAATCTTGACCAAGAATCTTGAATCTTGACCAAGAATCTTGAATCTTGACCAAGAGTCTCATATCTTGGCCAAGATACCCAAGATCTTGAACCAAGATATGCAAGATTTTTTTGCTGGGTATCGCATGGCCCACATTACAAATATCTACCATACGGTCCACGGAAACCATGATCGCCTACCTACGTTTTTCTGTTTGGACCTCGGGTGTATTGACGGCGGGAATTAATTGTCACATGTATTTGGACATCCGAACCACTATGCCTATTATTGCTAAATGCTGCACCAAAATGATCCAGGGTTGAGAGTAAGCTGAAAACATGGTCGTGTTGTAAACTTGTAGGGTACATTCATCTTTACTGGTCTAATTGTGCGGTATTGGAGGCAACGAAAGACCGTTGTTATTTGCAGATTGTTCATCGTGTTTCTGTGGGGTGAGTTCTGTTTTAGTCTCAATGAAGTTGCCGGTACATAAGTACGGGTATATGGATATACCTCTTAGCTGATACTATAGTCTATATTTACAATATGTAAAAAAAATTTAAATTCTTTTTATTTTTATTTTTAAAATATATTATTAAGTTAACCATTAACGATAGAAGAACACAAAATAAAAATCTAAACATCATTATTCAAAGGAGGGGAAGGGGTTGGAGGCAAAGTTCCCAAAACAGAAGCAGCATTCCCCCTCTGAATGGCCACTGAAAACTCTTGCAGGAGGTATGCCAAAGAGCTTTTGTCCCCAGTGGTGTTCACAATGCGGCGACCCAAGTCCGTCAAAAATGACATGGAGCGAGGGCCACAGACTCCAGTAGTTTCAAAGGCAACAGGTGTGAAAGAACGGTACGCATGGGAGGTGATGTAACTGTACTTCTTGATCTTGGTCTGCTCTGCCTGGTTCGCTGCTGCACACACTTCAGAGGCTGTCATGGATAGATGGGAAGGGGCAAAAGTGTCTACACAGGTTGCATCCCAGACCAATAATCTGCCATTTGACCAAGGAACCATTGTGATTCCATCAGGACGCTTACCATCTGCTCGATCGAGACCAGTGGGCTCTAGCCAAGAAGGAACATTGGCAGACGATAAAGCCCTGTGCAGAATGTCATTAAGCATGGCATGGCGGAAGTGACGACCAGCACTAAAATGACAACTGAGCCCATGTGTGCCGAGCATGTCCACATTTGCTCCACAGTGATAACAAAGGTGAGGGATGCAAAGTGGGGTTCCCAGACGAAGTCCAATCGCTATGCGAATAGTGATATCATCCATGCAAAGACCCAGGGAAGTAACTGGTAGAGTGTGCAACCAAGAACCAGATTCCTTTTTAGAGGCAGATAAAAGCCTCGCCTTGGACAAAGGAAGAGTTCAGCTGCAATGGAAGAAACCCTTGGTAGATCCCACGATTTCTGTCGATGTGACATAGGGCCAGAAGGAGGATATTCGATATGACCTGTGGACCATTCAGCGATGGCAGAATCCCAAAGGGAGTCTAGTGATAAATCCTGGAAACGAGGTGGTAGTACGGTAAAGGTGAATTCTCTACAACCCGCAAATGAGGCTAAATATGCTGATGGAGCAAGGTGAACAGCACTTCTTATTCCAAGGCCTCCAGACTTCACAGGCAGTGAGGCTTGCAACCATGCACGATCATCAAGAAAGGTGTTAGTTATTGAACTTAACATGTTCCGCAGTTCATTGTCATAAAGGTGGAGACTTGGTGACAGGAAACAAGGTGATGTCCTTAAAAGGTACATTACTTTAGGAATTGCAAATGCATTACGGAGCAGTAAGAGGCTGTCGTGGGTACAAAGGTATTTGAGTCTTTCTCCCATGGCCTGCA